>CM071925.1:75272668-75630516 GCA_016081115.2 Rehmannia glutinosa | reverse complement strand
AAAATAATGGACAAAAACAAGAACAAAAACTTTTAGATCTTAAGGTGTTGTTCTTCAATTGCAAGAATAACACTTCAAATAACACTTTCGAAATTGTATGTAAAATTCTTGAAGAACACGGACATTGTTTCTTCTCTCAAAACTTAAACTCTCTGGATTTCTCGTGTATTTCCTCCGTAATTCTCTATAAAAACATGTAGCACGTCCGCTCTCTTTTATAAGCATCCAATCAATCTGTTGAACCTACAAAATATGCAAAAGGATATCTATAAGTAAAATGAGACATATCTCTTCTAAATTAGGTATCTAGAGCCCTTCGTTACCAATATGATCTCAATAAATAAAGAATTAGATTGACATGAGGGCTTTCCCGGCTTATAACAAAAATATATTAATTCCTAATCAAAATACAATCTTTCCTAATTTAACAAGAATCCTACCACATAAAAAATTAGTCAAGAAAATAAGAGAGAAAAAACAAGAGAGATTTATATACAAAATTAAGCAAGAAGACGTCGAGTTTAAAAGAAGATTTTGAAGTAGATGTTATTCGAAATGTCATTGACATCGAGAATTAACATCCAATCCAATTGATGTTCTTTTATTTCTTTTTGTCCATATTGACACTTCTAAAAGTTATTTATAACTTGTAGATAAATTTCTTATATCGTGTGCCTTTATTCTGTTGCATGTTACACTGGGTGTTATAACATCTGGTATAACACTTTCTTTGACATTTATATGACTAACCTTTCTTGCTTTTTCTCTCTTATTAAGGAAAAAAAAAACTAATGTTAGTGCCCCTGTTGTTAAAATGGGAATGGTCTTCAATATCGTTTAAAAGTCAATGTTATTTTAGTCAATGTCTATCAAGGAAAACAAATAATATTGTTAATACCCCTGTTGTGAAATTGAGAGTTCTTCAACATCATTTAAAAGCCGATGTCTTTTCCCTACTACAACAATTGTTTCCAACATCGGTTGAGAACCAATGTCTTTTGTGATTAATGTTGCTATGCTATTTTTTATAGCATTTTTTTTTGTTAGTTTTGCTTCAAAAAACTGTCATCTTTTTTGGAAAATCAAAAGAATTGACACATTGTAATTCATGAGCAATAGTACCAATTTAACATATCTAATCTAACCAACAATTGCAATCCAAATGCAAATATACCAATATTTAATTAGAGCCTAAAGACGGAGTTAGGAGACCAACATCTAGTTACATAACAATCTACTTTACCTTAAAAATCAATGTTTCGTGAAATTTTGATCAAACTAAAATAACCCTTGATTTTTTTACTTTTTAACGGTATTTTGGTAATTTGCAAAATTGTAGGTATTATAATTTATATCTAATTACGAAAGGGTATCAAAAATCTGAAAAGCCATCATAGTTCACAAGCATTTAACTCATTTAACTTTTACCATTCCTCCTTAATCAATTTATCTGATTATAGAAGGGAATCTCAAAAGTCACATGATGTCATCTATATTTTTTTCTTCCTTCTCTCTCAAGTGGGATCGATTTTCTATGATTCTAAATAAGAAAAAAGATATCAAAGGGATTTTAGTCTCACCAATTTCGATTTTAAAATTTACGCCTAGATTAGGATTGATTATTTTGCGATTTAAAGCGCCATTGTTGCAGGTGGGTGAGGATTGAGGGGTTGAGAGATTGGAGCACAAGACTTCCAATGAGTTTCGGAGTCCATTCGAAGGTGGTGAGTTCGTCGACAAATTCATTCAACACAAACTTGGTATGATTCCTATTTCTTTTTCTACATATATTTTGTTCATGAATGTTGTAAATCTCCATAACACAAAATTCGAGCGTCCAATAGGAAAGAAAATCTCGAAACCAGAAAATTCATGGAAATTTGATCGACTTGCTCTCTATTCCGTTGGTCCTTACTTGGTGCCAGGTTTTGACAAAGTTTTTTTTTCTTTTTTAATTGACATTGAAAAGGTTCAAGCAAAGCATTAGATAGAGTGTATTTGATGGAGATTTTTGATTTCATAATTCATATTGAGTAATACATTGGTTATCCGAAATAATTCACGCATCAGTTGTATTTCAAACTCTCATATGTTTTTGATATATTTCTATTTTTGCTTTCTTGACCTGGGTAAATTTCTGCCTTTATAATCTGGTTTTGCTCAATGATATAAGCATATCCATACAAAGAAGCTTAGGTGAAGACACTGGAATTTTATAAGATCTATATGTTATTTGATGTTAAGCAGAAATTAACTCTTTGATGTTTCGAAAATATGGCACGACAATGTAAGCAAATGTGGTTGTAATGGGATTTTAGAGTTGACCTCTCATGCCATAAGTAGGTTATCAATTTAGGTTATGGTTAGAAATTTTGATCCTTGTGCCTCTCTATACGTCTATTCCTTATTTGGTGCCAGTTTGGGCACAATGTTTCTTTTTTACCCCAAAAACAAAAAAAAAAATTGCTTAGTGCACATTTTCAATTTTTATTTTTTTGTTTAATATTTGTTTACCAATTTCTTTATATATTCATTGTTTTCTTCTTCATGTTTAATTAATATTAGGATTTTACTCATAGTATTCTCTGGTTTACAAAAATCTTCTCATAATTTCTTGATTAATGTTTGCAATTGATTGTTTTTGTGGATTTCATTCTTTAATCAGTTTATTGTGACTCAATCTGACTCAATTTCCTAGATCTTTGATTACCAACTGAAAGTACTCTAATCATTTTTTCTCTACTACAATCAAACTTTGAGCAGATCAAAAATTCTATTCATTAGAGTTATAATTGGCACATCAAAAGTTTCAAAAAACCTTTTAATTGAATCACACTTTTATAAGTAGTATAGGTAAAGAATAGATATAGATTCAAATCCTCATTTTCTGCATAGTATAGTGATAGAATACACAGGAGAGGAGAAGAAATTTGAATGGCCTATGACTCAACAAAAAAGAACTCTGAAAGGAAAGAGACTCAAAGTAGAAATTGACTCAAAGCAGAAATTGACTCAAAGACATAAGATTTAAAAGCGGACTATCAATATGAGAGCTTAAGAAATATAAATATAAAAGGAGACTCAAGGCATAATCTAATATGAAAGAAAGCGATTTCGAACGAGAAATCTTTAGGTACAAATGAAAGTTCTTGAATATGAATGCATGGCAAAAATATTGGATTTAAATGCCCAGTGAGTTTAATTAAATCGTTATCCAATCAAAATCTTAATTTAATTTCTTGTGTTCTTCTTGGCCAAATATTAATAGGTGAAGCTCCATGATGTCAATAGCGGAATCAAAGTGAAAGAAAAGATTATCAGCTGATGAGACGCTAGAAATATGCATTCTTTTTGTCATTATAATTGAGGGAAAAACCTTATTGTGTAATTATGTCTTCTATTGATTCTTATGTCTCCCAAATATTGATATCATATTGCAATGTCAAATTAGTATGTCTCGTGCTAATTTTAGAAATATTTTATTAAACGTTCTTGAAACTTCAAAATTGTCTTTGGAAATCACATAAAAAATGACTTAAGCATACTTTAATTTATTTATTTTTAGAATGCATACTTTAGAATTAGGAATTTATTGTTCCCATCATAATTGTTGGTGAGATTTGAATTTTACAAAACAATGAGACATATCCCTGAAATAATGAAAATATTTAAAAGTAAAGAAATTTGTTGCACGAAATCAAGTTGTGCTAAGCCTTCTGTTGCTTTATTTTGGAAACTGACATGTCTTCGTCTTGCGTGAATTTGACAATCTCTTTCTATATTTGTTTTGGATACTTTTTAGAGTGGATTCATTATCACTGGGATTGAGGAATGAAAAGAGTGGAAAAGAACATTTGTCTAACAATTATGCTGGTAAGATCATAAGACATTTCTATTACCATGTTTCCAAGATTTTATTGTGCAATGTTTCACTTTGATCATGTTCTGAATGTACTTTGTCGTTGTTTGCATTTTTTCCCAACTCGATAATGTTTTGCTATGTTTCGGATCATGTCACAATATTAGAATGGGTAGATTTGGATCTTATATCTTTCATAAATTTATACTGATAGTTAATTTCTTGATAAAAGTTTCTTATTCAATTAAGTACTTATGTTGTTTCTAGTGGTAAATCAACTTTTTGTCGTAAGGCTACAGTTCCTCATGTTTAAACCCATTTACCATATAATATTGCACCACAATGTAATAGTTCAAATAGTTTATTTAATATAAAGTACTCTACTCGCAAGTGCTATTTGTATTAGTTTTCATGTTTGCTAATGTTATATTAAGTACAAGAATTATTGTAGTAAAAAGCAAGAAACGACATTTCTATTATTAACTTATGTTTAAGAGAAATTCGGTTCCATTTTTGCCTCGACATGATCATCATTTTTTACTTTCATAGTATATTTAGGACAATGACTTTTCCACTGATTTGACAAACATTCTTCTGTTGAAGACTTCTGCTCTGGAAAATCACTGGCATCTCCTAAATCACTGTAGGACTTTCAAGTGGTCCATATATATGTACATCAATATCTCGAAGGAAAAAGTACAAATATCATCTCATGATAAAATGTCTTTGGCCAAACAAAGAAAATATGTTGTAGAATATGAATATCTTGATATAAATTCAGTTGTTCTTGTCACTAAGGTGATGCCCATAAAAATTCCTACGTAGTCTCTTTGTAAGTTGTGCGTATTCATGATATAGATATAAGTTGGTGTTGACTGTTGTATAAGGCGATCACATCGCATGAATAACTGTATTTGATGATGAGACAACTTTATATATTGCATGTTCAATACATCCAAATATAAAAGCATTTTCACATGTTTAATTATTTTATTTATATCATATTTCTAAATTATTACTAATATTTAATTTAAATAAAGAGAACATTAATTAAAATACTACGTAGCGAGGGCTAAGCTTGCAAGCATGAACAAAAACTGTGTTTTCTGATTCTTCAAACAAAAAAAGTATAAGTGGAGAATGAAATATAGTAGTTGGATGATGGAAAAAATACAATCCATTTTGAAGAAGGGAAAAATAAGAAAGACATTAAGTACATCTACCAATCACGCTCAAGTAAAGAATGACGATGAAATGGGAAAATGAGACAGAATTATTTGAGTGTTTTTAAGATGTTCTAGGACTTTTCTCACTCCGTCTTAGGCTTTCGCATCCAAAAATGCTTATTTTTCTTATTTATCGATTCTTAGCTTCTTTATATTTCTTCTTCTTCTTTTTAAGATTTAGTCAGTTAAAGTGTAAGGAAACCCAAGGGAGTATGTGTGTAAAGGGGAATGCTTTGACTATTTTTAATATGTTATCAGGGTTTTCCCACTCCATCTAAATGTAAGCTTAGGCTTTGGTTTTGTAATTTAACAAATGAGTGGAATGATGCATATCTTTCCCCACAATTGTTGTTAATAAAAATATTTTTTTACAGGTTTTTGCTTTAAATTTTCGAGTTATGATAATGATCGATTTTTTATGAATTCTCAATTTTATATTTTGGAAGTTAAAAAAAAAGAGAAAAAAACGTTCTCATGTATTTAGTCATTATCAATGGTGAAATCGAATTGGTGGATGTTGTTGGAGAAAAACTCAACCAAACTAGAACATGTCAAAAGTCAAGGAGACTTGAAAAATCATCATGCTTCATATGGAAAAATGAAAAGCGGAAAGGAGGATTGGATACCAACGGCTATTTAGAGGATGTCGAAGACAAAAAAGTCATGGTAACTTAGTAGTGATCACACCAATAGATTGTGGTCATTGAGTTGAGTTTTTTTTTTTTTTGACAAGTTAATTTTTTACTAATTGAGTCTATCGAGCTTAACCAAATATTCAAATGTTTTATCGAATAAAAAATTATGTATAAGCTTGTTTTATTTTTAAGTGAGCAAAAATGGAGCTCAAACAAGCTTTAAGGATCTATACATACTTTTAGTGGCACTAATTAGATAGTTCAAATTTAAGAAATGACAAGAAATAACAAAGATGCATTATTTTTTAACATTTCCTTCATTTGATCTCATTAACACTACTAAGTTAATGCAAAACTAGGTACCTTCTTTCTTTTGTCACTGCAAGTTTATGTGTTTTTTAGAATCTATTATCATATATTAATGGAAACAGAGTGAAACCATGTATTTTCCTAGCCTCTCATTTCTTTGGTGAAGTGAATTGTGTTGTTAATTAAGTGTTGGTTGCTGGTGGAATTTTGATTTAGGATGAACTCAGTTCTTGCATTTAACCATGTGGGATTTGAGAATGTGTTGAAGTTAATTGATCTGAAACTTGATAGGTAAAAATTTTGAATTCTTGTCATCTTGCTTTAATTAGGTATTCAGAAGCTGAAAATAGCAGAGATGATATGTGACCGTAGATAGTTAACAAAAATTTCGCTTGAGAATTACTGGGTTTAGATGAGAGCAAAGGTTTTTATATGATTCTTATCTGCTTAAGTCATCATAGATAGTTGCTAAAAATATTCAGCTTGAGAATTACTAGATTTAGATGAGAGCAAAGCTTTTAGGACTCATGTATTGCTTTTCATTTATGATATTCGGTTATAGGAGCTAAAATGTTCCCGACTATGTGTCCTTTTTAGCCTGAAATTGAAGTGAAAGAGTGGAACAAAATATCGAGGCTTTTTGTGAGTGTTGATGTTTTCTTAGTATAAACCCTTCATTCTGCATATGATAAAAAAAATATTCATTTTCTCATAATTCATGGTTTGATTTGCTCAGTTCTGAGAGTATAGATTGCAGAATGCAGGGTGAGGTGAAGTTGCACTCTAGGTGAATTGGTTTGATTTACTTCAACAATCCAATTACATAACAATCAACAATTCCAAAATCACCATGAATCTAAAAAACATCGTTTACTTTCAGGAGAGACCTTGACATCGTACATGTATTCTTCGATACATGAACTTAAGGAATCAATACAGACTCTTCAATGCATTCTTCAACCTTGACATCATTGATTTTCTATCAAGAAGAAAGAATAAAGATAAGAATCAATCCATGAACTTACCAAGTTCAGAAAAGAGATTGCAAAAACCAAATTCAGCTGACACAAATCCTTCCCTTAATGCATAATCGAAAGAGTAATTACATCTTATACATAAACTTTCCAATACCTCCAACATATTATCATCAGGAACAGAGAATCCTTCATTATTAAAGCCACGAGATTCATCACATTAATATAGATATGTAGAAAGAACATGAATAAAATCAAGGAATTGAAAATTACACACATAAGCCTTCCTATACCTCCAACATGTTATCATTAGGAACACAAGATCCTTCATTATTAAAGCCATGAGATTCTTCACATGAAGAATCCTCAGCTTTCCGTCCTGCCAATATAGAAGAAAATCATCTTTAGAGAAAAAAACTGAACTATAGATTAGAACGGAAATATACATGTGACTTTTTTTTATCTTATATTTTATTTTATTAATGCATATTATTTTTTAAAAAAAAATCATTATCAATGTATATATGATTATATGTTAAATATAATATTAATACATAAAAATAACATAATCATACATATTATATATGTAAAATATACAATATATTTAAAAAAATAAATATATTAGGCGGGTCGGGGGACGATTACCCGGGGACGGATTAATACCCATGTCCGTCCCGGCCCCGCATTTGCGGATCATGGGGCGGGATGACCCAAAAATGGTAAGTTGGGAAAAATTGTTGAAAGAATTATAGCACGGATATTTACCAAAAGGTTTGCAGAGTAAGGATGTGATTGCAGATGTGCTCACATTCACAATCACATGCAGCGGAATTTTGTAAAACAATAAAGAGACACACGAAATAGAAATTATCTACAAGCCAACAAGCTTGTAGACGAGCCAATATGACAAAACTTTCTACTAGTAAAAATAGTTTGATTCCGTATACAAAAATCCAACTAGTAGAAACTCAACGAAAAACTCCTATCTAGAGTATATCTGATCTATGTAATTCAACTCATCCAACAATAGACATATGTGGACTTTGTTAATCACAATACTAAAAACAATGGATGAAAAGCTAACAAACACAACTGCAGGGCTGAATGTGATCTCAGATGTAGTCACATTCGAGATCGCATCCAGGGCAGCAAGACTCCTTGTGCTTGTATGGCTCTTAACTCTCTCAAGACTCTTGTATCTCTGGTATCTTTCTTGTATGTTGATTATGTACGTCCTCTTCCCTTTATATAGCCGTCCAATCCCTTCAAGAGACCTAATACACAAGGAAAGAAGATATATACAAATATATGACAAGTAAATCACTTAAGTCAGGAAACAAGATAACTATCCAAGAATCCTAATATATCAATACCATATCAATATGATTTCTTCCCTTATCTAAAAAGTCCTAATTATATCATAAGTCTATAAAGGCAAAACAAATCAAAAAAACCAATCTTTATATTTTAGAAAATTATTTTAGGCGATCACAAATAAAATCGCCCTAACAATCACCCCATTTTTGCCTTTCTGGACAAAACACATATCAAGCACAAACCAAGCAATCTCCCCCTAAGTGTAACAACTCCCCCTGAATATCATGTTGAGTAAAAATACTGAAACAGATGCGATCACATTTCAGGTCACATTTATAACTGCAGCAAAAATTAACAAACGAGAGTTTATCAAGTTATCAACAAACAAGACAAGTAAACCTAGCAGAAGAGTAGTCTTAGTACATCCCAGATCAAATATTATAAAGTTCATCAGTAGACACATTCGTGTCCATTTGTCCTTCAAAATCAAACTGAAGGCCTTCATTGTCTTCATTCTGTCCAGCCAATAGTGTAACAACAGCAGCATCTTGAGCTGCATTATCTTCAGGAATTGGAGCATTAGTCATGGGTGTCTCAGTTGGCATAACTCCCCCTTGAGTAGTGTTTGGTCCAGCTGTATTCTCTTCCCCTTTTTGGCCAGAAACAGAGCCAAGGATATGTTGCAATTAAGACCGGAGAGCAGTGAAGTGAGCAATCTGTTGCTCAACAAAAGCGAGTTGAACCTGTAAGAATGCAGTAGAAACAGGGACAAAGGGAATGTTAGATAAAATGGGAGCGGGAATGTGGCCAACATCCGGAACCACATCCGGGGCCACATCCTGGGCAGACCCTGGGACAGGGGTAGCAGCATCTGGTGAAGCAGCAGAGGTCGGAGTCCTAGGAGTAGGCGGAGCATCTCCTGGATAGATAAGAGGCAGATCAACAATGCGATTTTGAGGACTTAGCAGTGGTCTGGACACATGAAAGACCCCAGGCTGATTGGTGAAGTGATCAGCCTGCTTTGGCTCAAATCCTTGGGATACCAGGATTTTATAGATGAGACAGGGGAATGGCAGGGACCAAATTTTAGATTCACTGGTAGCAAAGAATGTGACCTCCTCGAAAGCCAGTTTCCCAGAATTGAATGGCAGTCCTTTCCCAATTTGATATAGAACTCGAGCATGTGTCCGTGTAATATGGAGTTATTCTTCGAAGGAGACCAGTTGGCACAACATATCTTGTGCAAAAACCCATAGAAGGACGTAAGATGAGAGGAGACAAGCTTTTTGGGATGGGCAGGCCAATCTTGCATACGCCCACCGAGAGAAAACGAGCCATTTCATTGTAATCGGAGGGCACCTCACTTTTCTCAAAATCAAGCATGTCAAAGAATCGGTTAATGATCGAGGGATCAACTCGTATATCTTATTGCGAACAAACACTTTTCCAAACTTAGGAGATCGATTTAACAAAGAATACGAGAAGACACATTAACATAAAATTCATGGACCACGAGTCAATATAAGGTAGAGCAAAGATTGTCGATCGTAGTTAACAAATTTCGTTCTTCAAAAAATCGATTCAAGTTATACTTCTCAAAGTGCTCATAATCTCGATTTTCTCATCAATAAAAGAACGGGAAAGTAAAGCATGAAACCTGGATGCTCGCAGAAATTTGTGTAAAATTGCTTTCGAGTGAGCCTTCTCAAGATCAAACTCGAGAATCGGATGTGTCGTTGGATGACATCATATCTTCCTCAACATCTCGCAGCAGACAACCTCCCGTAGTTCTTCAGCAATCATTTCATCACCCACTTCTTCTACCATGGCATCAAGATCAATCTCAGGATCTGGTTCTTTTGAAGCATCAAAATCTTCATCACTTGAGTCATCGAATTCAGAACTTGACTCAGCTGCAATGGGTGTGGGCTTAGATGTGGTCACATCCTTGGCCACACGTTTGCCCTTTCTTACCTTCTCAACCATTTATGCCAAGGGCACATCATCATCACTATCTTTTGACTCGGGTTACACTCGTTCTCTGGGTTGAACAACAAACTGGTTCACATTGTCCTCGAAATCACTAAAAGGGACAAAAGGAATAGGCAAATCATCTCCCTCTGTCTTCGAAGTACCCTCAACAGTGGTCTTTTGCTTCTTTGGAGAAATTTCAGGAGTAGAATTGGAATCTTCAAAGTCCTCTGGAGAGTAACCACGAAGCCTTTTTGAACTGCGCACATTAGGGTTTCACAAAGGGCCATGAACTGTATGAATGACCTCAAAATCCGGAGGATTATCGACGTCAATCTCATTATCTTTCTCAACGGGAAGAACAGAGGCAATGGCCTCGTCTTGAAATGGAACAGGGATGATAGAAGTAGGAGTGGAACTTGGAGGGGATGAGTGCATAGGGAGAGAGGATTCCAAACCTGGTTCCTTGGTTGGAGCAGTAGGAGATGCAGTCTCAGATGCAGGGACATCTTCATGCTCAGATGCAGGGGCATCTTGAATAGAGTCGGGTGCAGGGTTTTGTGCAGATGGAGGAGTGGTAATATTTACAAACTGACCTCGGTAGAAGTAGAAGAAGGAATCATGATGGTCCAGTGGTAACAAACCCTCTTCAATCGGAGACGGGTCGGAGTTTGGACAGACGGAGATGCGGTGTCGGATGGGGTCCCATCTCTCGACAAAGATCTCGCAACAAGATTTGCTTCCATGGATTTCTCGGACTTGGGGCTTTTGAATTGTGCGAGGAAGAGGATGATTTGTTGGGGCTACCAAAAAGGTTCTTGATGGAGAAACAAACCTTGCCATGGTAAGGAAGAAAGCCTTGGAACCTGAAAAAAAATTCAACCACACAAAAACGTCGAAAGACGTGAGAGAGGGTGAGATGATATGCACTTGATTGCCTGCAAATAAATAGTGATTCAAATGGAGTCAGAGGCAGGCACGTAAATCAAGATACAATAGGAAGAGTTTTAATTAGGAAAGAATTCCTCATGGTAAAAATCGAAAAATAAGGAAAGAATCAGGATCCCAATTAATCTCAAACTCTGGTTCACAAAGTGTTCAAATTATGTCAACTTGTGATAAAATCAAAAATAAGATTTACCCTGATCCTCCAAATCGGTTCAACCCACAAAATATATCCATCAAGATTTTCAAGATTTTGGGAAGAGAAAAATATCACTCTCAGATTATAAATCGAAACCAAATCTCAGCAAAGAATCCAAAATCACCAGGACATGCAAAACCTAATATGCCTAATGCAGCAAAAAAATAAACACACACACGAGGTGAAAAGTGCAACAGCAATAGATGTAGGTTCAAATGTCGTCCCATTTTGAGTCACACCTGCACTAGCTGATTCAATGAATCGCGATATGAAATCCCAGCTTATCAAAATTTTCGAGTTTTCTTCACTTTTTCCGAGTCTCATGAGGGAGTTAACCAACAGGTAGCTTCACTCAAATGCCAAAGGTAGCTCTTTTTCACATGATCATGCCTTTTTAGACAACAATACGCAAGAAGAAATTGGTCACAAGGAATAGCTTCACACCATGAGTTGGTAGCTTTTTCCTAGAAGGCCTCCAAGCATGATCAAGACTTTATTCACAACTCAGCTACTGGGAAAAATATCATCATCATTTTTTTTGAATTGGAGAGATCGACTCACACCAGTTTTCCAAGGGAGATAATATATGTGACTAGTTCGAACCATCAATCAACTTTTTGCAGATATGCATGAAAGCTTACAATGCAGGGATGCCTAAAAAAATCAAAAAGAAATAGAGGAGAAGAGAAAGGATGCAGAGTTTGGATGTCACAGCGGATGTGATGTGCAATGTTGTGACATCTCGTGTAATATTTCAGAGAACACACAAACCGAGAGACTTCCTTAGATTGGAGAATCTCTCAAAATCCAAAGCCTTGATGAAGATGTCAGCAAGCTGATTTTCAGTAGCAATATACTCAATTCGAATTATATTTTTCTCAACTAAATCTCGAATAAAGTGATGTCTAATATCTATGTGTTTAGTACGAGAGTGTTGGATAGGATTTTTCGAAATATCAATCGCACTCATATTATCACAATAGACAATCAGTGTTTCACTTTGCAAACCATAGTCCTCAATCATTTGGTTCATCCATAAAAGTTGCGTGCAACAACTCCCAACTGCTACATATTCTGATTCAGCAGTCGAAAGAGAGACACAATTTTGCTTTTTTCTATACCATGAGACCAAATTATTTCCCAAATAAAAACATCCACCAGTTGTACTTTTTCGATCAACAACATCTCCAGCCCAATCAGAATCACTAAATCCCACAAGATTAGTGTTAGTGTCTTTAGTGTACCAAATTCCCAAATCAGTTGTGCCCCCTACATATCGAATAATACGTTTTAAGGCCTTTAAATGAGTGACTTTGGGATCAGATTGATAACGAGCACAAAGACAAACACTGAACATAATATCCGGACGACTGGAAGTCAAGTACAATAAACTTCCTATCATGCTTCTATACAAGGCGTGGTCAACACTTTCAGCCACATCTTCTTTACTCAGCTTTTGACTCGACCCCATGGAAGTCTTCAAGTGAGAGGCATTTTCAAGATCAAACTTTTTCACCAGATTCTTAGCATACTTGCTTTGTGAGATAAAAATTCCTTCCTTTAATTGTTTAATTTGCAAGCCCAGGAAGTAACTTAACTCACCTACCATACTCATTTCAAAAGTGGAGGACATGCAAGCAATGAATTCCTTTAACAATTTATCAGAGGAGGAACCAAAAACAATGTCATCGACATAAATTTGAGCAATCATGATGTTATGGTTTTTATTTTGAATAAACAAGGTTTTATCAACTTCACCACGTTTAAAACCAATTTGAAGAAGGTATTCAGTTAGCCTACCGTACCAAGCTCTAGGAGCTTGTTTGAGACCATAGAGAGCCTTTTTAAGCTTATACACATGGTTAGGCTTAAAAGGGTCCTCAAAGCCTTTAGGTTGTTCAACAAAAGCTTATTCTTCTAGAAAACCGTTTAAGAAAGCACTTTTGACATCCATTTGGTGAAGAGTTAAACCCAAGTAACATGCAATAGCAAGCAACAAACGTATGGACTCAATACGGGCTACAGGAGCGAAGGTTTCATCGAAATCCATCCCCTCAACCTGTGTGTACCCTTGAGCGACTAATCGGGCTTTGTTGCGAACAATTTTGCCAGATTCATCCGTTTTATTTTTAAAAATCCATTTTGTCCCAATCACATTAACATCCTCTGGCCTAGGGACTAAAAACCACACATCATTTTTGACAAATTGATCTAGTTCTTCTTGCATAGCATGTATCCAAAATTCATCTTTAAGAGCTTCAACAACATTTTTAGGTTCAACATTGGACACAAAACAACATGTTCTCACATTGGTACAATCAGTAGACAAGCAAACCATTTTTACCATATCACGATAGTTCACTCTATCTTTCCCTCTTGTCTTAATACCATCGGTAGTGTTACCAATGATCCGAGACGTAGGGTGATTTTTCCGAATCCTTGTAGGTATGTCACCGCCACGATCCACGATTGGATTATTAGTTTTTTCAACGGGTTCAAAGTCGAGTCGAGACTACGACAATTTGCCGCAGCAGACACGGATGTGGACTCGATGATCTTTGTCACATTTGGTTTCGTATTTAAGAATTGTGGATGGGACTTGATCGCATTCTCCATCACATTTATGCCTACATCCTTATTTGGGGCGATCTCAACAAACTCGAGCAGATCCACAACATCATCTTCTTCACTCTTACCCGCAATATCCGAGAGATCATCGAAGACAATATTTCTGATTCCATGATCGTCTTGGTACGAAGATTATAAGCTCGATAGGCATGACTATTTGAAGTGTAGCCTAGAAAAAGACACTTGTCACTTTTGGAATCGAATTTACCAAGATTATCACGATCATTAAGGACATAGCACACACCCAAAAACATGAAAATATTTGAGGTTAGGTTTCTTTCCCATAAGTATTTCATATGGGGTCATAGAACATCCAGGCCTCAAATATACACGATTAGCTATATGGCAAGCGAGATTTAGAGCTTGACCAAAACCTTTTCGAGAGTTTTTAGAACTAAGCATGACACGGGCTATCTCTTGCAATGTACGATTTTCCCTCTCTGCCACTCCATTTTGTTGTGGAGTTTTAGGTGCGGAAAATTCATGAGAGATCCCCTTTCTATCACGAGGAAGGACGAGAAAGAAGAATTCTCAAATTCTTTACCATGGTCCGATCTAATTCGCAACAGTTAAATTATACAAGTTACAAACCTTTTTATGCCGAACTTCTAAAGAAATCAAAAGTTTGATTTTTCACGTAGAAAGTAAGTCCACGTATAACGTGAGAAATCATCGACAATCACATAAGAGTACTTCCTACCACCCACACTCTCAACCTCAATAGGACCCATGAGATCCATATGAACTAGCTCCAGACATCTGGTGGTGTGGAAATGTGATGTCATTTGATGCGACACTCTCTTTTGTTTACCCATTTGACAACTTTCACACACACTGACACTTTTTGTAGACAGTTTAGGCAAACCAATAGCAGCTTCAAATTTTACAAGTTCCATTAGCTTTTTATGACTAACGTGACCTAATTTTTGATGCCACAAATCAGTGTCATTTGTGTGTGCCCTATGACAGAGTTGCTCATTACAATACTGATAACAGTTGTCAGAAGACCTCAAGCCAGTAAGGATACACTTGTCAGCTTCATCGAACACTTCACAAGAATTTTTGTTGAACTTTACGTAAAGATCATCATCACATAGTTGACTTATGCTGATGAGATTAGCATTAAGACCAACTACATGAAGCATATTACGAAGCTTGGGTAGTCCTTCAACGTTCAGCGTCCCTTTCCCAACAATCTTCCCTTTGGCTCCACCTCCGTAGGTAACATTGTCACCATTGTAAACTTCATAGTCAGTTAAATACTCCAAGGTACCTGTCATATGTCGTGAGCATCCACTATCTAAGTACCAAGATCCTGCAACATTAGATCTCAATGAAGTGTAGATAACATGACATTTAACATCAGATTTTTTAATCCAGACAGATTTTGAAGAATGTTTACGAGAATGTCGTAACATCTGTGGTGACATCAGGCGTCCAAACCTTAAATCCGATTTCAGTTTATAACAAAATGGTTTAATGTGTCCAGGAGCATGACAGTAGTGACAAATAAGGTGGCGCTTCCATGGTTTAGATTTCTGAGAAAAATTTCTTTTATTGTTGGAGGAATCCGAGGATTCTCCTTGTTCTTTAGCTTTAACAAAAATTGGAGTTTTATAACCAAGGCCAGCTTTATCATCACTACTCAGGGAGAGAATATCATCCAATTTAGCTTTCCCAGAATTAAACTTTTTCATGCTTTCAAGAGATTCTTCAAGTTTAGAATTTACCTTTTCGAACTCCAGTTCTTTCTTGGTAAGAGAGACTTCTAACATGGTAATCACTTTCCTTTGATCATCATTCTCCTTCTTGAGTCGATCATTCTCATTCTTCATCATTTCATTCACTTCGATCCTCTTCAGCCAATCCTGATATAGACTCGCGTACGTGTCTTCCAAACTTTCACCATCAGATTCATCATCCTGTTCAACATCATCAGGGGCAGAGGTAGAATTGAAACAAAAAAGGTTAGAGTCAAATAAGAAATCCTGATCTTCGGATGTGACCTCAGATGTGATTAAGGAGGGTGTGATCACATCTCGGGCCACACCTCTGGAAACACCTGAAGGATTTATTTGAAGAGACATTCGATCTTTCACCAGGGTGGTCATAACCTTGGGTTCTTCCTGTTCATTTCTCTCACTGTCAGATTCGTTATCACTCAAGGTCACAGTCAGGCTCATTCCCTTTTTCATAAGAGTATTAGCACATTGGGCAGCATAGTGACCATACCCAGTACATGCCCTACACCTAATAGAGTCAAGAGTTTTAGTGTCAAACTTGTTTGATTTCTCACCAGAAAATGTTCTTGGTTTTTGTCAAAGGTGTTCTTTTGAGGAAACTTGCTTGACTCAGACTTAAACGGCTTCGTGAAATTTTGAGACTTTTTCTGACTTTTGAGTTTAAGAACCCTATCAAACTTTTTCGAGTACATGGCCATATGGTCATCTCTTAGATCAGATTCTTCATTGGTATGATCAGTAAACTCATTGGTAACTTTAGACTCAAGTTGAAAAGGAGACTCAATTTGAAAAGCAACTTTGTGACCCAAGCTCTCCATTTGTTGAGCCATGTTCATCTCATAGGTTTGAAGAATGCCAACAAGTCTTTCGAGACTTAAAGTGGACACATCATGGGCTTCTTCTATGGATGAAACTTTGATATTATACCTAATAGGAAGAGATCTCAACATTTTGCTCACAAGATTCTCATTGGAGATCGGTTCACCTAGGGCTTGAGCTTCATTGGATATATCACATAGTTTGGCATTGTAAGTGGTGATATTCTCATCCTCACACATTCTCAGGTTTTCAAACCTATTGGTGAGCAACCTAAGTTTGGTTTTACGCACACTCGCAGATCCCTCACAATGACTTTGCAGAGTATAGCAATGATTTTGAACAAATTTTGATCCACAGTGCCGATGATTGCCATCAATGCCTTAGAATTGTAATTGGACAAAATTAATTCATCATTAGTCCAATCAATTTCTCCTTTGTCCTTGTAGTCACCATCAATATCGATGAGTTTTGGAGGTGACCACCTAGTAAGGATTGTACACCAGGCCCTTTCATCAATTGATGTAGGCCCGAACTTTGACTTTCCAAATAGAATAATTGGAGCCATCAAGAATGGGGGGACGAAAAGTGGGGTTATTTTGAGTATCCATGCTAACAAACACTCAGGATCAACACTTAGTGTCGTCAAGTGTAGGCTCTAGATGCCAATTGAAAGAATTATAGCACGGATATTTACCAAAAGTTTTGCAGAGTAAGGATGTGATTGCAGATGTGGTCACATTCACAATCACATGCAGCGGAATTTTGTAAAACAATAAAGAGACACACGAAATAAAAATTGTCTACAAGCCAACAAGCTTGTAGACGAGCCAATATGGCAAAACTTTCCACTAGTAAAAATAGTTTAATTCCGTATACAAAAATCCAACTAGTAGAAACTCAACGAAAAACTCCTATCTAGAGTATATCTGATCTATGTAATTCAACTCATCCAACAATAGACATATGTGGACTTTGTTAATCACAATACTAAAAACAATGGATGAAAAGCTAACAAACACAACTGCAGGGCTGAATGTGATCTCAGATGTAGTCACATTCGAGATCTCATCCAGGGCAGCGAGACTCCTTGTGCTTGTATGACTCTTAACTCTCTCAAGACTCTTGCATCTCTGGTATCTTTCTGTATGTTGATTATGCACATCCTCTTCTCTTTATATAGCCGTCCAATCCCTTCAAGAGACCTAATACACAAGGAAAGAAGATATATACAAATATATGACAAGTAAATCACTTAAGTTAGGAAACAAGATAACTATCCAAGAATCCTAATATATCAATACCATATCAATATGATTTCTTCCCTTATCTAAAAAGTCCTAATTATATCATAAGTCTAGAAAGGCAAAACAAATCAAAAAACCAATCTTTATATTTTAGGAAATTATTTTAGGCGATCACAAATAAAATCGCCCTAACAATTGTCATCCCTAAATAACAATAACTAGAATACTTAATTCAAAGTGATTCATATTTACTGATGACAAATGATATTTGAATTATATATTTGGTAACATAGACATAATTAGACATATTAATTTAAAGATTATTTATGTTGGTAGAGGTCATTTTAAGTTGACTACAAACCAAAATTTACTATTTAATTGATGATATTTTTTATTTAATATCCTAAAGTAATTACATTCGTGAACTTAATACTCAGGAATTCAGATAATATTTGGAGTTGGGGTAACTATGTCTCACCTACAATATGAGCAGTTTATTATAACGTTTTATGTGTATGATATATGTTTTCATATAGTTGAACCGTAGGTGCGATGATTTACTTCACGGGCGAGGTCTCTGGTTCAAGTCAATAGAAGAAACATTTGGCTCGGTGGGATATAGCTCAGTTGGTAGAGCTCCACTCTTGCAATTGGGTAGTTGCGATTACTGGTTGGATATCTAATTGTCCAGGCAGGAATGATAGTATCTTATACTTGAATTGGTGGCTCACTTGTTCTAAGTAAGTCATGTTAAGTATGTATTTCTCCTCCAGTTTGAGAAAACCTTTAAACATATTGCATATCAGATTGCATGAGTAATAGCATATAACTATTTCAAAAGGGTTATATTTTGGAGTTTGGTACCTGGACTCCTAGATCACCCACATTTCAGTTTGGGGCTCCTAACCCACCCCTAGGACTTCTAGTAAGCCCTTTCAATTACCAGTTTGCTCTAGTAGGATTCAGTGGCTAGTTACCCCAAGTTCCAATGGATTTGCGTGCATTGGATCATGTCTGTGCCTTATCATTATTTATTTCAAAATATTTATGTTCGTAAATACATTTAATAGATTCCATGCATGTGATATAAATAATTTTAATTTATTTTGTGGGATATAATGTTACATAATAAGTATTTTTTTATAGTTATATTCTCATTTGCAGATAATGACAAAGATAAATTGTTAACATGAAACCTCAAAAAGTAGTTTTGACTAGTATTTTAGATTTATTTTTTTTTATAATTTTTAGTTCGTGCAGATTTCTCTTTCGAAGAAAAACTTTATGACTCTTTTTTCTCGGTATTTTTCTCATCGAAGCCTATAAATTTCCTAGTATAAACTCGTTTTACTTTACAAAAGTTCTTTCTCTTGTTAGATGAAGTTATGGTGTCAGAAAGTTTCCAACATTTTGGTACATTATCGCCGTGCATTGTCTCTGTCGTCTTCCAAGAAAGTATCGTCTCTCTTTTTTTCATATAATCAGTGTTTTGTATATTTAATAGAAGAAGTTTTAAGAATCTTGTCAAAAAAAAATCTAAACACCTTATGAGCTTTGGATAAATATCAGTTATTTCCATTTTCATTGCACATGACCATAAGTTTATTCTAAGTCCTGCTGTTAAGTTTATTCTGATTTGTATAGATACAGTTAGAAATGGTTAAGTGAAATGCTTACGGAGAAGAAAAATAATTATAGCATGTATCTTTTTTTTTTTGAGGGGAATAGCATGTATCTTTATTTCTTCTACAATGATATATATCATCTAGTGTAACCTATGTCGTTTGTTTCCACATGTTTGCTTCAGTCCAGCGATGGCAACAAGAGGAAAAGAAGATTAAGTTCACAAAATCTTTCAATGAAATGGCTAAACAACAATTAGGAGTTCATACGACAAATTTCCCCAAGACTTTCATAGGTGAAAGATGGATTTGCCATTAAATTTCCTGCATCAAATCTGTGGCGATTATTCCACAGGCGGCCATTAGATGGCATAGTGTAAAATTCATGGAGTTCAGATGCCAAAATACAACGAAAAATTTGGTAGGTAATGTGCAAAAACTCCTATAGTTCAAAGGGTAAAGTGTAATTTTCTCTTGTGTTTAAGTGTTGGCTAACAAATAGCTCCAAAGATATGGCAAGCCTTGTATATGTATGTATTCTCAAAAGTGAAAAATTACCAAGGAACAAGAATCCAAATGAAAATTAGAAAGAAAAAAAAAATTGTAGTTGACATTTCAACAAATTTGTGTATACTCAAAAGTGAATTTAAAGTTTTGGTTTTCATGTGGCCAAACGATCAAATTAAGATGAAAAACATGCCTATGCATTCAAATTATTGAACCAAAAACGCATCAATGACAAACTTCTTCGTTCTCTGTAAACTGTTATTTCAATTTTACAAAGAATTCCTAACAATTGTCACTCATAAAAAATACAAATCATTAATATATTTCAACAAGAGTGACAGCGCACAGGAGAAGATAATGAGAATAATATATTGCTAAACCTCAATATTATACAAGACATGATAGCACCCAAGAAATTCAATAACACAATACAACTTGAACACCTTTGCAGAGACTTGTTTAGTATCCTTCCAAACAGAAAGTGACAGTTAACAAGCGAAAAAAGTAATTATTCGTCCCAAACATGAAACAAAACTCTGGAAGAAAGAATTATCCCTATCTTATTAGTACAAATCATGGCTCTATTTGTCCAGAAGACAGAATCAAATAATGTGCCTGGCAATTATATCGCTATTCGTGCTCCAATAATTTATTGGACTGGTACATAATAATGAACCACCAAATATTGCAAGAATAATCTTGTCTGGTTAAGACAAAACAGTCTTGTGAACTCTTACTAGAGAGGAGTAGGAACCATCTTTAATATTGATTAGGTGTTGTGGTTCCCTTTCTCCACAATGCTTCCATTTTTAAAGACAGCAATTACGTCTGCTCCCTGATTGTCGACAACCTATGTGCAACTACAATTGTTGTCCTATTCAACATTACTTTGTCGAAAGTGCCTCTTGAACTATTTTCTCAGATTCAGCATCCAATGCACTTGTAGCCTCGTCTAAGAGTAGTATTTTTGGGCTCTTCACAATGGCTCGTGCAATGGCCACTCGTTGCTTTTGACCCCCTGATAGCTGAACACCACGCTCCCCAACTATTGTGTCATATCCCTGCCATGGTCAACACAAGTTCTGACCATTATGTATCCTTAATTTGTGAAATAGTGTACGTTAACATAAGCATAAGCTAAAATTTCAAGATTTTTGACCTGCTGCAATCCACTAATGAATTCATGTGCATTTGCCAACTTTGAAGCGGCTATAATTTCTGCCTCGGTTGCATTTCCTTCCTTTCCACTGGCAATGTTGGCCCGGATTGTGTCGTTAAACAAGACTGGCTCTTGGCTCACAAGCCCCATCTGCTGCCTTAGCCATTTAACCTGGAACTTGTTTATCTCAATTCCATCAAGTGTGATATGACCAGAGTCAGGGTCATAAAATCTTTGAAGTAATGAGATCACTGTTGATTTCCCACTTCCACTTTCCCCAACTAGAGCAACTACCTGAAATCATTAGGCCAACATTGACGAATTAAAAAGTCAAGGAACTGAATTTATGTTTGACAAAAAAAATACATATAAATTGTACCTTGCCACTGTTAATTGTCAAGTAAAGATCCCTCAAAATCTGAATGCCTGGCCTAGTTGGATAGCTGAAGTTGACATGCCTGAGTTCAATCTCTCCATTGATATTTTCTAGAGTCGTGCCTGACTCGTCACTAGGATCAATCTTGGATTTCCTTTCAAGAATGGCAAAAACTGAGGCAACTGCATTTTTTGCTTTGCTTGAATCTGGAGCTAAGGAGCTCGATGCAGATATAGCAAGTGCCACCATGATTACAGCATAAAAAACCTGCATTTTTATTTGTTTTATATATATCCACAGTAGAACAAGAAAATGAATGCATGCGAGATGGAGCATATATACTTACACGGAAGACATCTGACATGGTAATTTTTCCATCCTGAACAAGTTGGGCTCCTGCATAAAATATGGTAGCATAGACAGAATACAACAAGCATACAGATGTCCCTAGCCCTACTCCACTAATCAATCCTTGTTTAGTCCCATTTGTGGCTGGTCCTTCACTTTTCTTCTTGTACATCTCTATAATCCTCTCTTGGGCACAAAACGAAGCAACTGTTCTTATATTACTAACAGCATCATTAGCAACTTGACTTGCTTCCCCATACATCAACTGCAACCATTTAGATGAATAAGAATGAAGGTACACCAAATGGAGAAACACAAATGAACTCGAACTTCTATTGCCTCAGATTTGGTAATTTGAAATTTTTATCATTTTGGGACCTGTATCATTATTATCTCCATAAAAGAAAAAAAAGTTCATCCATCCATACTAATAAAAGTGTGAATCACTCAAAAGGTTTCTTGAAACTTTTGATGTACCTATTATAACCCTAATGACCGGGTATTAAATAGTGTGAGAAGGGGGTATAATTGAACTTATCTTTAATAATATAATTTCAAGTGTCCATTCATATATCAAATTCTTTTTCAAATACAAGAAATCTGTTTTTTCTATCATAACTCTTTGAGAAATCAGAATATTTGAGTTTATGTAAATTGATATTGGAAATATCTTTTCCATTTTAGTATTTCTCACACCTATATATATAGGTGTTATTGTAATCCTCAAATAAGAGAGAAATGAAACTCTTAAAGCCCTTTGGGCATTTTGTTCGTGGTTGTAGGCCAAAATGTTGAACCACGTTATTTCTGTGTGTTTTTCCCTCTCTCTTCAAAATTCAACATGGTATTAGAGCAGGTTTTGATCCAGCTAATTCCTATAAATCTTTTTTTTAGCACGATGTTCATCCTGTGGAAAATCCTTTTTTTATATAGCATGATGCTCATTCCGTGCATCATCTTGGTTGCACTGCCATCGTGTTGTGGCTTAGTTCATGTTAGAATTGCATTGCACGATGTGTCATTTTGTGCCTCATTTATCTTATATGGACCTTAACTATAGTGCATCAGATTTAGAATTTCTAGAAGCCGGTCAATTTCAAGTTGAACACTCCAACATATTATTCTCGTGCTCAACTTGCGGGGGAATAATGAGAATCAAAATCAATCAAAACTGATTTGTAAAGATATTCTGAAACAAAATTGATTTGTTGAGATATTAGAATATTTGAGTTTATGTAAATTGATATGGAAATACGTTTCCATCTTAGTATTTCTCACACCTATATATATAGGTATTATTGTAATCCTCAAATAAGAGAGAAATGAAACTCTTATAGCCCTTTGGGCATTTTGTTCATGGTTGTAGAGGCCAAAATGCTGAACCACGTGATTTCTGTGTGTTTTTCTTTCTCTCTTCAAAATTCTACAATATATATGATAGCTAATGACTTTTTAGTTTCAAAATTTAAACTTTATTCCATAACATATAATAACTTGTTATTTTGTTAGAGAACCTACAGGCTATTTTATGAACGGATAACTTGATTTGGCTAAATGAAATCGAACACAAAAATAAATTAAATTCGAACTTGAATATTTTATAAAATATTAAAATTAAAATTAAATTAAAATTAAATTTTGACATAATTAAATTTAAGGGCAATTAAGTAATTTGATATTTATTTATCTTTATTCAATTATAAGACAAATGATCATGTATATTCTACACTCCAAAATATTTCTTCTTTCTATTGTAACTCTTAAAATATTAGGAAATTTCAAATAATATTAGTGTCATACTGAACTAGATTTCAAGAGCTTTCTAACCATATGTGTGAAGTATATACAAGAGAAAAAATCAACCATTTAAAGTTGATAAGAGAAAACCAAAAAAAAAAAAAAAAAAAAAAAAAAAAAAAAAAAAAAAAAAAAGGTTTTGATGCTTAATAAAAAAGTAGAAGTAAATGAATAATTCTCCAAATCTTCACATATGGAATCAAACTTCTTCCTCAATTAATAATATGTATTTTTAAAATTTATTTTATTGATGGTAGTTAAAGAAATGATGTCGAAAACAAGATATACTTATTGTATCTTTGTTGTACTTTCATGCATATTTTATTTTAATAGGCCCTATTGATAGAAAATAAGTAGACATTAAAAATAATAAGAATAAGATGAAAAAATAGAATCTGAAAAAAGTTTGTTGTTGCACAAAAATATAACCTTTTAAACTTTCTATGACTATGTGTGACTATGACTTTTACAAAACCTTCTATAACTGATATTATAAGTTCTAGTTTCTAATTTACTCTTTTTAGAATGTATTATGATTTCAATCTCTCAATTTTTCTCTTACTTACATGAAGATATATTGTTAGAAGTCTTAAATCTATGTCATTAATACATAAAATTAATTTAACAAAATAAAAATATAGATATAAATTAAATTAAGAATTAAGTGTAAAAAGTAGAAAGTCAAAACTTAAAAATAGGATATGTGTCATTGTAATACATTTAGAAGACAAACTGAAAAAATAATTTAAAAACTCAAATATCGCTTGAAACGTACACCGTAAAAATCTATAAATTAAAATATCATCATGAAATTTATATTAAAAATTATGCCCCAAAATAATTTAATTAAATAAAATGATGTAAAAGAGTGAAACAAGAGCTAAAATTGGATGGAGTACTCTAAAAAATCATATATAGACGAAAAAGAAAAACTTAATAAACTCATTTAATAAGAAAGAATTTAACATTTGCTGAGAAAGTAATGCATGACTTAAATATATATTGATCCAAATACTAATATGATTAATGGAAAATTAAATACACACAACAATATAAATTGAAAACTAATAAAAAAATACTGGAAAATTAATGGTTATATGTGAAATTAATGAGATGAGAATTCAAATATACTTTTTAGGGTTACATTTCTTATTTGAACAAAAATCCAATTGAAAATTAAAATAAAGATTAAATCACTATATACCTTTTGTTCAATACAAGCATTAATTTTTTGAAAATGTATTGGTCATTTTTATAATAAATAATATTATTTAGAAAATAATGGGATCAATTTTTAGGGTTACATTTCTTATTTGAACAAAAATCCAATTGAAAATTAAAATAAAGATTAAATCACTATATACCTTTTGTTCAATACAAGCATTAATTTTTTGAAAATGTATTGGTAATTTTTTATAATAAATAATATTATTTAGAAAATAATGGGATCAATTTGAAATTTATAGTCTCTCTTCAACAAGATAACAATTCGATAAATTTTAGTATATTAAAAATAATTATAATCTTATAACTATATGGTTCACTTGAAAAATTTACAGCTACAAAAATGTTCTAATAAACTGAAAGAGCCAAATTCAATTACGATTGCAATCTCTAATAATATAATATATCGTTCTAAAATTTTATGTCACTATAATTTTTAAGTCATTTTAATAAATAACTTTCAAAAACCTCGAAATACCATTCATAAAAATAATCAATACTATAGTTTTAATTTTATAACTATATAATGATATTATTTGTGTTTTACATACCCCAAATTCAGTGCTCGACCTGAATAATTCTAAATTTTACTTTATTAAAATATTTTAAAAAACCAAATGTTTGAAAAGTAATTTTCAAACATGAAGGTTAGTTAGTGCTATTGTATTTAGTTATTGAAGAGTGGCTTCATATGAAAAGTGATAACTTATTATTTCTTTCTAAAACTACATTTGGTTTTATTATTTATTAAGTGAAGAAATGTTGTGTGCAATTTAATAGAGTTTCAAAACTTAGATTTCGACTTATCACATTTTTATAGTTTTATTTAAGAGTTGACTCTTGATGAATTAATGGATTAATTTTCATATATATTTGGTTAAGATTTAGTGAAGTCATATGGATCACGTGCGACACAACTACAAATTTGGAATCCTCAGTGTAGAAGATGTACCTTCGCATCTTTGCTGAATCCTCTGACAGATCTCATTTGTAAATATCCATTAAATATTATCAGAGGTATCATTGCAAGAACGATTAGTGCCAACTGCCAACTTGCTTCAAAAGCTATAGCCAATCCAACTACTAATGAAGCTGCTTCTTGAACGAGCTGCGATAGAGCATCCCCAACTAGAGCACGAATCAGAGCTGCATCAGTAGAGAGCCTTGCACCTATAACACCGGTTGAGTTCTCAGGCTTATCAAACCAGCCTATCTCCATGTTAACTACCTTCTCAAAACACATCAATCTAACTCGCTGTATCAACTTATTCCCAGCTACACTAAATAGATATGTCCTTGATGGATATGCAATTAATGCTACCGCTCCAAGAATGACAAACATCAATGCCCAAAATTCTGAGTCCTCCTTTAATTTATGTGGCAACCCATAGAAAGTTTTAATTGCACTAGAAGCTAATAAGCCAAAGATGGGCAGTAATGCCCCACTGATAATGGCAAATATAGCTCCTGCAATCAACACTGGTGCCTCAGGTTTGTTAAGACGAGCAAGACGAAAGATTGAGACTTTTGGAAGGTCTTTTGATAGTTCAGGGAAATAGCATTTTTATCAGCAAGTGAGTCTTTCGGAAAGTGAAGCACCATAGGTGTGGTGTTCGAGAATGACATTGAGTGACTACTGGTACTTTCTGCTCCAGACGACACTGAACTCAGAGAACGGATAGATGATATTCTTTGACTAAAACCTGTGTCAGATTTTATTGTAATATCTGCCTTGTGTTTGTCGTCAACACTTTGCTCTACTTCTTCGCTTACTTCTTGGGAGTGTATGAGGTTAGAATACAACCCTTGAGGATCCTTGAGTAGATCGAAATGCGTGCCTGAAAGTTCAATCACGTAGCAAGTAATAAGAGTCTCTCCATTTAGAAAAGGTTATTAATCTTCTTGAGATATTTTAATAATTTTGTTTTCCAGCGAGAAAAACCAGTTTGATTAGTTTCTGAAAGCCCTGATGCAAGTTTATGTTATCTGCATTTTCATAAACAGAAATTTATCAGATACATTTGAAAGTGTACCTTTTTCAACAATGTTTCCTTGGTGAAGGACTGCAATCATATTGGCATTTTTAATGGTGCTCAGGCGATCGCAACTATGACGGTCGTTCTGTTTACCATTACCTTTTCCAAAGCCCCTTGTACAATTCTCTCGGAGTCTGCATCAAGTGCACTCGTTGCCTCATCTAGAAGTAGAATTCTTGGGTCTTTTAGTATTGCTCTGGCTATGGCCACCCTTTGTTTCTGACCACCAGAAAGTTGAATGCCATTTTCCCCCACCATGGTATCTAGCCCCTGCATGAATAAATAAATTCAAAGTAGACAAACTGGTTAGTGGAATTTTAGGTGGTGACCCTTTAAGAAAGGAAAAACATGTCAGAATTGGAACCTGGGGAAGTTTCCCAATAAAATCATTTGCATTTGCCAACTCTGCTGCTTCTTTGATCTCTTCAAGAGTTGCTCCATCTTTGCCATATGCAATATTATCCTTGATGCTGCCTGTGAAGAGCACAGGTTCTTGGCTAACTAAACCTATTTTTGATCTAATCCACTTAATCTGGAATTCTCTGAGATCAATTCCATCAATCAAAACTTCACCGGCCAATGGATCATAAAATCTCTCTATCAAACTAATCACAGTAGACTTCCCACTTCCACTCTGTCCAACCAGAGCTGCAGTAGTGCCACTGGGAATAAATAGAGAAAATCCATTGAAGATTTGCTCTTTTGGTCTTGCCGGATAGCTGAAACAGACATCTCTCAATTCTATGTCTCCGCGAATGTCATTTAATATCTTTCCTTTGGTATCATATGCATCTATGGTTGGTTTCCTATTTATTGTCTCAAACATCTTGACTGCTGCTGCTTGCCCAGCTGCAAATGCAGCCATGGAAGGAGCTGCTTGGCTCAGAGAACTGAAATTAAGATTTGCAACTCAATTCGGTGGAATAGAAACTTCTTATAGGGAAATACAACAATACAAGTAATAATTTTCTAAGCAAAACTTACCTGGAACCTGTTAGCACTGCAACAATTACGGTGAATACTTCACCTCCTGTATAACCTTTGTGCAAGATCATTATTGCGCCAAACCAAACAGCCAAACTATAAGTGCAAAACGTTGTACATACGAGAAATCCAGTACCTAGTCCAGTACTCAATCCTACGTCTACATCGGATTTAAAAGTGCTCGCAAGAAACTTCATGTAGTTCGCGACAGCTTGCTTCTCCCCATTAAATGACGCAACCTGAAAACAATATTAAATCAAGACCATGCTATATTTGGAAGATGAGAAGCTAAATCAGTGATGAATTATGGTTCAATATTAGATTAGTAGCTCACAGTTCTGATAGAGCCAATTGTTTGTTGGACTACATTGGCAGCATCAGCATATGCTTTCTGTGTTCTAGAAGCTGTCTTGGATCTGAGAAAGTGCATTGTCCCACCAGATAATACGATGAAAGGAACTGATGACAACATTACTAGTGCAAGAAGCCACCCTTTTATGAAGGCAATGACAAAGCCTCCTAAAAATGCTGCAACCACCTGGACAAATTTTCCCACCTTCTCCCCAATGGCAGCTTGAATGAGAATAGTGTCACCAGACATCCTTCCAATTACTTCTCCAGTACTTACTTCCTGGTCGAAGTAAGTGATGTCTTGTCGCAGTATAGTTTTCAAATAAAGCCTCCTAACTCTGGCAGACTGCCTCTCCCCAGTAATCATCCAGCAAGCCACCTCTAACGAAAAAAATAAGAATTTGTTCTCAAGTTTAGAGACAGGGTCTAGAACTTTTGACGAAGATGATCTTTACTTAACACAAAGGTTTTCAGCACTTACGAAGAAATGCTGCTGCTCCACACCCCAAAGCCAAGTAAATGTATTTAAGCGATACCTACAATAGATAATGAAGTTAATTAACTGTAATGACCTTTTTAATGTTCAAAAATGAATCTGCAATGTATTGAGTTCGAATTATTAGACAAGCCAAACCGTAATGCATAAGCAATTTATTTGCTTATTCTCATGCAATTGATATATACAAAAAGGTTCTAAATCTTAATTAGCTGTATTCTAGTCATCCATTACATACCTTGGATACCTGCCGTACAATATCATTGTTTTGGGCTGTACCAAAAACATCTATTAATTCTCCAAAAATGAGGGACATGAGGGGCTGTGTAAACCCATTACCAATGGCAGCAATTGTACCGATTGTCATCAGAACTTTGTCCCTGGAATCAGCAAAGGAGAATAACTTGTAAAACGGGATGCTCTTGGGCTCCTTTTCCTCAGCTTGGCCTTCTTTTACTGTGGAATCCTGACTCATGCCCATATTTACGGTCCTAATTTCTTGTTCAACTATCCAGCAGTATAATATCTGTTTGGGAAAGTTCCAGCAATATGCAGCTTATGATGTCAATATGATCTTCCAATCTGATAAAAGTTGCAGCAGTGAGCAGAATGACTTTATTATAAATATCACTAAAATTGGTCAACTGAATCTACCCGAGGCCAGAAGAAATAAACCATAAAAACTTCCAAAAGTCCCAAAACGCAATGATATTTAAACTGTATTATCGAATACATACAGCAAAATTGGATGAAAAAGTGCAAATTCAGAGGCTAATACCAGATATGGAGTCGAAAAAACACCAAAAAATCAAAACAATCCTAATTTTTTGCCATACTAACATATTGTATTCAATCGAACAGTTAAGAGGACATTATGATCTGCTTCAGCAAAACAAGCTCTATGATATCTACTTCTTTTCTTGCAAACAACATATGCATGATCTAGAAAATATCTCCAGAGTTTACTTGCAATCCAAACAGAAAAACTTATAAAGCAAGTGAAAAACTATGGGCAAACATCATCACCTTCATCATCAACTACCACCAATGATGCCAAACATAATTTTCAAGCAACAATACAATCAACAAGCCAAAAACTCAGAAGTGCTCAAGCAAACAGAGGGAAGAAAATGGAAATTGGAAACAAAGGGGAAAAACAAATAGGATTTCTATGGCCTATTTCTGTGCAAGTTTTAACAATAACTTACATACAGAAGCTGCATTCTTCACTTCTGTTTATGAAAATTAAACTGTGTTATTTGATTTAAACAGCTTCACCTTCCATGGAGGATTGCAATGGCAATAGAATATAGAGCACGGAGAACATTTAATAAATTAAAATAAATTAAAACCGCTGACTACAGATCATTTATTTGATTCTCTAGATATTAAAGTAAAGTCTACGCTCTCCCACATAATAGAAGTTATAGGACATTTAATGATCTGAACTTTATATAATAAACTAGCTTGAACCTCATGTGGCATATCAGCTTTAAATATATTTTCCAAGACAAAATGCAACAATGCTATATATGACAGTTTGTTTTCGATTTTTCGTGGTTTTGTCATTGACAGCTTTAAATAATTCACTTTTTAAGTGAATTTATTTTACGAAATTATGTAAAAAAAAAAAGAGAATAAACACCATCTGGTGATACATAGCATTGCTCAATACATAAATATAAAATACCATTTTAAAAGTCTATGGTTTGTCATAAATCATGTCTTTTGATAATTTGAAGAATATATTTTCATATATAAAAGAGAATTAACCCCCTTTTTTTTGAGGGGAGAGAATTAACTTTTAGAAATTTCATAAGTCCCTAATATATCTATCACAATTCTGACTTCTGAGTACAATCTAAATAATGTCCCATTCTTTTTCTATTCGCATTATAAAAATGCCAATCAAGCATACTTTTTTTTTTTTTTTTTTTTTTGTTATCTATCGTGATCCCCACACACCTACTTATACACAATTGCCCACACTGCGCCGATGCCTATGGAGCGTTCGTGCACTAGTAATGGGACTAATCCTCTGCAGAGGTGGACAGCCCCAAGCCCACACTCCAAACGTTAGCAGAGGTTCGATCCCGGGACCTCAAACTCTCCTAAGAGAGCGCTCGCCACCAGGACAAACCCCTGGGGCCAATCAAGCATACTTCAACTATCAAAAGTTGAAACATTCAGATACCTTAAAAAATATGTTTATACACCGATGGTCAATGGGCCTAGTTGTTTCGCACGTTTATATAATTATATTACCAACATATGAAATCCAAGGACACCCCAATCACGATTGATTATACTTGACATAATTTATTGAGATTCTAGGATTTGATGACAGCGAGGTTTTTGGATCTAATAAGCAGAAATTATTGAATCTATCATCTTTGAAAACTGGTAAAGATTATATCAGAATTAAAAAGTTTAACAGAATATTAGTTACTTACAGTAAAGTGGACTCCACAAAATAACACCCAAAAAAGGCATAATTGCAATTTCAGTCCTGTACGCTTCATCTACCACGTCATCTAAACGGCCAAAAATTGAGGGAATTTTCTTTCTTTCTTTCTTCTTCTTCTTCTTCCTGGTTCGTAACTCCGGCACCGTCACCGCCATATCAGTTGAATGTCCAGGCACCGAGAAGCGCGGAATTTTCCCATCCAAGATGCCAAACCGAAACCCAATGTTCGGGCTTCCAGAGCTTGCTAATGGCTGGACTTACTCTTGTGGTCCTTATACTTGTAATTGGAGCTACTGCACTTCCGCATAAAACCATTGCCCCTTCCCTTTGGAATTCATGGAATCTGTACAGCTGCTGGAACCCTTCTTTTTTGACTGGTTGGTGTACATATGATAAGATTAAACGCAAAGGAGCCGAAGTTAGGGTTCTTCCGGTTGGGGAAGGGGGGTTGGAATTGGGGAGTTTATTATCCTTCATTTATTTTCTTTTGTGGTTTGTCGGAGCTGTGGGTGGAAGATTCGGGGAGCGGGTGAGGTTGGTAGTGGTGGCAGTAGCGGCCGCCAATTTTTCAATTTCCGGCAACATGAAGATCAAAATCGCCATTTTTTAATAAGACAAAAAATCAATCGTTTTTCGGCTGAACCAAAATTGTCACTCATTGTCACCCCCATGAATTGTACTATGTATACATGTATATGAATATAGGATTGAAAATATAATTTAAATTACTCGATATTTAATCATTAGCATGTTAAAGCTCAAGATGTTAAATATAATAGATCAAATTTGAATTATTTTTTTGGTTTTATATGTTTTAAAAGTAATAAAAATATACACCACTAAGGCTTAAGTGATGTTTTCAGCTGACGCCACTCACCCTTCAGGCAGATCGGGGTTAAACCCGATATCTTTTAGTTTATTTGAAATTTATCTCCTCCCCTCATACCAGTACTCCCAACTTATTAAAAAAAAAACAAACAAGGGTTCGAACCATGTATCTTTAAGTTTTTTTGAAATTTATCTCTTCCTTTCCAACTACTACTCCCAACTTATTAAAAAAATAATAAAAATATAAAAAAAATACAAATGAAGTTATTCGAGTTTGAATCAAGTTCAATTCACTTCGATTACCAATAAAATCAAGTAAAAGACTTGTATCTCTAGTATTCACTGATAATTGCATCCAACCAGCCAACTCTACATCCTCTTAGAGATAAAACTAATGAGATTCCTGATGACGTCCGAGCCGAGCTGGAAGAAATTAATCTACGCCATCAGCCCAACACACATCCGAGTGGAGGGCCTACAGGTGACGTCAGTAATGGTGTGCGGTGACACGTCATGAATTAGGCTCGCCCGCTACCGAGCCCAACCACAGCATGACTGCCGAGCCCCGACCCCCGAGCCCAAATTTCGGCGGAAACGCATGCGCGATGACGATTCATAAAAATAACCATTTGCCCATGCTTGCCCATGCTTAGTGCTTTATTGGTATCAGAAACTGCCACATGTCAGAAAGTTATAGAGAGGAGTCACCAAGTGGCAAGATTTGGCTGACATGCACGATTAGAAAGCGACATGTGCCCTTTTTTAATTATTTTACTGATTAGTGATTGATTAGTGCAAAGATGACTGTTGAAAACCCACTTACTCGAGGGGTATAAAAATCCTCATTTTAAGAGGAAAAGAGGGAGGAAAAAACACATAAAAAAAGGACCTATAAACGTGAGATTGTAAGAAAGACCGACCCCAATAATTCGGCTTGACATTATGCAAAAAAGGCAGAATTAGCCATAAATAAATGCGTATTACGCATACTTATATTTCCACGTGTTAAATTTCTTATATATTTTGTTTGTTGACCAAAACGCACGTCAACAAATTGGCGCTAGAAGGAGGGCCCGTATTGGTCCAGTCAGAGTTCCAGGCAAAAGCAAGTTAAATGAAAACCAGGTAAAGTTCAACGTTTATCCTTTTCGTAATAGACAAAATGAGTCAACAGTCGAGAAATGCTCGTTTGACTGAAGAACAACACCCTAACAACCAAACTGGCCAGACTACTAATGGCCAAAATATGCTCCGCATGAAGCAGGAGCACCACTTTATTTTCTTTCGCTCGCCTAATTGCTAACCCAACTTTTGTACAAAGAAATGAACCAACTCATATCACAAACTCGCTACCACAAACTCTCAAGCACCTCCTCCACTCCTCGTAAATACTAACCCACTCAATCCACAATTAAATGTTAATATCAATCCTCAAGTCCCCCGGGCTTCCTCATAATGAAGCCCATGAAGCCGCCGAGGTAATGAACAGTGTGGTCCGTCGTGACGAGAAAGCGCGCCGCGAGAAGATCGGGAGGGGCAAAGTCGTGTAGCGAGTCACTACCGGAGCCAACACGACATCGCCATGCCCACTCGGTGTTCGCCGCGGCGACCGGGAGTTGATCCTTTTGCCCAACTCGATCGATAAGTTCCCGACTCCGGTTTAGGATGAGCGGAGCCGCTAGGTCAATCGACCAAGGCCCACCTTTATGGCAGAACAGGATGTAGAAATACACCGCCGCCGTCGTTTGAATGAATGGAAGCGGTCCGAAGGCGAACAGTCTCGGAGGCCGCCCAAGTAATGAACCAACCAATTGTTATGTCGCCATTTTCCCCTGGAATCCTGGCGACCCCGTTACGCCAAAATTGAAAATCCCCCGTGTCGGTCTCTACAACGGGAAACCGACCCGACCACTCACGTCCACAAGTACTTAAAGCATGGATGGAGTCACATACGATCTAGTGATGCCATCCTCTGCAGGCCTTCCCATTGACTGGCGACCGAGCCCACGCGTTGGTTTAGGACCCTACCACAGGGGTCCATTCGGCATGGGGGATATGGCCTCCGCCTTTATGACGCATTTCTTAACTTCCAAAGTCCGAGCGTACCTAAGGATTCCTCGTGAACATCAAACAAGGGAAGGACGAGCCCCTCGAAAAGCTATATCTCTCGGTTCAATAAGCAAGTTCGAGAGATGGAACCGGTGTCGGATGACGCCATTTTAATTGCGGCCATGGTCGGCCTGCCCCCGAAACTTGGTTTAACTACTCCATCCATGAATCGGGCGACCTCTCAAGAATTTCTCGTCCGCGCGAAACGCCATATTTGTGCGGAAAAAGCCATGGCAAGTAACCGCCCGAGCACCGCCGATGGCGTGAGAAAGGACGGAAGGAAGGAATCGCGTGATTTAGGGGGTCGGGATTTAGGCCATTTTCGGAAAATCCGACCACGGATTTAGGGCTCGCGAAGCGCGAGCCGAAGTTGCCGCATTGAGGAGTACTTTGACCCACACTCCATCACCATATGGAATGAAGTACGGTCCGAATTTGTTACCTCGGCTCGGCTCAAGGTCGAGCCGACAAAATTAGATTCACGTCGATATTGTGCCTATCATAAATCAATAGGTCACGATACCGATGAGTGCCGATATCTAATCAGAGAAATTATGCGTATTGTTCGGCAAGGCGGTCTCAAAAGATACGTTCATGAACTACCGCCCCCACCGGCACTGACTCAAGGTGTTAACCCGGAGCGCATAACCAATCCAGCTCTCCTGCCGCCACCACCGGCCGAGAACCAGGGTAGGGAGATCCTCATGATGTCGAGTGTGAATCGAATCAACAATAACACAGCCGAAGATAGCCGCTCCAACAGGAAAAGAAAGGCTGATGTCAGACAGGCCGCCCACGCCGAAAGGCAAGTTCGGGTGGCGGAAATCAAGGAAGGCCAACCCACCGGCCATTTTGTGTTCTCGGATGTGGATGCCGACCAGGTGGTCCACCCTCATTCTGACCCCCTGGTCATTACTGCACCGATTTTGGGTATTCCAGTTCATAGAATTTTGATCGACTCTGGCAGCTACTCATCGGTCATTTACATCCGAGCCTTTCGAAGATTGAACGTGGACGATAGCTATATCCGTCCATGCACGACAGCATTCTGGGGTTTGGAGGAGGAAGAATAGTCCCGCTCGGAGAGGTTGACTTGCCCATCCAAATGGGACAAGGGTTGCATAAACGGACCGTCATGACAATATTTAAAATAATCAATGCCGATTCGGAGTACAATGCTATCATTGGGAGGCCATTGCTTTATCATATAAAAACAGTCGTTTCAATATATCATTTTTGTATAAAATTCCCAACATCTGATGGCGAGGCCATACATAAGGGGAATCAAAGGGAGTCACGAGAATGCTCTCTCAAACTCCGACCGGTGGAGATTAACGTGATGGAATGAGGAGAAACCAGTGGGACCACACAAGGCGATCCCCAGCCAAAAGAGGAGCCCGAGCGGAAAGTGATGATTGTTCAAAAGTATAATCCAGGTCGTCGACCTGGGAAGGAATCGATGATGGAAGAAGCGGCGAGCGAAGCCCAAGAACGAGGCCATCGAAGATGAGTTGCCCCTGCAGATCAAAGAGGGGCAGAGCAAGAAAAGAAAATGGGCGGAACCAGTAGAATAGGTTGATACAATCAATGTCGGAAGGCCAAGCGAGGGGCGACAATTACGTATTGGTCATGACCTCCCAGAACCATATCGAACCGAGCTGATTGAGTTTTTGGGAAATAATCTTGACGTCTTCGCATGGACTCATGCAGACATGCCCGAAAATTGACCCTAAGCATGCATGCCACCGCCTTAATATTGATCTAACGTTCGCCCAATTATCCGAAAAGCGCAAACTCGACCCGACAGACAAGCAAAGACTCGAGGCCGAGGTTAACAAGTTGCTAGATAATCAATTTATCCGGGAAGCTCTCTATCCCCGATGGGTTGCCAATCCTGTTTTAGTAAAGAAAAGCAATGGCCAGTGGCGCCTATGCGTGGATTTCACCGACCTAAATAAGCGCATGCCCTAAGGGACGCTTATCCCTTACCAAACATTGACTATATGGTAGATGCCACGGCGGGACACGAGCCGATGAGCTTCATAGATGCATACTCGGGTTACAACCAAATACGAATGCACCAGGATGACGAAGAAAATACATCATTCTTCTCTCTCGTGGAATTTTGTTATAGGATGATGCCCCGGGTTGAAGAAGCTGGTGCGACCTACCAAAGGTTAGTAAATAAGATGTTAGAGAAAATGATAGGTCGTACTATGGAAGTCTATGTAGATGACATCTTTGGTGAAATCATCGTATATATCTCGATCATCTAAACGATCTTAATAAAATGTGTCTTTGTTTTGAGAGAGTAAAAGATGATGTTAAACCCGAGAAAATGTACGTTTGGGGTCGGCTCGGGTAAATTTTTGGGGTATATGGTCAGCCAAAGGGTAATCAAGCTAACCCAGACAAAATAAAAGCCATCATCGATCTAGAACCCCCGAACTCTGTAAAAAGGGTACAAAGCTTAACAGGCCGATTGGCCGCCCTTAACTGATTTGTTTCGCGATCCACAGACAAGTGTAAACCTTTCTTCGAAATTATAAAAAAGAACAAAAATTTTGAGTGGACCGAGCAAGCACAGTGCCTTTGAATCCCTCAAACAAAGACCTTTCTTCAATTCCTATATTGCAAAAACTCCGCCCTGGGGAGGACTTGTATTTGTACCTGGCGGTATCCGAATACGCCGTCGGCTTGGTGTTAATCGGGCTAGATGGTTCTATTCAACATCCGGTCTATTACACCACCAAAGCGTTACATGACGCCGAGCCCGCTTATCCGCCAATGGAAAAGTTGACTTATTCATTAATCATCACTGCGGCGCGGAAACTCCGTCCATATTTTCTAGAGCACAAGATTATAGTCTTGACGAACTACCCACTGAAGCGGGTACTACACCGACCCGATACTTCCGGCCTGGGATGATCAAGTGGGCGTCGAGCTCGGTCGAGTTTGATATTCTATATGAACCACGTACAACAATAAAAGGTCGAGGCTTTAGCCGATTTTGTGGCAATTCAAATCGTAAATGCTATCTTTGCTCGGCCGTGCGATTTGATTCCCAACGAACAACGGCGAATACGAGGCACTTTCCGGCGAGGCCTAGATATGGTAGCTTCTATGGGCCTAAAACAATGTTGGTACACAAAGTGATTCTCGGTGTCGTTCATCAAATCAACGGTGAGTACGAAGTGAAAGAGAGCAAAAAATCGCACAATATTTGGACTTGGTCAAGAAGAGATTGTTACACTTTAAGACAAAAGTCTTACATGTGCCCCGAGCCGAGAACATGCGGGCAGATGCCTTAGCTTGGCTCGGTTCGCCCGAGGGAGCGGACGGATGCCATCGCGGATGTCATGTCACACAACCTGTCGACCCGTCACTTGGGCGCAAAGAACATATATGCAATCGAAACCGCCGAGCGCACTGGATGACCCCAATCATTCAAGATTTAGAAAAAGGAGTTCAACCTGAAAACAAAGCTGAAGCCAGAACACTACGAACTCAAGCGGCTCGGTTTACACTAGTAGATGGCGTCCTATACAAACGAGGATACTCCATCCCACTCATGCGGTGCCTTTCCGAAACTGATGCAGATTATGCACTTCGAGAAGTTCACGAGGGAATATACGGAAACCATGCCGGGGGCCAGACATTAGCCTATAAATTAATACGGCAAGGATACTACTGGCCATCCCTAAGAAAGGATGCAACCGATCTCGTCAAAAGATGCGAGAGGTGCCAAAGATTCGCGCCGCAGGTCAGATATCATCCTGAGCAACTTACCTCCGTATTTAGCCCATGACCGTTTGCCAAATAGGGAATGGACCTTATCGGACCACTCCCCACTGGCAAAGGGGGCATCAAATATGCCATTGTGGCGGTGGATTATTTCACAAAATGGGCCGAGGCGGAGCCTCTGGCGAAAATAGATGAGGAAAAGATTGTGAGTTTTGTATGGAAGTCCATTATCTGTAGATTCGGGATACCACATTCGATTGTTACAGACAATGGGAAACAATTCGATAACCGGAGGTTTCGAAATTTTTGTGAAGGTTTCCACATTAAAAACCACTTCTCGACTCCATACCATCCCCAGTCGAATGGACAAGTTGAGGCCGTTAATAAAATACTCAAGTACACCTTAAAGGCGAGATTGGAAGAGTCTAAAGGTAATTGGCCGGAGGAATTACCCGGTGTACTGTGGTCATACAGGACGACGCATCGAGCGGCCACCGGAGAAACACCCTTTTCTTTGGCTTATGGAACCGAGGCGGTGATTCTGTTGAGATTGGAGCCCTACCTTCATAATTGAAAATTTTTCCAAGAAAAGACAATGAGGTGCGCTCCGAGCCGAGCTAGATCTTTCAAGAAGAAAAAGGTGCACGATCGAGATGAAAACGCCATATATAAACAAAGGAGTGAGAGGTACTACAATTCAAAAGTAAAGGAAATGAGATTTGTGTCGGTGATCTTGTGTTGAAAAAGATAACGGGTGTTGAGCCCATCAATTGAAGCCAACACAGGAGGGCCCATTTCGGGTCAGCAACGTCTTATCTGGTGGGGCGTACGAGCTAGAATATATGAGTGGAGAAAAATTTATGCATCCATGAAATGTAGCATACCTGAAAAGGTACTATCAATAAAGATCTTGGTTTACGATCCAGATAGGATTCTAGGGAATTATCCTTTCATCTGATATTCTGTGAGCTCTCTAAAGGGGGACAAAATTTTTACTCACCTCGGCTACGTGCCAAGGACAGCAAAAATCGCCTCAGCTGAAGAAGCCGAATGCCGACAAGTCATCTTGGGTACGTCCCTTGCACGCTGATAAAGGGCGACCCGCCTATAGGGCGGATCTATCCTTAAAACAAAGACTCGATGTACACACCGAGCATAAAACAAAGACTTGGTTACGCACCAAGCACAAAATAAAGACTCGATGTACACACCGAGCACAAAACAAAGACTTGGTTACGCACCAAGCACAAAACAAAGACTTGGTTACGCACCAAGCACAAAACAAAGACTCGATGTACACACCGAGCACAAAACAAAGACTTGGTTACGCACCAAGCACCAAACAAAGACTCGATGTACACACCGAGCACAAGACAAAGACTTGGTTACGCACCAAGCACAAAACAAAGACTTGGTTACGCACCAAGCACAAAACAAAGACTCGGTGTACACACCGAGCACAAAATGAAGACTTGGTTTATACACCAAGTACAAAATATAAAATAAAGATCAGGTTCATATACCGAGTACGAGAGACAATTAAAGCGAGTAAAGTCCCTTATTTAGGAGCACTGGGAACCGAGCCCCATACTTGGGAGTATAAAAGGGAAAAGAAGCAAGACAACAATCTTACAAAAAGGAGAAGAGCCAAGCATATACAAAAAGCTTAAAACACATACACAGGTGAGAGAAAGAAAAGTTCATTTCTGCTTCAAAATTATTTACACGGGGCGGAGCCATTACATCCCAAGGCACGAGGCCAAGTAATCTACCTACGAATTCATGTAAAAGCTTATAAATGAAAAAGGGGCAAACAACACCAAGACTAAGACGGAGGCGGAATTTCAACAGCACCACTAGAGGCAACTTCTTCTGCGTCCGGAGGAGGTGAGCCCTGAACATTGGGGGCCTCGGCAAAGTTCGGGTGGAGAGCATCGAGATCAGCCTCCAGAAGGGCCAAATCTTCTTCAAGCTGAGCAACAGTCCGCCCGGCCTTAACCGAATCAAGAATTTCTTTGAGGCTGGTCGCGTGGCCGCAGGTTAACATAAATGCATACTCCTCAGAGTCCTTATAAACTTCAATGGCCTAGGTACGAGCTTCCTCAACTTGCTGATGAGTAGCCTCTTCGGCCTCTCTGCGCACATCGGCTAGACGCATTTCCATTTCCTCACCCCGGCAACGATAAAGACATTCCAACTCGACAACCTTAGCCCTAAGATCCTCTTGCCCTGGCCTCGATCACGCTCGCCTCGGCCCCAGCAGCCTTCTTTCTCGAGTTGGTCCCGAGCCGTAGCTTCATCCGCCGGGTCTTTAACGATTCTTGTACCCCTTGAAGGGTAGCATAGGCCTCCCGCAGTCGCCATGCCGCCTTTCCAAATCGGGCGTATTTTTCTCCGGCTCGCGAGTTCCCCAAATGCATGCCATAGGAGCCCAATGATCCGCCGAGACATTCCCATGGCGCATCGAATTTGTTCCTCAAAGCCGATCTCCGTGCACTGCTCGATGCCTTTTGTCCGGCACAAGCCGGGACACTCAATGCAGCCCGACCCGCTCCCAAGAAAGCTTTTAACGTTCTTCCGTCGGTGTAGCGATCGAACAAACTCCACAAACCATTGAGGGCGTATTCCAATCATTCCTCGCAATATTCGTCTCTCACCCGACTTGGAGGGATGAAGTGACCTTCCGGCCGAGGTCATCCGAGAAAGTTCACGGACCTCCCCCTTCAGGGCATTCAGATGCTCGCGCCGCCGTCGACCACCTCCTTGATGTCGCTCGAATATCCGCTCTCCGAGCCCTCCGCATCTGCGGGTTGGTCTGCGATCGCCCGAGTTCGACGCGCGGCCGTGTTCCTCACGCCGCGGGCGTGCACGCAAATCCAAGCCACACCCTATAAAAAGCAACCACCATTAAAAGGTCAAAAGAAAACGAAGAGCATTTGAAAGGAAGAGAGTGTAAAGAATACTATGTTTACCTCTCGGCGGCCGCACGGGCGGTTCAAGTCGCGTTTGCCCGGTGGGCACAGACAATCTGCGCCACGGGAGGATCGCCGCAGAGACGGCTCGGCTCGCTCTGTTGCTTGCGCCGGCTGCTCCTCGGAGAGTGGGGCGTATTTCTTCTTCGATCCGGGAGGGTCCCGCTGAGGCTCGCCTCGGCCTCCTCCTCCTCTGCCGCCTCGTCCCGAGCCGCCCCCCGACCTCGAGATGGCGGGCGGGCAGCAGCCTCAAGTGCCGGGCTGCGGCAAGTTGGCCTCAGTGGCCAATCTCTCAATCCGCCTATCCCTAATGCCCCTGGCCTGGATATTCTCCAGCCGGTGGATAAAGGTGGCCGACAGAGGCCCTATCGATGCTCGGTTCCTTATAAAGGTAAAAAGACGAAAAAGAAACAAAGTCAGTCACATAAAAGGAAACAATGACAACCTAAGTTTGAAGTCTGTTGGGAAATTTATTGTTTAGATTTTGATGAATGCCATGTAAAACTTAGAATAGGAAGTTGGCACCCCATTTTTTGTTGTAAAGCGCATTGTAATAAATAGGGCTGGTCAAGCCGAGTTAAGTCAGCTATGCCCAAACATGCAAGAAGACAACCGGAGACTAGTAGGAAGACTCCATCGCTGAGACAGTGAGTTTGGCAAAAAAGAGAAGACGGGAACTCGATCAAGGTGCGGTGAGATGCAGTAAAGCATCGTCAAGTCAACTCAAGATAGTCAAGTCTCTAGTTGAAGTGACGGAAGAAGAGTCATTTAATGATTGGAAGTCGACTCTAAGTCACCTGGGGAAAGCAAGGAAATGTCAAGTCGAGATAATCGAAAGAGATCCGTTTTACGTAAATCAAGAGAATTACTTAAACAAGTAATATCTCCATGCTACCTTTCTCGGAGTGCTCGAGTCACGAGAAGCGTGCAAGGGAAATAAACCAATGGGAAGCACTACACCGTGTCGATTGCTCGAAAAAGTCAAGAATAATTCATACGAGGAAGTGGCAATTCCAAGGACTGCAACAAGACAAGCCAACGACCACAAGTGACTTTCAAAAATAAGCCTATCTCTTCAACGGGCAAATTTTTGAAAGATCACTATAAAAGGCTGAGGGATGACTCTGAAGATTTGAGTTGATTACCTGAACCAAAAACATTCAAGCTAATATCTGAACTGTAATCAAAATATTCTCAAAATCATTCAAGTTTAATCCTCAAGCCTACACTACGAAGAAAATCAATCCAACACTCACCTGTGAAGGAAAGATAACTTCAATCAGTTGAAGAGGAAACTTTAGAAGAAAAGGGGTCTACATTCCACGAAGGATTGTAGGAAGGTTCAAGGTCGAACCAGTCTCGAGTTTTGGAGGGATTCGTGATCAAATCCTAAGAGCTTGAGCAAGTGAGTCTGTAGTAGCAAGGTAGGTAGCGCCCTGTGAAGAAGGTTCGAGTCGGACGAGAAGCCGGTGAGTCACCAAGGCATCTCCAAACCGAGTCCCAAAGGATCAAGTCATTTGTGTGATCAAGGCTTGTATCCGGGTATTACCACTTTGTATCTTGATCAATACTTAGTGGATTCCTCCAGGAGTTGGAGAAGAGAGGAGTAGAAGAATTACCCCATCTTCGAACCTCTATAAAACCTTATCGTGTCATTTACATTTCATCACTTTAATTCCTGCATCTTATTTGTTTAATTCTCACGACATATTTGCTATCCAACCGATAATCTCTAAGTACTAAAACCAAGTATTAAATCATAACTAAACCAAACTTAAGGGTGTTAAGTCTTTCCTGAAAAAACAAACCACGTTGAGCTAAATCGGTCTTAACGGTGAGTTATTCTATCAACAAACTCAATCGAACGTTGAGTGACTAACTCTACTTGATTAACTAAATTGGTTGTCCACCAAGGACACAATCGTATAGTGTCAACTCGAATTTTAAAAAAGGACCAAAAGTGAAAAGTTGGTAAGGTTTATTCAACCCCCTTCTAAACCTTACATTCACACCCCTTGGGACCTACAAGTGGTATCAGAGCGGTTGGTTCATTGAGCCTTCCACACTGGTTACTGAACTAGATCTCCAAACTTTTCAAAGCCTGTTTTAGTACTTAAGTTTTCAAAACTCCTTTTATCATTAAAAGTTATTATCATGGAAGCAAATTTGACACGCATCCCTATGTTCACAATTGAAGAATTTGATGATTGGAAAATTCGTATGCAAGCTCATCTATCAACATTACATGATGAGATGTGGATAGTGATAGAGGATGGGCCACTGCAAATCTTAAAAGTGAACACATCTGTAAGAAGAGCTACAGCTGAAGGTGAAGAGGATGTTGCCCCTAGACCAGCTATGGTTGAAAAACCAAGAACTGAATGGACAAATGATGACAGAAAAAGATACAACCTGGACAATGTAGCCAAGGACATCCTTTACAAAACCTTGGACAAAGCCATGTTCAATAAAGTCAAATCATGCAAAACGGCTAAAGAAATCAGGACAAGCTAACATTGATTTGTGAAGGCTCGAGCAAATCAAGGAAAATAAATTATCGTGGTGTACAAAAATTTGAGAATTTCAAAATGATCGCAGGAGAAAACCTGGATCAATTGGATGCTCGGTTCACGAAATCACCAACGAGCTATCTCGCACTTGGAAAGGAATATACACAAAAGGAAATGTGTATGAAGATCTAAAAAGTCTCGGTGAATGGGAAATGAAGGTCATGACACTGAGACATTCCATGGACCTATCGAAGACCTCCAACCATGAACTATTCTCAGATCTCAAAGCCTACGAATTTGAGTGAGAAGAAAAGATCGTAAAGAGACAGTTGTACCAAAAAACAATTTGCTCTAATTGTTAAGGATGGAAAGAGAGCCGAGGTCAAAGAAGTCATTGATCCGAGAAGAAATAGCCCCGATGGTTAAAAGGTTCAACAAGTTCTTCAATAAGAACTACAAGAGAGGCAAGGGCGAATCTTCCAGAAGACACTCGGCTCCCTCCAAGTCAAGGGAAGATAGGCCAACCAAGAGAACAGATCATCAAAAAGTGAATATCAAAAGGGTGACAATCCAAGAATGGAAAGAGAGCTGATCAAAAGGTTGAATATCTATCTTTGGAACTGTAGGCAACCAGGTCACTATGCCATTGATTGTCCATATCGTAGTCAACAAATACAGGGAATGAAGAAGAAAGAAAGGTCTTGAGAGAAAGAAGACAAGAAAAGAAAAAGGCAATCTTTGGCTGAGTAAACCGGGCCGAGACAACCAAGTCAAGAGACACAATCGAACTGATTCAGAGAGCGTGAAGCGACTACTCAAGTGACTCGAAGAAGAAGCCCCGATCGTTTGATGGCCAAGGAACAAGATCAACGACCAAGAAGATGAGGTACACTCTAACTCATCAAACTCGGATTCTAGTGATAGTGTGTGACACACACACTTCATCACCCACCGATCTTTATGATTCATTAGGCAAAATGATGAAAGATTTTGAACACATTAAATCCTCACACACACTACTAAATGAGGAAAACGACCTACTCAAGAGCAAAACTCACACGGTGACTAAGGAGTGAGTACTCTAAGTCAAATAGCGATAAGAATAAAAGTTTAAAAATTTGAAAATGCCAAGCTAATAAAGCGAGAAATAGTTGCCATAGAAAAGAGGGAGAATGACCTCAAAAATGTGATTGCCTCATTCACTAAGGCATCTAAATCATTGGATGATCTTATTATGAGTCAAAGAGAATGTGGAGACAAGACAGGCTTAGGATTTAATTCCTGCGTGCTATGTCAAACTCCAAAAGTAATTTTGGAAAAAGGATCTTCAAGCAATGAAGTGTCTCAAAAATCCAAAACTCCAAATGGTGCACACACATTCACTCCAAAGCACAATTACAAGCAAAGCTGGCCTTGGTTATAAAGGAAAAGGAAAACGACCGGTTGGGTGCGTTGAGAGGACATCGAGAAGAAATTCAACCAAGTTCCTCAAACTCCAAATAGGAATTACTCAGAAAGAAGAAACAGAGCTACCAAAAACCCCAAAAGTTCTATAAAAGAAACACATATGATGGGAATGGTAGAAAATATCCAAGCCAAGTGATTGAACGATGTGAACTATCGGCATAGACTTATGGAATATAAGCCCAAATGGCAAAGGCCAGAACTCAAAGCAAAGGCCATTCCAAAAGTATAAGAGCTTTCATCAAAGCACACATATGCACCTAGGCACTACACTCGGAGACACCACAATTACCCAAAGAAGGCAATTGCTAAAACACATATACGGGCATACAGACAAAAGAGACAATTTGTATGAACCTAGAATCCCCAAGCAATTTGCCAAAATTAATTATGATTATGGCATCGATAGATGGCAACCCCTTAAAACCGAGATCATTTGGCTATAGTGGTTGGATCATCTTACAATACTAACCCCTCGGGACCCGCACAAGTATGGGTACCTAAAACTTAATTTCCTTGATTGCAGGTTCAAGAGAACAGTGAGTGTCAAGGAACCTGGTACATGGATAGTGGTCGTACATTCCGGACATATGACAGAAACAAGAAAAATCTGTCAAAATTCAAGGAAGTTAAGGGAGCAAAAGTCATATTTGGAGAAATGAAGCTCCGGGGAGAAATAAGAGGCATTGGATCCATCAAGAAGAACGGATTAGAAATCACGAGATGTTGCATATGTTGAAGGACTCGAACTTCAACTTGCTAAGCATCACCAACTCTGTGACAAGGGTTATAATGTTGGATTTAACATGGGTATATGCCAAATCAAGGATATTGAATCAAATGAAGTTGTGTTGCAAGGATGCGGACAAAAGAACATGTATGTAGTAAATTGGTCAACCGCAACACCCAAAGACTGTCTATTAGCAAAGAGCACAAATTGAATCAAATTGGTTGTGGCACAAAAAGCCGAGTCACCGAATTTCAAAACACTTAACAAGCTTGCGAAGTAATCTTGTGGAAGGTCTTCCGGACTCAGTATACTGAAGAAGAAGAGTATATGTGACGCATGCGGAAGGAAAACAGATCAAATCACCATTCAAAGAAAAGACATGCCCATCTTCAACAAGGATATCAGACACTGCTACATATGGATCTATTTGGTCCAGTTGAACCACCAAAGATAAGTGGGAAGAAATATACCTTGGTGGTAGTAGATGACTACTCAAGATATACATGGACAATATTCATGTGTAAGAAGAAAGAAACTCTACTGAAATTACACACGGTGATGAAGAGGATTCAAAATGAGAAGAGCCAAACCATTATCAAAATAAGATCGGACAGAGGAAATGAGTTTGTCAATGGTATAATAACTCAATATTGTATTGAAAATGGCATTGGTCATGAATTATCTGCGGCAAAGGACTCCTGTGAGAATGGAGTTGCGAGAAAGAAGAATAGAACACTCAAAAAGAAGCAACAAGGACCATGTTAGGTGAAGAAGGGTTACAAAGAGATTTTGGGTGAAGCAATCAACACGACTTGCTACACTCAAAACAAATGTATGATAAACAGACAGTGACAAAGACTCCTATGAGATTTGGACGGGGAGAAAACCAAATGTTTCATATTTTAGAATATTTGGATGTAAATGCTTCATCCATAACAATGGCAAAGACAATCTAAAGGCTTTCGATGCTAAAGTGATGAAGGTATCTTCTTGGGATACTCAGTGAAAGCAAAGCCTACTGAGTACTCAACAAAAGGACTATGGTTGCGAGAGGAATCCATTCATGTGGTATTCGATGAGCAAATGTAAATGGAGAAGACATTGAAGAATCGGTGATAAATGAATCATCCAACCATACGAGAAAAGTCCCTATCTTTGAAGTTGAAGTTGGAATTATAAACTCGAGATGAAGATGAGATATTTGAGTCTCATAAAATTTGGAAAATTTGCAGCTAAGTGATTGCGAGAGAGCTGATCAAAGCAACACATTGCTAAGCTAACTGCTAGACGACTAAATCCGGCTAACTTACTTCAACCCGATGTAAGATGGGTGAAAGACCATCCACGAGAACTTGTCATTGGAAATATAAGAGAAGGTGTCAAAACAAGATCGAACTCAACAAGAAGCTATATTCACATGCTTTATCTCACAAATAGAGCCTAAAGATGTGTTACAAGCATTGGATGACACACATTGGATTCAAGCTATGCAAAGAAGAGTGAATCAGTTTGAAAGAAATAAAGTATGGGAATTAGTTCAAAGACCCACCCATCAAAATGTTATTGGTACTAAATGGGTGTTCGAAACAAGATGAACGAGGAGGGTTCGTGGTAAGAAACAAAGCAAGACTAGTAGCCAAAGGATATTGCCAAGAAGAAGGAATAGATTTTGATGAAACATTTGCTCTGTAGCAAGATTGGAAGCTATAAGGATGTTTCTTGCCTTGCCTATGCGACTCACAAGAATTTTATTGTATATCGATGGATGTAAAAAGTGCATTCCTAAATGGTTTATTGGAAGAAGAAGTGTATGTTGAACAACCTCCAGGATTTGAGCGGAAGACTCTTGGAGATAAGGTATACAAACTCAAGAAAGCTCTGTATGGATTGAAACAGGCACCCGAGCATGGTATGATACTTTGTCACAATTCCTAATCGAGAATGGATTCACAAAAGGAAAAGTAGATAGAACACTTTTGAGAATTCAAGATAAAGAAGAACATTTGCTTGTTCAAATATATGTGGATGACATCATTTTTGGATCCACAAACAAAGAGCTATGTGAAAAATTTTCAAACCTCATGCAAAGCAAATTTGAAATGAGCATGATGGGAGAGTCGACATTCTTCCTTGGACTCCAAGTAAAACAATTTGAAGGATGGAACCTTCATAAGTCAAACAAACTACACAGAGATTTAATGAAGAAATTTAGTATGGAGGAGAAGTCTTCGTGAAAATACCAATGAATACATCATCAAAATGGACATGGATGCGGATGGCAAGCACTGTAGATCAAACAAGATACAACGCACTTATTGGATCATTGCTTTATCTCACGGCAAGCAGGCCAAACATCACCTTTCTTTGTAGGTGTATGTGCGAGATTTCAATCTGCTCCAAAGAGAGCCATATGATTGCGGCTAAGAGGATTTTGAGATATTTGAAAGGAAGCCAAGAAGTTGGCTTATGGTATCAAAGGAAGGTGGATTCAAGCTAATTGGCTATTGGACTCGACTATCTTTGGATGCAAAGTCGAGTGGGAAGAGCACTTGAGGCACATGTCAAATGCTTGAAATAGGCTAATTTCTGGTTTAGCAAAAAGCAAAATTCAATAGCCACCTCTGGTGAAGGAGAATACATAGGCTGCGGGCATTGTTGTGCCCAAATCCTATGGATGAGGCGGTGAAAGACTATGAAGTTGAAGAAAAGGAAATTCCAATCATGTGTGATAACACAAGTGCAATTGCAATCACTCGAGAATCTGTGTTGCACTCAAGAACAAAGCATATCGATGTCGAGATATCACTTCATAAGAGAGCATGTTGAAAAGAAGGACATCATCTTGGAATATATCTCAAGCGATAAACGGTTGGGTGACATATTCACAAAACCATTATGTGAGTCAAGATTTGAAGAACTCAAGCATGAGTTAGGGTTAATTGGTGGTGACACTCGGAAGACTCAAAGAAAAGAAATGAAACACAAAAGAGAGAAAAAGGATTGAATTCTCAAAATCGGCTAAATGAATCAGCCATGTCGGAAAGACAACTATCTTGAATTAATGTTTGGTCAGTCGAGAGAAGCTGTGACGAGAAGAGTTAAATCGACTAAGGGATAAGTTGAGTCATTTATGAGCAAAGTGACAAAAACGCAAATCGTTTTACTAAGCGGGAATGTTTTTAAGAAATCGTCAAAGATAATGATGTTGTGTATAGGCAAAAAGCGGCATACCAAGCTTATGATTGGATATAAATTTGCCGCATTAAATTCGAGACATTAAATGCTAATCGGCGTGCAAATCTAAGCCGTTGATTTCGATCACATTTCAAAACCACCCGCACGTCCTTTCAGAAACCATACTTAAACCATTTTCGTCTGTTTTCTCTCACATATTACCAAAACGTTTCATTTCTATCTCAGAAGCAAAGGCAAAACTCTCTCAAAACCCTATCAATATTCAAATCAACTTCTAAGTTTCTTTTCGTGAAATACTGAAAAATGGCATCAACTTATGATTTCGTCAAGCTAGGGAAGCAAATCCACACTGGGTCTACTGTGGATTTCGAGGGAATGGTCAAACAGGGGTCCGATGACGCCTCATAAAGAAAATCGTTGAAAAGCTCAAAACGCGTCGGTGAAACCATTTCGACGATGGAGTTCTCGATGACCTATGTGGAAGAGGTCGCATAGTTCTACGTGAAGCGAGATTCACGATGAGGGGATCAAATCCTGCATTCACGGGAAGGAGTTCATCATCTCGCCAAAGATCGCGGAACACTCGCTCACTACTGGCGGAAGGAGCAGGAAATCAATGAAGTAGCGTGAGACTTGGTCAGCTTTGCTTGGAAGAAGTAGCCAAGACCGACTATCTTTGAAAAAGATAGTCTACACTGACCAAAAAGGGGCTGCGAAGGAGGACTACCACAAACTGTTGGACATAGTTGCCAAATGCATAGACATCAAATTTGGCGACTTTGATCAATGTCTAAAGCAAAACGATCGTAATGGATGCGATCATTGAAGAAAAACAAGTAAATCAGGCTGAGTTTGTCTACTGAGACTACGCGAGAATGTAGGGAACAAATCCTTCAAGGAGAATGGTGCATTTGGAGGATCCTGGGATATGGCACAGTGATTGGCAGGTGATGGAGGTGAAAGGAGTCCCTCTTCGACATGGAAAAGGCGTTCCATGTAAACAAGAGGATGTTCGAGATCAAACCTCTCAGGCGCTGAGAAGAAGAGCCCACGCCAAGAGAGCGATACAAGTGAGGGGAATCGGTGACCCTGAAGATACAATGTTTCCTCTCCACAAAGAAGAAAGCTGCCCCCCACTTGTTGCTAAGAAGAAGCTTTTGCCCTGCAGCTAAGAAAAACAAATTTGCTCCGCCCCTGCGGTAAGTCGCTTTGCCTTGCAGCCGTGTCTCCCGCCCTGAAGCAGTAGCCGAGAAGGAATCTCAAATACCTTCTCCGATCGTCAAAAAGAGGAGAATCGATAAGCAAGACGGCTGCTCCTCGAAGAAAACACCAAAGACGGCCCCCGCCCCTTGGGACTCGGAAGACACTCTCTCCGAACAGAAATCCCTTTGGTACGAACTAAAGACGAAGAAGAATCATCAAGCAATCCGAACTTGAAAAACCGGCTAAGTCGCCCACTCAAATTAAACAGAGACGTCGGAGCTGCTTGGAAGTAGAGTCTCGGATATTATTGATGAAACAACCAAGTCTCTTTGAAGGCGATCATCGAGGCAAATCAAGACCAGTTTGTAGTTGAGCAATTTGAGACACAAGAAGTAGTGAGAAATCTAACTCTTTGTTGACATAATCGTATCCCCTCCCGCAATGAGATGCACGGTGAGAATGGAGCACCAAAGCTTGCTACCTTCTATCCACGAGAATGAGGGACAACAAGAAGAAAGCGAAAGAGATGATGATGTGATGATCCTATCCCCATTTTATCCGGACATCCAAAATCGTCTGCGAGTGGAGGAAGTGGAAATTGAGTCGATCCAGGGGAGCAGTTCCAACGACCTGAGTTTATCGAAGAAGAAGAGGAAGCGATGAACTTTCTTGGAGTGACCACTTTGTGGTCCAAGCATTGGATGAAGAAAAAGCGCACAGATATCTTGCAGATCTTCAAGGACAAGGAGAAGAGAGACGAGCGAGAGGAAGGCGAGGCACGTGAGAAGGCCAACATCCGCCCTATCACCGCACCAGAACACACACATCATCTCCTTGCGTCTTATCGGATAGTGATGAGGATGCGGACCCTGCTTTGCTGCCACATAAGAGTTGCAAATGCGGCAAGCAATGCACGAATCGAGAATTCTTCATGAGAAAAGAATGATGGAGGGACCAGGAGAGTCCTCCAAAACACGGTGAGTTGGACCCAATGGGAGTGGTGCAGATATCGCCACGCGATTGTTCTTGCCACCACTTCCCAAACTCACTCGGAAGAAGGAATTAAAGGCTGGCGATGGCGGGTTAGTGGGGACCCCCGGTCGAGCCAACCCCTAATGAAGGTGTCTTACCACCGCCCCAACGATCGAACACTCGTAGAAACAGTGGGAGTTTGGAGACGAGTGAACCCATTCTAAGTCACTCACGTGGTGCGCCCGGTGGAAACTCCTCCACTGCGGCAAGGTCGGAGGATCTGCAGATGACTCACAACGAATCTAGGAGGCGAAGTGGAGAAAGTACAAACACAAAATACACAAAGCAAGTTGCCATCAACGAAGCTCAGACGATTGAGACTATCTCGGTGAGGTGCCAATCGCTCACGAAGGCTAATGACGCTAGCGATGCGTCGAGGCACATGAAGGAACAACCACGGGAGTTAACACTGCAGGCGATGAAAGTGCAATCCATGGGGTTGAGACTCAATGGATGCCACCACGAGAAGACCCTAAGACAGTGACACATCGCCGAAAGGGAGGTCAAGGCCTCGCTGCAGGTTGAGACTGCAGGAGGTAATGAAGGCCAACGGGAGGTTGAGACTTCAGGGTAAAAAAGCTGAAGTCAAGAGAGAACATCCCTCCTGCTATCATTGATCCATCTCGAAAAAGGAGATTAGCGCACTTCACGACTCCCAGGATAATCTGATGTAACCTTTTCGGGATCGGAAGAAGACGATGAAGGCCGAGTCATCCCCTGCGATCGATCCAAAAGACTCGGTGAGGATGTTCCAACCACGAGCAAGTCGACCTCAAGACTACTCGTCAAACTTTCAACTTTGATGATGAGCCATCCATGGAAGTCTCATCATCGTCCGATGACGCTTCCGATAAGGTCGATGACCAGTCAACTCAATTGAAGAAACCAATTTGAGACCAAGCGATTTGTTGAGATAGCGATTGAGGCTCGGCAAGTCGGGTCAACTTCACAACAAACCCCCGCAATGCAGTCCAGCGCGCAGCTCCCCCTGCCGCAACAGGTTCGTCTCCTGGGGAACTTCACGCGCACCACTCATCATTGAACAAATCCCGATTTGCGTGATGATTCCTTTGTAGAATCATTTCCCTTCACTCTGGAGGTACCCGACCTCCCCGAAGAGTCGAAAATGATCTCGCGCGCTTCCACAGACCAGATCCTGTCATTCCATCGGATACCATCATTCCATTTTGCTTATGATTTTGACGCTGGCCATCACCGCCGCAGAGGAACAACTGAAGTTCGGGAGGTGTTCAAAGCATTATTGCGAGAAATTGAAGCGGATGGAGAGGCACCAGGCCTCGATGGACATGAGATCGATAACGAGAGATGCCAACCGCTACTGGCGACTTGAGAGGCATAATAGTCGAATCCGGGAGTGGTGGCAACAACAACAAACAATGCGCGTGGAACAAAGATATTTAGATATTTGAGAGAACACATTGAGCACATGCATGAATCTCACACTTCTTTGAGTTAAAGGCTGCTGCGTGAGCAAAATAAGAATGAGCTCCTGGCGTATGGAAGAAAACATGGATAGAAAATTCAGCCTTCTTATGGTGAGATGAAGTTGCTTAAAGTCTGAATCCAACGCTACTCGCTCGAGTTTCGTGCAAAGATACACCACAAAGAGACTCGGCGAACTCGGCTATCGCCAGACTTCGACTTCTGCTTGCTAGTATGTTTCGGGGTTCCTCTCTCCTTTGATGATGCCAAAAAGGGGGAAGAGGAATACCTTAAAGCGCTAAAGAGATCTGAATTTGAAAAGGAGGAGCGGTGTGAAGGGAAAAACAATCGAGGAAGTTACAAGGAAAAGAAAGGAAAGTACATTGAGGGGAAGGATTGAGAGATGTGACCTTAATGATTGCACAAACCCCAACAAGGTCTTCTCACAACTAATATTATCGGCAAGACAAACTCCCGGTGACTCTGTCACTCCAACACTCTTTGCATCTATGGATGAAAAGAGAAAGTCGGTTGAAGCGGGGATGGAGGAAGTGGAAGGAAGGTTGAATGCCCGAGTTATGGACATCTTGAAACAACATGGAGGCATTCCGGTGAGAGACAGAGACACTTATGCCATCTCGGATGTCGGGACCGAGCCAAGATCAGTTGATGAATTTAAAACGCCGCATCGAAGGATACTTCGCTAACATGTCTATGGCTCAAGCACAGGACTTTATCTTGGGAAAAGGGTCTCACGTTATGTGAAGAAGTTGATGAGCGCAGACTACGGCGATCACTCTGTTGGTCACTCCGCCGGTCACTCACGGTGGAAAGAAGAAGACCCCAAAGTACAATACACGCCCCAGGTAGAGGAAGAAGCGTAGTGGTGGAGGAAGAGGTTTCGGACAGGCCTCCGCTTAAAAACATTGAGTACATAGATCCGGCAAGAAAGGAGGGATCTACTAGTTGTGTCTTGACCAAGTAGCCAATCTGCAAGTGGCTAAAAACAATCTTGAGTATGTGAAAAGAATCGAAGAAGAAAATAAAAGATAAACTCAGCTATGGGAGGAGAGACAAGAGAGATTAAGAAGAGATGAAGGTTTGCCGGAAGGCATATGAAAAAGAAGAAGAAGGCGGTGAAGATGAGAAAAAGAGAAGAAGACCAGAAGATGACAGAATGAAGAAGATGAAAGAAGGGAGCGGCGAAGGAGTGAAGTGTTCTTTGTCCACCCCTTCATGTATTTTACTATGTAAATACATACTATGTAAGTCTTACGTAATAAATATGTAAATTCTCTATTTTTTGCGTAGACATAAATGTTTGCTTTGATACACCTTGTAATGATTGTGTAAAAGAACAAGAATGTTATAATCAATAAAAGGATTGATTCTATGCATACATTCTCTGTGAATGCACTATCTGTATGTATCTTTGCTATTTACATTTTGAATGTTTTAAGTTTTGGCATCATCAAAAAGGGGGAAATTGTTGGGAAATTTATTGTTTAGATTTTGATGAATGCCATGTAAAACTTAGAATAGGAAGTTGGCACCCCATTTTTGTTGTAAAGCGCATTGTAATAAATAGGCTGGTCCGTTTGAGTTAAGTCGGCTATGCCCAAACATGCAAGAAGACAACTGGAGACTAGTAGGAAGACTCATTGCGAGACAATTTGAGTTTGGCAAAAGAAGAGAAGGGAACTCGATGAAGGTGCGGTGAGATGCTTGGTGAGTAAAGCATCATCAAGTCAACTCAAGATAGTCAAGTCTCTAGTTGAAGTGGAAAAGTCATTTAATGATTGGAAGTCGACTCTAAGTCACCTGGGGAAAGCAAGGAAATGCGGTCAAGTCGAGATAATCGAAAGAGATCCGTTGTACGTAAATCAAGAGAATTACTTAAACAAGTAATATCTCCATGCTACCTTTCTCGGAGTGCTCGATCCGCGAAGCGTGCAAGGGAAATAAACCAATGGGAAGCACTACACCGTGTCGATTGCGAAAAGTGAAGAATAATTCATACGAGGAAGTGGCAATTCAAGGATCGCAACAAGACAAGCCAACGACCACAAGTGACTTTCAAAAATAAGCCTATCTCTTCAACGGGCAAATTTTTGAAAGATCACTATAAAAGGCCGAGGATGACTCGAAGATTTGAGTTGATTACACAACCAAAAACATTCAAGCTAATATCCAATCGTAATCAAAATATTCTCAAAATCATTCAAGTTTAATCCTCAAGCCTACACTACGAAGAAATCAATCCAACACTCACTGTGAAGGAAAGATAACTTCAATCAGTTGAAGAGGAAACTTTAGAAGAAAAGGGTCTACATTCCACGAAGGATTGTAGGAAGGTTCAAGGTCGAACCGTCTCGAGTTTTTGGAGGGCTTCGTGATCAAATCCTAAGAGCTTGAGCAAGTGAGTGTAGTAGCAAGGTAGTGCCGCCTGTGAAGAAGGCGAGTCGGACGAGAAGCCGGTGAGTGACCAAGGCATCTCCGGACCGAGTCCCAAAGGATCAAGTCATTTGTGTGATCAAGACTTGTATCGGGACATTACCACTTTGTATCTTGATCAATACTTAGTGGATTCCTCCGGGAGTTGGAGAAGAGAGGAGTAGAAGAATTACCCCATCTTGAACCTCTATAAAAACTTATCGTGTCATTTACATTTCAACACTTTAATTCCTGCATCTTATTTGTTTAATTCTCACGACATATTTGCTATCCAACCGATAATCTCTAAGTACTAAAACCAAGTATTAAATCATAACTAAACCAAACTTAAGGGTGTTAAGTCTTCCAATGAAAACAAACCACAGTTGAGCCAATTCGGTCTTAACGGTGAGTTCTTCTATCAACAACTCGATGAGTCTGCTGAGTGACTAACTCTCATGATTAACTAAATTGGCTGTCCACGAGGACACAAGTGCATAGTGTCAACTCTGAATTTTAAAAAAGGACCAAAAGTGAAAAGTTGGTAAGGTTTATTCAACTCCCTTCTAAACCTTACACTCACACCCTTGGGACCTACAAAGTCTACGAACTTTGGAAGTTCGCCGAAATTTCCGCTCGTTTCAATCAATCTATCTCAAAAGATAATGGATGCGAAAGTGAATAATGGAGGGAAAAAGGGGTATTTATAGATGGAGTTCCTCGATAAACGAAACGTTTATTCGAAAAGACGCGCCTTTTCAACCTCAAAAGCCGTCGAAATGTCGGAAAACGCCACGTCCCCACGATCCGATGGAATCGTCACGCCTTTTCAATTCTCGCACAAGCGTGGTCCAACCACAAGAGGCCACGTGTTCGTCATTATGGCACCACAATTAATGCGCCGCTACGACATTAATCACTACGCGACGGATGTCGGGAATGAATAAAACCTTTGAGAATTCCGTTTCCCATTAAATGTTTATCATTAGCATTAAAGTTTAATGCGACTTTAAATTCTTCTCTCGGAATTAAACTTGGGGCCTTTGATGGCGCCGAGCCGAGTGGAAGAAATTAATCTACGCCATCGCCCCAAAGACACACATCCGAGTGGAGGGCCTACAGGTGACGTCAGTAATGGTGTGCGGTGACACGTCATGAATTAGGCTCGCCCACTACCGAGCCCAACCATAGCATGACCGCGAGCCCGACCCCCGAGCCCAAATTTCGGTGGGAAACGCATGCGCGACAGATTCATAAAAATAACCATTTGCCCATGCTTGCCCATGCTTAGTGCTTTATTGGTATCAGAAACTGCCACATGTCAGAAAGTTATAGAGAGGAGTCACCAAGTGGCAAGATTTGGCTGACATGCACGATTAGAAAGCGACATGTGTCATTTTTTAATTATTTTACTGATTAGTGATTGATTAGTGCAAAGATGACTGTTGAAAACCCACTTACTCGAGGGGTATAAAAATCCTCATTTTAAGAGGAAAAGAGGGAGGAAAAAACACATAAAAAAAGGACCTGTAAACGCGAGATTGTAAGAAAGACCGACCCCAATAATTCGGCTCGGCATTATGCAGAAAAGGCAGAATTAGCCATAAATAAACGCGTATTACGCATACTTATATTTCCACGTGTTAAATTTCTTATATATTTTGTTTGTTGACCAAAACGCACGTCAAAAAATTCCGATTATCATTTATGATAACACACATTGAGGAAAATCAAGTATTTATATATCGATTTTAGACAACTAACAAACATCCAAAGGTAGCTGAGTGTTCAAGTCTACCGTCTACGCCTAAATTAAATTATGGAATTCATGAAAGAATGGATAAGGCGTGATCGATCTTGTAGCCAAGCTAGTAACCGAGCTCTTACGGTATGAGAGAGCGAAGGAACTAGTGTATACGATGTGCATAGAGCAACATCTATATATATAGTACATCTTTATAGCTTGTAAATTTAAATACTCCTTGATGGTCCTTGGTGTATTTTTTTTTTAAAAAAAAACCGGCTATAAAAGGCTTCTAGAGTTGTTTAAAGAGCTTTAAGGAAGGTTTGAAGACCGTAAAAACAACTGAGTATCAAGAGTTTTTACATAATCGAAAAATAAAAATAAAAAGAAATAAATTTCGATTCCCACTAGTATTTTCAACAAATTATGAAAGCAACCCTAGGCACATAATCTCAACATGCTTCTTCAATATTAAATCCAATCAATGTTTAACAAAACCAATTCATATAATTCTATGGGTTAAATTCCTAAGTTAGTCTATTCCCCCTCCTGGGCGGCGTATAAACAGTAAATTAATAACAATTGTAGATATCCCGATACATTACAACTATTATTAACTCTCAATCTATGAATTGAACGACTCCCTACAAACAGTTGTAGGTCTCTCAACTCGTTACACCCGTTTATGTCTGAATTCGATTTCCATCTTTGTTAGAACCTCTCTCCTGATTTTCACACTATCTAATATGACATGCTAATTATTAATCAGATAATAAGCAATTAAGAATAAGCACTTGAATTCATAAAATAGAACACATGAATCAATTAAGAAAACAATCAATCAAGATTTAACATGAATCCACAGTTTTGATTATGCCATAAGATCCGAAAGATTAGCCAAACATTGATAACAAATTCATAGACAAACTTGAAACCAACATTGTGACATCGTTTAAGTACATGCAAAAGATCTAAACTAAGAATGAAAACCCCTTCTTGTCAAGATGGATCTCTAAGTCCAAGTGGCTACGATAATCTAGAGGGGGGTGAATAGATTATGCCCATTTTCTCGATTATGCCCTCTTTTTCGAATGTAATAAGCGAAGACAATAATGGAAGTGCGGGAAGTAAACAACACGCGTCGATTTATAGAGGTTTAACCCACCTAGGGCCCAATCCTCTACCACCCCAGTATCTCCGGGATGGATTTCAAAAAAGACAAAAAAAATTATTAATTAATACAACATTACCTTACAAACACCTCTTTGGAGATTACCACAATCACCCTTGAAGATTACCACAATCTTCTTGCAACGGCACCTTGTGAAGATCACCACAATCTTCCGACTTGAAGAACACCAAATTCTTCAACACCTCAAAGAGCACGAAACACTTCAACAAGAAGATTACCACAATCTTCTTACACCTAACACCTAGATCACCCAAGTGTGTTCTTACCACAAGAACACTCACGAGGCTATCTTGTGTTGAATGATGACCACAAATTCAAGATTACAACTCGACAATGAATAATAGAATTTTGAGTGCAAGTGTAATCAAGAAATACGCCTAGACCTCAAGATGTGAAAGTGTAAGACCTTAGGCAACTACAACAAGAATATTAAGAATGAAAGAACAAATATTTGCTTGAATGTATCTTGTTGTGTTGTAGTATTCTCTCTTATAGTGTTGATTCAATTCTTCATCTATTTATAGAGGATGTCTTGAACTTGATAGACTACTCCTAGGAGATTGAAATCTGTAAAAAGTTAAAAGACAAATGAAGAATATAACTGTTGAAGATCAACACCATAAATTGAGGAAAAGTTGTCTACTGCACAACAGTTAGAATTTGCTGTCAAAACGGTATGGCGGCCATTTGCGCACAAATCTGAAATTGAAGAAAACACTGAAAAAATCACTGCGTGGACCGGTCGGGGGCTGGACGTCGACACCTGCTCGGACGGTGCGTCCCCATAGGGACCGGTCCACCGCAGTTTTTCCGAGAGACAGGTTTTGTTCTATTCTCAGTGCGGTCGCCTTTGTGCGATCGGCCGACCTCAGGAAAATATCAAACGTCTCGTTTCTGTTTTGGAAATCATCTTTCAGACTCGGGTTGCCCTATAGGGCGACCGGTTGAACACGAGACAGAAGTGTTGTCCAATTTTTGTCGAAAATAAACTTCAAGAAATACTACGAAAAATTAGTAAAAACATTTTATATCGATCGGGATTATTTGGACAACATTTAAAAATATTGTTTTGGTGTAAAAACACATTAACGCAAAATCATCAAAAGTATTGTCCAATTTTTATCGAATAATAAACTCCAAGAAATACTTCGAAAAATTAGTAAAAACATTTTAAAACATTTAGGAGTATTTGGACAACATTTAGAAACATTGTTTTGGTGTAAAAGCAAAATCATCAAAATCATGATAAAAATATTTATCTAACAAACTCTCCCTTTTTGATGATTACAAACCAAAACAATTTTAAGAGGTCGATTTTGAAAACAAAACAATTTACCGGTTAAAAATAAACTATCCGTTGAGAGCGACAACATTTCACGCATAATAATCACAAAGATGGGAATAGATATTTTCAAAAATATTTTTGCAAAAGCTCCCCCTATCAACATGCACAACAAGAGTAATATAGAAGCAATCAACCAAAAGCTAAAAAGTCAGCTTCTACAAAATAAACTCAAAAATCATGAGCTTAAAAGCTCCCCCTGTCAAAGAAACATTATTAGACATGTATATAAGTCCATAATACATCCAATGGACTAAGTATGATCCACAACTTTTGGCTTTTAGTAGCCACAACTTATAGCTTCTTTTGCTAGCTTATTTTAGCTTCTTTGAGCTAAAGAGCTTATATCTAGTTTCTCCCCCTTTGGAATCATCAAAAAGAATGTTAGCACGATAAAAACATCATATATTCGTATCAAAGTGCGCAATTTATTGGATTTATCGAGCTATGATCATGAAGCTTAAAATCCAAGTAAAAAGGGAGAAGTCGATCATTTGATTTGCAAAAGCTCGTTTGATTAGACAAAACATGATCTCTATAAATATATAAGACTTTTGAAATCGAGAGAATGAAATTTTCATTGAAACGTTTTACCGAACACATGGCGGGCATCAAATAATAAAGAAGATGTATATAGTGTTTGCCATTTTTGCCATTTTTCGTCCCCTTCGTCAATTGCACACAAATTTCACTCCAAATTTGTTTTGTTGCATACATTTCATGTCTTGGACTTATTTAGGCTCGATTATCATCGTCATTGCTCTTCTTTACCGATTAAATGTTAAGAATTCTACTTCCTTATCTCAATTGGGTTGAACCTTTGAGAACTTGGTTTAAATGTCTATTTCTTGATGCAGTTTATATATGTTTGTGATGAGCTTATTGATTGTTGATGAATGATATTTATTAAATTGCATTTGGTGATGAAAAACTTGGCTTGATTTTATTTACAAGGGCTATATATATCTTTTTCAATTATTTGACGCCCGCCAAGTGTTCGATAAAACGTTTCAATGAAAAATTCATCACATACTTGATTCTCTCGTTTTCAAAAGTCTTATATATTTATAGAGATCATGTTTTTGCAAATCAAATGAGTTTTCATAAGCCTCTACAAGTCGTATGATCGACTTTTCCCTCTATTTGTTCTATAAGCTTCAATGTTCAAATATCTCGATACATCGGTTTAGTTGCGCACTTTGATATGATTATATGATGTTTTTATCGTGCTAACATTCTTTTTGATGATTCCAAAGGGGGAGAAATAGGTTATAAGCTTATTAGCTCATAAAAGCTAAAATAAGCTCGAGAAAGAAGCTATAAGCTATGGCTTCTAAAAGCCATAAGTTGTGGATTATATTTAGTCCATTTGTTGTATTATGGACTTATATAATTGTCTAATGATGTTTTGTTGACAGGGGAGCTTATAAGCTCTTGTACTTAAGACCAATATGTAAAAGCTAAGCTTTTAGCTTGTGGATGATTGCTTTTACATTACTCTTGTTGTGCATATTGATAGGGGGAGCTTTTGCTATATATGTTTATTAGCTCATAAAAGCTAAAATAAGCTCGAGAAAGAAGCTATAAGCTATGGCTTCTAAAAGCCAAAAGTTGTGGATTATATTTAGTCCATTTGTTGTATTATGGACTAATATAATTGTCTAATGATGTTTTGTTGACAGGGGGAGCTTATAAGCTCTTGTACTTAAGACCAATATGTAAAAGCTAAGCTTTTAGCTTGTGGATGATTGCTTTTATATTACTCTTGTTGTGCATATTGATAGGGGGAGATTTTGCTATATATGTTTAATATCTCTACTCCCATCCTTGTGATTATATTGCGTGGAATGTTGTCGCTCACAACGGATAGTTCCTTTTAACCGGTAAAATTGTTTTGTTTTCAAAATCGACCTCGTTGAAATTGTTTTGGTTTGTAATCATCAAAAAGGGGGAGATTGTTTGATAAATGGTTTTATCATGATTTTGATGATTTTGTTTTGATACCAAAACAATGGTTTTAAAGGTTGTCCAAATACTCCTAAATGATTTAAAATGGTTTTAATATTTTCCGGAGTATTTCTTCAAGTTTTATTTTTCGACAAAAATTGGACAACACTTTTAATGATTTTGTATCAATGGGTTTTTACATCCAAACAATGTTTCCAAATGTTGACTAAATACTCCCGATCGGTCTAAAATGTTTTCACTATTTTTGGAGTATTTTTGAAGTTTATTTTCGATATAAAATTGGACAACACTTTTATTTTGAGGTCAACCGTCGCCAGTATAGGGCAACCCGCACGAAAGTTGTGCAAAACAGAAAACTTCATGTTTGCGAGAAAATGGTGAGGTGAGGCGGCGGCCGGTGGCGTCGGCCGTCGACTATAGGAGGCGGCCGTTACTGAAGGTTGGTTCAAATCGCAAACTTCTCTGTTTCGATTTTTGAAGAGGGCAACCGATTGGGGTGGACGTCGACCGGTCGAGGTGTACGTCGATCGGTCGCCTGTGTTATTTTCTTTGTGTATTTTTCAAACATCTATTTCTCGTGCGGCCGGTCGCATCTATGGTTTTTGACAAAATTCTAACCGTTGTCTGACAGACAACTTTTCCCTAAATTGTGGAATTGATTTCTAACAGCTATAATCTTCATTTTAATTGCAATTTTTTTGTAGATATCGATTCCAAGAGGAGCCTATCAAGTATCAATCATGTCCTATAAATAGAGGAAGATTTGAAGCACAACTATAAGAGAGAACAACACAACACAACAAGATATACTCAAGCAAACACTTGGTCTTTCATTGTTATTATTCTTGTTGTAATTTTGCCTAGCTTATCACTTTCACATCCTTGAGGTCTAGGCTATTCTTGATTACACTTTGCACTCATATTGTAATATTCATTATTGAGTTGTAATCTTGATTTTTGGTCATCATTCAACACAAGACATCCTTGTGAGTATTCTTGTGGTAAGAATACACTTGGGTGATCTAGGTGATAGGTGTTTCAAGAGTGTGGTGCTCTTGAGGTGTTGAAGAATTTGCTATTCTTCAAGGTTGAAGATTGTGTTGATCTTCAAAGGTGCCGTTGAAGAAAGATTGTGGTAATCTTCAAAGGGAGATTGTGGTAATCTCCAAAGGTGGCGTTGAAGAAGAGTGTGGTGCTCTTCAAGGTGTTGTAAGTTGAGTTTATATTAATTTTGGTAATTAATAAAATTCTTTTTCTTTTTGAAATCCATCCCGAATATACTGGGGTGGTAGAGGATTAGGCCTTAGGTGGGTTGAACCTTTATAAATCGACGAGTGTTGTTTACATTCCGCACCTTTATTATTGTCTTTGAGCATTCGGTTCGAAAAAGAGGGTAAAATCGAAAAGATGGAGATAATCTATTCACCCCCCTCTAGATTATCGTAGCCGTTTGGACTTACATATAGCCCTTGTAAAATTAATCAAACCAAATTTTTCATCCCAAAAGCAATTTTACAAATATCATCCAACAACAATCATCATACCCAACATAAGAATATAAGAATTCCAACAAAGTCTCAAAGATGAAGCACATTCTCAAGGGTTCAACCCAATTGAGATAAAGAAGAAGAATTCTTACCAATTAATCGGAGAGGTCGGATATCATGGATGATATACCAATAGTATAAACTCAAAAATATATAATTTACAAGAAAGAAATCATTTTGAGTGAATTGTGTGTGAAATTTGCAAAGGGGTGCGAAAATAGCAAAAACCGAGTGAAATAACAAAGTCTGAATTAGAACTGATTTTAATCAAACTTTACTCCAGGTTGACCGGTCCCAGGGGGGGTCTGACCGGTCCAAGTGGTGTTCGACCGGTCGCCCTCCCCTCTTCTAGTCTCTGGAGCCCTTTTTCTGATTCTGTCCGAATTTTGTACCAAAAAACTGATTTTTCACCCCTAAGTTTTAAAAACGTACGAAATACAAACATAGACCTCATTCAATATACATTATGTCTAAACAAGCTCGAAATGAGGTAGAAGACTCAGCGGTTAACGATTAAAAATAAATGTCTGTGAGTAATCTTTGAGACGGAATTAAACACATCTCAGTTTTTCGTTTTAGGAAACACAATCCCTTAGAAAAAATATAGAATCTCAATATGTTTAGTTCGATTATGAAGAACCGTATTTTGAGAAATTATAATCACCGGACTTGTTATACCGAAAAATATGAACGTTTTAAAACTTTGGATAAACAAGTCATAAGAAGAAGTGCCTTTCAAATATTTGAAAATTTCTTTTAATGGCACTTTAATGAGATTCGTTGGGATTGTTTTGAAGTCGAGCATATAGACATAAAGCATAAAAATGTCGAGTCTATGTGAGTAATAAAAGTTAATGAACATACCTCGAATATGTTTGTCAACCGATATGTCTTTTTATTGATTGCCATAGGGGTAGAGACGGTTCTTCCTTCTTCAATGCCTAACTTCTTCAAAGGTTCTTTTGTATACTTTGAATGTGAAATATAGAAACCTTCTTGACATTGCTTAATTTGAAATTCAAGGAAGAAATTCAGCTCCCCCATCATGCTCATCTTGAATTCACCTTGCATTAACTTCTTCTTGACAAAACCATTGAGCTTCTAACCTTGCCTTGATCATCAAGCTTGTTCCGAAATACCAAATATTTCTGCAAAATCTTAACAAGATATCTTGCACAAGAGCATAGTAATATCGAATAATATAGACACTATAACAAGTCACACATACTATACCAAAAAATCATCAAGAGTTTAATAAAACATGTAAGTTCAAATATGCTTATAGGAAGTTATATAAGGTCTCTTTTGAAATTTGAAAATCCGAGAGCATATAGTTGAGACCTTATTTAAAAGAAGTATTTGAACAAGCGTTTTGACAAAGCAAACAAGACTAAGGACATGAATATGTGCAATCAAATGCATAATTTTGAGAGGAGGATAAAAATCGAATGTTTTATCAAAACACATATAATCCTTTACAAGTCTCGGATAAAACAAGCTTTATCGAATAGTGCCTTTCAAAAATCGAAAAATCCTCTTAATGGCACTTGTATGAGATTCTTTGAAATATCTTGGACGGTATGAATTTTCTTTGAGAAGCCATCATCAACAATATGATTTTTCAAGAGAAAGATATCATCAACAAAGACACAACCCGTGGAAATGACGTAATTGGTAAACCGTATCTTCTCATACGCATAAAGCTTGTTGCCTTCCCATTGTTGGTAATATTTCCTTCTTGGAAATTCATTGTGATGATGTCTTCTCGTTTGATCAAATGGTATGGGCATTTGATGTCTTTTTGACGGTATGAATTTTCTTTGATTGTTATTCCGCCGAGTACCTAATATGACATTGTTTTGTGGTACCCTCAAGTGTTTGGGTCCTTTGGGATTAGCATTGAGACTTTTAGGTTTCCAATAATAATTAGAGCTATTTCTAGCCCGACAAACATTTGCTGTATGACTCTTTTTACCACAATAGAAGCATGTAATAATTTTAGGAGCATAATGACCAACATGCATAGAGACTTGGTTCTTTTTCATATCATTAATAACTTTAGGCTTCTAACCAAGTCCTAGTTTCAAATTATCACAATGATGAACATCAAGAATTTTGGTCACATTATCGGTACTCAAGTTAAACTTTAATAAATCCATTTTCATGCTATTAATATCCTCAACAAGAATACTATATTCTTTTTCAAGGATTTTAACCTTATCAAGTGTGGTGGTGTGAGCACAAGAAAGTGATTCATATGAAGTAAATAGACTATCCTTATCATTTTTCAAAATATTGAATTCCTTTTTCAAATTTTTGTATTTAAAAAGTAAGCTTTGGAATTCATTTTGAAGCTTATCAAAATCATTTTGCAATTCACTATAATCATCTTGTAATTCGTTATCAAAAGAAGTAGAGGGTTTAGAGCGTACCTCGTTTTTTTCTTCGATGCCCATAAGACATTGTTCGTCTTCTTCATCGTTGGAAGTTGTAAGAAGCTCATCCCATGTTGTTGGATTTGATGTTGTATCCAATTGAGAAGTAGATGCTTTTGAATAGCTCCTTTCATTTGCATATACTTCATAGATAGCTTCTAGTTTTCTCCATACTTCATGTGCCGATCGAATTCCTAGAATAAGATCATATCCCGAAGTGGTAAGTGAACAATAAATAATATTAAGAGCTTTACCGTTTAAGGAGAGGATTTTCTTGTCTTCATCATTGAGCTCCTTGAGAACTTTGGAAGTTTGAGTTCCATCTTTCAATGGGATGGATTCTCCATTTATGACCGTGTTCCAAATATCAAACCCACAACTCTGTAGGAAGCATTCCACTCTTCCTTTCCAAAATAGTGGTGACTTGTTGGTGGAGGTGCCGGTGATGTAGACTTCATTCGTAGCCAATGATCGTTCCTCTTTACTCACGATCTGGAATGAGCTTGCCAAAGAGTTTGGCTCTGATACCACTTGTAAGTCCAAGTGGCTACGATAATCTAGATGGGGGTGAATAGATTATACCAATTTTCTCGATTATGCCCTCTTTTTCGAATGTAATAAGCCAAGACAAGAATGGAAGTGCGGAAAGTAAACAACACGCGTTGATTTATAGAGGTTCAACCCACCTAGGGCCTAATCCTCTACCACCCCAGTATCTCCGAGATAGATTTCAAAAAAGAAAAATAAATTTTATTAATTACCACAATTAATACAACATCACCTTACAACACCTCTTTGGAAATTACCACAATCTCCCTTGAAGATTACCACAATATTCTTGCAACGACACCTTGTGAAGATCACCACAATCTTCCGACTTGAAGAACACCAAATTCTTCAACACCTCGAAGAGCACCAAACTCTTGTTAGATAAATGTTTTTATCATGATTTTGATGATTTTGTTTAACTGAGTTTTTACACCAAAACAATGTCCCTAAATGTTGTCCAAATACTCCCAATTGATTTAAAATATTTTTACTAATTTTTTGGAGTATTTCTTAAAGTTTATTTTTGTCAAAAATCGGACAACACTTCTGGTTTGAGGTCAACCGGTTGCCCTATAGGGCATCCCGTGCCTGAATGTCGTAACCTGAAACAGAAAACAAAACTGGGAATAAAAGATAAGGATCGACCGGTCGACTAGGGTATCGACCAGTGTGGTCGACCGGTCGACCACCCGGTCAACCGGTGGCTGCACAATGCCAGATTACAGAACTCCTTTCTGTACTTGTTTTTGGGGACCCCAACTGGTCCAGGGTAGGGCCGACCGACCGGACCCTAGGGCAACCGGTTGGACCCCCCTGTGACCGATCACACCCCTCCCTGTACGGTACCTAGATCGCACTAATTCCTTCCAACGTTCAAAATTTTCTATAGGGAAACCGGTCGCCCTGTGTATTTTTTGACAGCAAAAATTGTACCGTTTGAACTCCATATCAGCAAGATTTGCTTTTGATTTTTGTACAATATTTATACATCTTGTGATCCTCTTTTTATAGACAAAAGTGAAGAAGGAGGAGCCTATGTTGGAGATCCAATCTTGAAGACTCTCCTATAAATAGAGGAAGATTTGAAGCAAACTATACAACAACACAAGCAAACAATATAACAAGAAAATCAGCAAATTTCTCTAAGTCTTCATTTTCATTATTCTTGTTGTAATAGCCTAAGTTCTTGCACTTGCACAATCTTGAGGTCTAGGCCTTTTATTCTTGATTACACTTGCACTCAAAGTTTGTATACTTCATTTATTGAGTTGTAATCTTGAATTTTTCTATCATCCAAAACAAGATATCCTTGTTAGTGTTCTTGTGGTAAGAACACACTTGGGTGATCTTAGGTGTTGAAGAGTGTGGTACTCTTCATAGGTGTTGAAGGAAGATTGTGGTAATCTCCTTGAAGGTGTTGTAAGAAGATTGTGGTAATCTTCAAAGGTGGCGTTGTATTAATTGTGGTAATTAATAAACTCTTTTTTTCTTTTTGAAATCCATCCCGGAGATACTGGGGTGGTAGAGGATTAGGCCCTAGGTGGGTTGAACCTCTTTAAATCGACGAGTGTTGTTTAATTTCTGCACTTACATTCTTGTCATTTATTTGTTCATTCGAAAAAGAGGGCGATTTGCAAAAAATCGGCATAATCTATTCACCCCCTCTAGATTATCGTAGCCACTTGGACTAACAAGTGGTATCAAAGCCAAACTCTTTGGCTAGCTCGTTCCAAGTAAAGAGGAAAGATCCATGGCTACGAACGAAAGCTACCTCACCACCGGCGCCTCCACCAACAAGCCACCACTATTCGACGCCAACAACTACGCATTTTGGAAAGACCGTATGGAGTACTTTCTACAAGGGTGAGGATTTTATATTTGGAATGTGGTCATTGAAGGAGTTGATCAACCAACAAAGAAATTGGAGGATGGCACCACGACTCCTAAACCTTTCAAGGAGTTCAATGAAAATGACAAGAAGGCTTTCTCTCTAAACGGTATGGCTTTAAATATTTTGCATTGCTCTCTTACCGCCACTGAGTTTAATCATATAAGAGGCATAAGGTCGGCACATGAAATTTGGGAAAAATTAGAAACCATCTATGAGGGCACAAAGAAAGTGAAACAAGCAAGAAAAACAATGCTTGTGAAAGATTTTGAAAATTTCAATATGCATGATGGTGAAAGCATATCAAAAATTATGGAAAGGCTTGACAACATTGTCAATCCTCTTGTGGCTCTTGCAAAAGTCATCTCCGAAGAAGACAAGGTGACCAAGGTGTTAAACGCCCTTCCTGGCTCATGGTCCAAAAAGGTGACGGCTATCACGGAAGCACAAAATCTCGAGACACTCAAATTCGATGAGCTCATCGGGAATCTTCTCATCTACGAAGTCTATCTCAAGGAGAGAAAAAATTTCAAACCATCCATTACTCAATCGGGTATGCAAAATATTCCTAAAGGTCTTGCATCTTCTTCTAATAATGCATACTATGATAATGATGATGATGATGAGGAGACGGTCTCACTTGTCCGGAAATTTGCAAAATTTGTGAATAAAAATAAGGCAAGAAAACCGAGAGACAACTCATGTTTTAAATGCGAAAAATCTGGGCACTTCATAGCCGATTGTCCAAAACTCGAGGAGGAGGAACAAAAGAAGAAAAGGTATTTTCCTAAAAAGAAGGCTTTAAATGCGGATGTCAAGACTTGGGATGAACTCCTTGCCACAACAGATGAAGAAGGAGAATCCGAACATGGTCTTATGGCCATAGGCACTTAAAACAACGAGGTACGCTCTAATGCTTCATCTTATTCCTTAGTTGATGAATTACAATGTGATTTTGATGAATTACAAAATGAGTTTCAAAATTTGATTGTTAAATACAAGACTTTAAAAAGGAGCATAAAGAGCTTAAATTAGAAAAGGATAAATTGTTTACTTTTGAATCTCTTGATAAAGCTCATGCTATTACTCTTACTAAAGTCCGTACTCTTGAATCCAGAAAAACAAACGCTCACAAATAATCTTGAATGTTTGAAAAAGGATGTGCATTGTTTTAACTTAAGTACGGATAAGGTTACAAAAATTTTAGATGCACAAAGAGGTGAGCATTCTAAATTAGGACTTGGCTATAAATTTTTTCAACCTCTTTCAAAGAAAAAAGACCAAGGTCCGACTTTTGTACGTGCTAGTAGTGCCCATGATCTTATTTGTTTTTATTGTGGTAAAGTTGGTCACTATGTTAGTCATTGTAAATTGAAGAACAATTTTAGCTTTGTTTGGAGACCCAAAGGTCTTAAGGCTAACCCCCATGGACCCCAAAACTATAGGGTACCTAAAAATAATTCTTTTATAGGTCATAGGGGCTATAACAACTACGGAGGATTCAAAATGGCTCATGGACAGTGGGTGTTCACGCCATATGACTGGAAAGAGAGAACGTTTTACCAACATCAAGCTCCAAGAAGAGGGTATGGTCATGTTCGGCAATGGCAAAGGAAGAATTCTTGGAAATGGAGAAATTGGTAACTCTTCTTTCTCTCTTTGTAATGTTCTTTTAGTAGAAGGGCTTAAGTTTAATTTGATAAGTGTTAGCCAACTTTGTGATTCAAATTATAATGTTGTTTTTAATAAAGAAAAATGCCTTATTTCCAAAATAATAAAATTATTTGTGAAGCAAATAGAAAAGACAATCTTTACAAATTTGTACAAGTGATTTGGTTAGTCAAAACGCTTCTTGTTTTGTCGCCAATAATGATTTAACTAGTTTATGGCATAGGCGACTTGGACATGTTGGATATAAAAATTTGCAAACTATTTACAAAAACCAACATGTAAAAGGACTACCCAAATTGAATTTTGAAAATCTTGGCTTATGTGACACTTGTCAAAAGAACAAATTAGTTAAGAGTAGTTTTAAGCCCAAAAATGAAATTTCCACAACCAAGCCTCTACAACTTCTTCATTTAGATTTGTATGGGGATATTATACGACAAGTCTAAGTGGAAAACATTACACTTTTGTTATAGTTGATGATTTTTCTAGATATACTTGGGATCTATTTCTTGCAAATAAAAGCGATGCCGTTAATGAGTTTGTTAAGTTGTGTAGACTTATTGAGAATGAAAAGGAAGATACTATTAAGTCTATTCGAAGTGATCGAGGTGGAGAATTTGATGGAGAATTTAGAGTCTTTTGTGAAACCAAGGGAGACGGTCACAATTTTTCGGCTCCAAGGACACCTCAACAAAATGGAGTAGCCGAAAGGAAAAATCGGACACTTCAAGAAATGAGTCGGTCCATGCTCAATGAATTTTCACTACCAAAATATTTTTGGGCCGAAGCCGTAAGTACTGCTTGCTATATCATTAATCGAGTTTATATTCGTCCTAAAATGAATAAAACTCCATATGAGCTTTGGAAAGGAAGAACTCCAAATATTAGTTATTTCAAAATATTTGGATGTAAGTGTTTATTTTGAATACTAAGGATCAATTGGACAAACTTGATCCTAAGGCCGATGAAGAAATATTTATGGGGTATTCAACCAAGAGCAAAGCATATCGGGTTTACAATAAGACTAGTGGGGTTGTTGAAGAATCCATCCATGTCAAATTCAATGAAACTTTGGGTGTTGAAAGGATACCCAATGATGATAGTGATGAAGAGGATGTTATTGAACCAATTGTTCAAGATGATGCTCAAAATGATCAACCTTCAAGCTCAAATGTTCCTCAAGAAGACAAAGGTGATACTTGGATCCTCCTATAGCATTGAAATTTAAGGAGATCACCCAAAAGATCTTATTATTGGTGATCCCTTGATAAAGTAATGACTCGAGGAAAATTTCTTTGAGAAAGCTCTTATATCTCAAAAAGAGCCTAAAAATGCTAAGGAAGCTATTGAAGATGAGGATTGGTTTTTAGAAATTCAAGAGGAGTTGAATCAATTTGAAAGAAATAATGTATGGGAATTAGTACCTTGTCCTCCATCTCAAACAATTATTGGCACAAAATGGGTATTTTGGAACAAGCTCGATGACCAAGGCAATATTATTCGAAACAAAGCAAGGTTAATAGCTCAAGGTTATTGTCAAGAATAAGGTATTGATTATGATGAAACATTTGCACCCGTAGCACGTTTAGAAGCTATTCGTATTTTACTTGCCTATTCTTGTTTTAAAAATTTCAAGCTTTACCAAATGGATGTAAAATCCGCATTTTTAAATGGTCTTATTCAATAAGAAGTCTATGTAAAACAACCTCCGGGGTTTGAAATTTTTTCTAGGCCTAATGATGTTTATAAATTTAAAAAGGCCTTGTATGGTTTGAAACAAGCACCCCGTGCATGGTATGATAGACTTAGCTCTTTTTTTTTTTTGCAAAATGGTTTTACAAGAGGTAAAGTTGATACTACACTCTTTGTTTCTGAAAAAGGGCAAGATTTCTTATTAGTGCAAATTTATGTTGATGATATTATTTTTGGTGCTACTAATGAGTCCTTGTGCAAGAAATTTTCTAAGTTAATGCAAGGTGAATTTGAAATGAGTATGATGGGAGAGCTCAACTTCTTCCTTGGACTTCAAATTAAGCAATGCCAAGAAGGAATTTATATTTCACAATCAAAATATACAAAAGAGCTTTTGAAGAAGTTTGACATTGAAGAAGGAAGAACCGTCTCTACCCCAATGGCAACAAACGTCAAGATTGACAAAGATGAAAAAGGCAAGCCGGTTGATGAATCCAAATATCGAGGTATGATTGGTAGTTTACTTTATTTAACCGCAAGTAGACCGGATATTCTTCATGTCGTATGCCTGTTTTCAAAGCAATCCCAAAGAATCTCATATGAGTGCCGTTAAAAGAATTTTTCGATATTTGAAAGGCAATATTCAATATGGTTTATTTTATCCAAAGAATGAAAATTTTTCTCTTAAAGGTTATAGTGATTCAGATTATGCGGGAAATATTGATGATCGTAAAAGTACTTCCGGATCATGTCAGTTTTTAGGCGATTGCCTAGTTTCTTGGTTTTCAAAGAAACAAAATTGTGTTTCACTTTCAACGGCCGAAGCCAAATATATTTCCGCGGCTTTTTGTTGTACTCAATTTCTTTGGATGAAACAAATTTTAGCGGATTATAAATATTCTTTTAAAAGTGTTCCTATCTTTTGTTGCTCAAAACCCGGTTCATCATAACCGTACTAAACATATTGAGATTCGACATTATTTTCTAAGGGATTGTGTTTCAAAACGAAAAATTGAGATATCTTTTGTTCCATCTCAAGATCAATTGGCGGATATCTTTACAAAACCGCTATCTTCCGAGACGTTTGCCTCAATACGAGCTCGGTTAGACATAATGCATATTGAATAAGGTCTATGATTGCATTTTGCATGTTTTCAAAACTTAGGGGTGAAAAATCGGATTTTGGTGTAAAATTCGGACGAGTAAAATAGAACGGTATTCGTGCACGGTCGGCCGGCATGGTCGGCCGGTCGACCAGAAATCTGAGGACGATCGCCCTCGTTTTTCAAAGCAATTAAAACGTTTCTGTCCTTCATTTCGTTATTTTGGCTATTTTCTTCCAAACTCGAACCACTTCACATTTTTCACTCGAAATTCATTCAAAATGATTTTCTTATTATAAAATCTATATTTTTTGAGTTTATGTAACTTCTATTTCATCCATATCATCCGACTTCTCCGATCAATTGGTAAGAATTTCTCCTTTTATCTCAATTGGGTTGAACCCTTGAGAATGTGCTTGTATCTTGCTATTTTGATGGAATTCTTGTATTACTATGTTGTATATGATGATTGTTGATAGATGAATATTGTTATACTTCAATTGGTGATGAATTGTTTTTAGCTTAAATGTATTACAAAGGCGTTATATATCTCTTGCTTTATTCGACGCATGCCAAGTGTTCGACAAAATGTTTCTATGAAAAATTCATCACCTACACGATTCTCTTGATTTGAAAAGTCTTATAAGTTTATAGAGATCATGGTTTATCAATCAAATGAGCTTTTGCAAATCAAGTGAGCAACTTTTCCCTTTTTTTTTGGAATTTAAGCTTAAAAATTTTCAAAACGCTCGATAAAACGCTTAAATTGCGCACTTTGATATGATTATATGATGTTTTTATCGTGCTAACATTCTTTTTGATGATTCCAAAGGGGGAGAAACAGGAAAAATGCTCATATGCTCAAAGAAGCGAAAATAAGCTCGCAAGAAAAGCTATAAGCTAGGACTTTTAAAAGCCAAAAACTGTGAATAATACTTAGTCCATGTGATGTATTATGAACTTTATGCTTGACTAATGATGTCTTTATGACATGGGGGAGCTTTTAAGCTCATGAAATTCAAGTTTTTAGCTTGTAGTTGTTTGCTTCTACTTATTTTTGTTATGCATGTTGATAGGGGAAGCTTGTGCAAAAATGATTTTGAATAATCTTTGCTCCTATCCTTGTGTGTTTTACTTATGATAAATCTTGCTTGTAATGGATTGATGTTTTTAGACCGGATAATATGTTTCGTTTTAAAATCGACTTCCTAAAATTGTTTTGGTTTGTAATCATCAAAAAGGGGGAGTTTGTTAGATAAATGTTTTTATCATGATTTTGATGATTTTGTTTAACTGAGTTTTTACACCAAAACAATGTCCCTAAATGTTGTCCAAATACTCCCAATTGATTTAAAATGTTTTTACTAATTTTTTGGAGTATTTCTTGAAGTTTATTTTTGTCAAAAATTGGACAACACTTCTGTTTTGAGGTCAACCGGTCGCCCTATAGGGCATCCCGTGCCTGAATGTCGTAACCTGAAATAGAAAACAAAACTGGGAATAAAAGAGGGGGGTCAACCGGTCGACCAGGGTATCGACCGGTGGCTGCACAATGCCAGATTACAAAACTCTTTTCTGTACTTGTTTTTGGTGACCCCAACCGGTCCAGGGTAGGGCCGACCGGTCGGACCCTAAGGTGACCGGTCGGACCCCCCTGTGATCGATCGCACCCCTCCCTGTACGGTACCTGGATCGCACTAATTCCTTCCAACGTTCAAAATTTTTTATAGGGCAACTGGTCGTCCTGTGTATTTTTTGAGAGCAAAAATTGTACCGTTTGAACTTCATATCAGCAAGATTTGCTTTTGATTTTTGTACAATATTTCTACATCTTGTGATCCTCTTTTTGTAGACAAAAGTGAAGAAGGAGGAGCCTATGTTGGAGATCCAATCTTGAAGACTCTCCTATAAATAGAGGAAGATTTGAAGCAAACTATACAACAACACAAGCAAACAATACAACAAGAAAATCAGCAAATTTCTCTAAGTCTTCATTTTCATTATTCTTGTTGTAATAGCCTAAGTTCTTGCACTTGCACAATCTTGAGGTCTAGGCTTTTTATTCTTGAATACACTTGCACTCAAAGTTTGTATACTTCATTTATTGTGTTGTAATCTTGAATATTTCTATCATCCAAAACAAGATATCCTTGTTAGTGTTCTTGTGGTAAGAACACACTTGGGTGATCTTAGGTGTTGAAGAGTGTGGTACTCTTCATAGGTGTTGAAGGAAGATTGTGGTAATCTCCTTGAAGGTGTTGTAAGAAGATTGTGGTAATATTCAAAGGTGGTGTTGTATTAATTGTGGTAATTAATAAAATCTTTTTTTCTTTTTGAAATCCATCCCGGAGATACTGTGGTGGTAGAGGATTAGGCCCTAGGTGGGTTGAACCTCTTTAACTCGACGAGTGTTGTTTAATTTCCGCACTTACATTCTTGTCATTTATTTGCTCATTCGAAAAAGAGGATTATCGTAGCCACTTGGACTAACCACTCTTCAACAAGAAGATTACCACAATCTTCTTACACCTAACACCTAGATCACCCAAGTGCGTTCTTACCACAAGAACACTCACAAGGCTATCTTGTGTTGAATGATGACCACAAATTCAAGATTACAACTCGATAATGAATAATACAATTTTGAGTGCAAGTGTAATCAAGAAATAGGCCTAGACTTCAAGATGTGAAAATGTAAGACCTTAGGCAATTACAACAAGAATTTTGAAAATGAAAGAACAAGTATTTGCTTGAATGTATCTTGTTGTATTGTAGTATTCTCTTATAGTGTTGATTCAATTCTTCATCTATTTATAGAGGATGTCTTGAACTTGATAGGCTCCTCCTAGAAATCTGTAAAAAATTGCAAGACAAATGAAGAATATAGCTGTTGAAGATCAACACCATAAATTGAGGAAAAATTGTCTATTGCACAACAGTTAGAATTTGCTGTCAAAACGGTATGGCGACCGGTCGTGCACAAATACAGAATTGAAGAAAACACTGAAAAAATCACCCTGTGAATCGGTCCAGGGGGTTGGACCGGTCGACACCCTGCTCGATCGGTCGCCCCCCTTAGGGACCGGTCCACCTGCAGGTTTTTCTAAGAGACAGGTTTTCTGTTCTATTCTCAGGTACCGGTCGCCCTTTACGCGACCAGTCGACCTCCAGGAAAATATCAAACGTCTCGTTTCTGCTTTGAAAATAATCTTTCAGACTCGGGTTGCCCTATAGGAGGACCGGTTGAACACGAGACAAAAGTGTTGCCCAATTTTTGTCGAAAATAAACTTCAAGAAATACTCCGAAAAATTAGTAAAAATATTTTATATCGATCGGGAGTATTTGGACAACATTTAGAAACATTGTTTTGGTGTAAAAACACAGTAACGCAAAATCATCAAAAGTGTTGTCCAATTTTTATCGAATAATAAACTCCAATAAATACTCCAAAAAATTAGTAAAATCATTTTAAATCATTTAGGAGTATTTGGACAACATTTAGAAATATTGTTTTGGTGTAAAAGCAAAATCATCAAAATCATGATAAAAACATTTATCTAACAGGATCCTCCTTCCAAGCCTCCGAAACTCTTGTGCTTTTGTAGATGTGAAAGGTCTTGTGGTGTTCTTCGTAACCTAGCCCTTCTCTCTCAAAAGACCTTATATTTGTGTAATCCTGTGTATTTTGGTGTGTTGTATGTTGTATGAGTGTTGTAAATTCGTGCAAGCCTTGGTCACTTTATATAGGTGCTTGGAGAGATCACTTGTAGAGTTCTGATGGGAAAAAGGACACAAAAATCCACCACAGACACATCGCACGGGCCATGTGGTTTGATACGACCATATCACACGACCATGTGGTCCTACATGGGTCGACCGTGTGGCTTGGTTTTGCCCCTATTTTCTCCCGAACACTTCACACGGTTACGTTGCTTCACACGGACATGTCACACGGCCATGTCACCCTACACGGGCTGACCGTATGGTTGGTTTTCATCCATTTTCTTCGTCTCTTTTCAGTCTTCTCTTTGGACTCGTCAATCTTGTCTGGGTCTTCCAACTGATATATTTTCATTTAAGCTCTATTTCCTGTAAAAAGTTACAAGAATATGCAATATCATGCTCTTCTAAGGAAACTAGTAAAACACACTTAATATACATTCAAATGCATCAATAATGTGGTAAAACAAGCCCTTGAATGCACGTATATTTTACACGTATCAACCACCTTCCTTGTAAGAACAAGCAACAAGAAAGGAAAATGCCAAACAGAAGGCCGAGCACAAGAAACAGTAAAACAAGGATGTCACACATCCACCAAGTTTAAAATAAAACCTTAGGAAAAATACAAAACCGATTAACTTAGCTAAGAACCCATGCAACCAGCAGTCCCTTTGGAAGCCTCTAGTAATCAGCTATTGTATAAATCTCCATCCAACAAAAAAAACAACTCAATCAGAATTCATGTCCAAATAAACCCACTGAGCTGGAGAAAACCAGATCCTAGATCCATAACACTTGAATTAGCCAACAACACACCAATGACCCCAAACATATCCTATATCATCTTAAGAGGAGCAGACAAAACTGATATGCAAGAATCCCATCCAAGACCAACCAACCGAAAAAGAAAATAAGACTGAATCACAAAACACACAACCAAAGCAATTTAGGAAACATAAAAGTCGTGCCATTCAATCACAGCTAGAGCTATCAATTTGACCAGGCCGAGTCGGTGCTAGCCCATCGGGCCAATTAGAGAAATTAGGTTGGGCCAGACCGACCCGGTATTTCTTTGAGCCGCTATTTAAGGGAGCCCAACCCAGCCCATGTATTAAAAATACACTTGATTTGCTTCGAGCCAACAGAGCCGATCGGGCCGGCTCGATGTTTGGGCTTAATGGGTTGGGCCAAATAGGCCTGGCTCTTTTCGGGCTTATAAAATTGCAGACTAGTCCGACCCTATTACCAGGCCGGTCGGGCTAGCCATCGGGCTGGGCCTTTTTTGACAGCTCTAATCACAACCGATGCAATAGCTTCTAGCTTTGATTTTTATGAAAAACCCACAAATTACGTGTTTTCCGTAACCACCAAAGTAGATATGCTGTCAATTGAGCCCTTTCCTGACATAAATCTTATTTCTTAAGAGAGCAGATTTGTTACCACCATGATGAGAAACATTGAGTTTCCTGATGAATCCGGTCCCAAGAAATGGGTGCATGTTTCCAAAACATTTTAGCCCTTTGACAATGAAAGAACAAATGCTCCAAATTTTCTTCAGCATCTCCACAACATTCACAAATAGGATCAATTTTCACTCCTTTTTGAATCAGCTTATCCTTCGTAGGTAAACAATTGTGGATACATTTCCATAAGAAGTGTTTTATCTTCCCTTTAAGCTTCAACTTCCTGTTCTATTACATATTTCTCATCTTCTACCTCCAGCCATACTATCTTCAGGATGATCCTTCAAGTTTGCATTTGATTTCATTATGGTTCTATATGCTAATTGAACTGAATACAAGCCATTAGAAGTAAAATGCCACACCAGTCTATCTCTGTTTCCCTAACTACCAATTTGCATTTTGAGAATTTATGTAGCTTGGTGGTGGAAAGAACCTATAAATAATTTCGAGTTCCAAGAGGAACCATCAATACCGGAGATTTGTGCGGTGAAGCTCAAAAAGTGCAGTTCTAATCTCCATATCTTCCATAACTCAAGTCAGCTAAGTTTTCTGAGTATTTTCAATGGAACCAGGAATTCCATCCAATAGGGATTGATCAATAGGAGGATGAGAGGTGCGGAATAAATCCTTGTAAAAGTCAGAGACTTCTTTTTCAATTTGAGATGCAGAACTGCACGCTCTACCAACAACAGCGATCAATCTATCAATACAATTTATCTCCTGTCTTTGGATCATACTAGCATGAAAAAAGCTAGTATTTATATCTCATTCCCTAAGCCAATTCACTCTTGAATTCTATTTCCAGTAAACTTCTTCATCCTTAGATACTTTATTCAGATTTTGTTTCATAGACTGCCATTCACTCTAATCTCTATATCCTCTTTCCCCAGTCAACTATTGCAATTTTTGATTCAGCTCTTTGATAACTTTATCAGAATTCGAAGATGAGGATTTGCACCACTTTAAAATATCCACTCTTGTATGCTTAATCTTCGACTGAACTCTGAACATATGAGTGCCAATGTGCTGAGAGTTCCATGCTAAAGTCACCACCTCCTCCAGACCATCCATCCCATTCCATCTTTTATCGTAGCAAAATCTCTTCTTACCTTTAATTGTATCTGGACAAACATCCAATGTAATAATTTGATGGTTTGAAGCTTGTCGAAATAAATGATGAACCACAACCCTGGGGTAATCAATCATCCACTGAGGAGAAGCGAAAAATATATCCAATCGTTCCTCAATATGATCGTCTACTTCCCTATTATTTGACAATGTGAATTTATGACCATGGAACGACAAATCCACCATCCTTATATCTCTGACAAATTGACAAAAAGCATCAAAACTCCCCTTAGACCTCTCTCTACCTCCATTCTTTTCACTAGCCTCTATGATTTTGTTGAAGTCACCTCCAATAATCCAAGATTGCTCCTATTTTCCTTTGGCCAAAATCAGATATGACCATTGTTCCCTTTTTACCCGAACATCAACACAAGCATGGACAAAAATCACCCATAAATATTTTGTGTCAAAGTCAATCTCCATTTCAATACAAAAATTATTAAATATTATCTGTCTGACTAGAACCTTTGGAGACCAGAACATCAGCATGCCTCCACTCATCCCAATAGGATCAACACTAAGCCACCTATCATCACACTTCAAGTTTCTCACCACAGTTTTAATAAAAGCTTTCTTGTCCCTAGTTTCACATAAAAAGAAAATATCTGGGAATTGGAGTCTAATGATCTCTTTAATTTGTGGAATTGTAGAGGTACTTCCCACTCCTCTATAGTTCCAAGAGCATAGCTTCATCTAATAATTTGGGGCCAATTAGAGTTGGCTTCCTCCACCATTACATTCACCTCTGAGTCAATGTGTTCCATTTTTTGTCTTTTGAAAATATCTGAAGATTCGAAGTCACTACAATCCCCTTCATCCACAAGCTCTAACCTCCTTTTACTTCCACTCATACATATGGACAAACTGGTATTCCCCATCATTCTCACATCATTCTCTTTCCTAATCATAATCTTCTTCCTATATCCAACCTTTCTTTAAGATTTTTAGTGGAGGTTTTCCCAAGATTAACCATCTTATTGGATACCTAAGCTAAAGGGATTCTATTGTTACTATTAGAGATGGGTATATCAAATAACTGCTCCACTACTTCATCATCCATTGGGTCAGATAGAACGATCCTAGTATCACTACCCACAACCACCAGCTGATCACAAACCCCCCACTGATTCCAGATTGTTTATTATCCCTGCCCACCTTATTCATATCAGGAGAATCGCCCAAACAAACAGGGGTTACATAGTTTTCTTGAATAGCCTATGTTAGCTTTTTTTCACTTCATATCCACAGGATTAACCTCCCTATTGACTGTTTTGAGCTTATCTTTATCTTTCTGGGCATAAAAACTCTTTCCCTTGCTTGGCGAATGATACATAAGATCCGCTTTAAGCCATTCCCCATATTAGCCTTCTCTTAGACAACTATTACAGATATCTTTCCTTCTTAACTCACAAAATTGGTCCGAATGACCGATAATCCTGATAATAACATGTACCCATAAGATTTTCGTATTTAAAATCAACCCAAAGAAGAATCACCCAACCGAATATTAGCCCATCCGAGTAATGGTTTCTCAAGACTTATTGAAGCAAACACTCTGTTAAATCGCCCTTTAACACTTCCAGTTTCAGAGATAAGGATATCGATATAGATTTAAACATTTTACCAATCTTCATCCTTGTTTGAGCACGACACCCAATGATGATGGGGAGATTCCAATTTGAACCACAAGTTCATTGAGTTAAAAATTCCTTTCGCAAAATCCATATCTGTCCCGCATCCTTTAAGTAATAAAATTGGTTTTCAAATGTCCATACACGACCTTTCAACACCTTGAATTTATCTTCCTCCGATTAAAAAACAAATTTGAAAAGGTTGAGACCCAACTCCCTAATTTGAAAAGTCTTCGAGGTATGCAATATTAGCGTAAGAGTATTTCGGAGTCCAGAAAAATTTGCTTTCTTTTCCCCTTGAATCCTTCCCACCAATGACCAAACTATTCTTCCATTCCTCAATACTTTTAGTAACATCCACTTCTTCCAACCCAATGCCATTTTTCTCCTCTTCTGTAAGAGAAAACTTCCTTAATCCTTCCACAATTTCTATATCAACCCCACACCGAAAACCTGACTCCATTGAAAATACACCAAACAAAGATTATAGGCTAGGAGATCTGAAGCAAGACCCAGTAAGAAAAAAGACAAAAGGTGAAGGACACAACAATCAAAATACGGTCCAACTGCAACATTTAAGGCAACTAAAATTATACTTAATCCACAATAAATGCAAGGAAAGAAACAAACATTAATGCAATCTAGAGATGAAAACAACTGAAGAAATGAGAGGAAACAACAAGGAAACCTAAGGGGGAAAACGAAAATTTTGAATTTTTTTGAAAAACATCACTGTAGCCACACATCCAGGTGACCCAACACTCGCTTCGAGAGAGAGAATCCACTTCACAAAGGAAGACCCAAATGGATAAATGTAATGGGGATTTAATGCGACTGGCAAGCTATTAGTGTCTATGTTATTCTCTATTATGCTACCTTTTAGTCTATCTAACTCACCGATACAATGAAAATTTATTGAGACAAATACACTTACCCATCCATACTATACTGATTTTTACACTTTACCCTCCAAACTTTAATTCGTGATACTTTGCCCCCTGAACTATGAAAATCATTACACTCCACCCTATATGGACAGTTTTGCCCCTAGGTTTTATCCTTTTTTGAAACAATAGTTATAGTTATCTCTTTAAACCCCAATTTGTAGCAAACTACTACATAATAATAAATTTATTGCATTAATCAATAAACACAAAAGTTTTACTCCATAATCAATTTTGTTTTTCGGATTTATCGAGAAATGAAAACCCCTATTTTTCCTGTCCCATGTTTTGTTCGTGGCTTTGTTACACCTACTTAGATCCGTCTCTATTCGAGGTTTTAAATGGATCAAGTCGGGTTTTTTCACCTATAAACTCAACAGACATACTTCAATCAAAATTCTCATTTCAAAATAAATCCGTATACAAATTAGGTCTATAGGCGAAAATGAACATAGTCCATTACGACCATATTAGGCCCAACATGCTTCTGTAAAATTAATAAATCCCTTAAAATTCATACCTTCTTTGACCGAAACAACCCCGGGTGAGATGGTTCGCAACACCACCAGTCGGAAAATTACTGCCCCCAGATCTTTTTACAAACAACTCCTCACTATTCAACTTCAATCCTCAGGGAAGATAATCTGCAAGTTATCCAACTCCTTCAGCAACTGTTCAACACAGCCTTGGTTCGTTTCCTACTCCAAGCGTATAAGTAATTCTTAAACGGGATGAATTAATAGAACATTATAAACACATGCTGAAGCAGAAAGCCTCTTATTTATTAAGAACTTCTATAAATATTTATTACATTAGTAATCTCCTTTTGGGAGGAGAATACTTGTTTAGCTACTCATAGATGAGGCTTGCACTCATAAATACATAAAACTTAAAACTGAAACACTCCGCTAATACAAATTTCCACTCAGAAGTTATTATAAGAAAACTAAGAAAAATGATCGATGTCCTCAGCTTCCTTCAACTCTCGGCTTTTATAGACTTGAATCTGGACTTGAAAGGCGGACTCCAAATCTTGTTGATATTTATGACGTCACTGCTTACATCATATCCTGCATTATTGCTTCGCCAACTGTTTTTCTTTTCTTTCCGCGTGACTCAGCCAATGTGATGTTTGTCGGGGAATCTTTTAAAAATTTAGTTTACGTGGTCCCCGCGGATAACGCATCTTGTGAGCTGGGCCCTTGTCCTTTCTAGCTGCATGGTCTTGTCGGTCGGGTTTGGGTCGAAATCCTTTCCTAAACTCGGGTTATTTATGTTCGGGGCATGCTTGACAGATCCGGTCGATCCAGCGGCCAACATGCGCCATGTTACAGAATTTCCGGTAGGTTTCTCTGCTAGCCGGAATCTTGTTCTCCCAGAGAATTTTTCTCTTTGTCTTGAAAAGTTCCTATGCGAATCCTGTTGTTGATCGAGTCATTGAATTCAAAAGGAAAGATCCATTTGCTGAATTCTGGAAAAACTTGAATGGATACTAGACTTTGTCCATTTCGGTTAGACAAACCCAAAGTCCCCATGCTCGCCTTGTAGAAGCTTCATCTTCAGAAATTGCTCCTACTAACACTGGCACTTCATCCGGTGAAGCTGCTTTTATATATTTTAAAGTATTTCCATTCGGTCTTCTTAGCTTGATGAAATGAAAAGCTTCATTAAAGCCTTTCTTCGCGGGTTCGGGAGCTGCACTGATAAAATATAGTTCTAGAATCTCTCATCTGGCCAATTGTGGATTATTGGCCCAAGTCTCGTAAACGGCTTCTCCAATCCATTTCAGTAATTGGAAATCCAAGTGATACAGTATAAATTGAAGCTAAAGCTCCAAAAGTATACCATTCTTGAACTTTATTTGGATGACTTCCTGGTTTCATCCAAACTCTAGGATACTTGCCTGAGATATCATACATTGTTTTTTTCTGGGTTAATACCTCTTTTTGTAACTAATTTCTCCCATTGTTTGATATATCTGCATTGGAGAAATCTTAATCTCGTCAGTTTGAACCTTAGATTTGCGTGTCTGTGGCCTAAGATTCAACTCTCCCTCTTTTACCCCAGAGGTGCTGAGTTGACTTGAAGACTCGGGTTGTGACACCGGAGCTTCAACATTCGTTACAGTTTGCACACCCTCAAGGGATGCATCATCTGCAACACTTGTGATTATGGTACTTGAATCCATAACCTCCGGGTTAGAGCCCCATTCTCTATTCACCCTTTTTTGCATCGTAGGAGATGTTGCCTGGAGGAGAGGCCCTTGCAGCGCTAAGAACAATTGTCCTTGAGCGAATTGGCATGCTTGTATTTGACTATAAATGGATTTCTGGTCAGCCTGTTGAAGTCATCCAGCAATTTCTGTATTGAGACATAACGTCCCAAAATCTCATTCTAGACTCTCCAGGTTTTCCCTAAGATGTCTTACTCGTTTAATGACCTTGTCAGCAATGCGTCCTTCCATCTCATGTCAAAAAATCTGCAAGAATATTTTCATGCGATTTTATAATGACAATATCATAATCATAATATTGACATTCAACTTGCCATCTAAGTAATCGAGCCTTTTCTGGTTTTGATTCAATTTTGTTTTTCAGAAAAGCCTTGACACTTGAACTATCAATTTTTAAAGTAAACTTTTTAGCCAGTAAAAATAGAGGCCATTTTTTGAAAGCCTTTCATGATCGCAAAGAATTCTTTCGTTGATATGCTTTGATTTGCTTCACTAGGTGTGAATAACCCACTGCAGTATCTGCATGGCACTTCTTCATTTGGTGTGGCCTTAGTAAGAACTGTTGCCCACCAATCATCACTGGCATCTGTGTACAATACCAGTTCGTCCTCGTCTTGGGGAATTGCAAGTTTTGGAAGCTTTTTGCAGACTTTCTTGAGTTGCTTTATCCCTTTTTGATGTTCATCTTCCCATTTGAATATAGCATCTTTTTTGAGTAATCGGCTAAACACCTTCCTGTAATATGCCAAATTGTTTATGAACATTCCAACAAAATTAACAACTCCAAGAAAACTCTGAAGCTGCTTCTTGTCTTTAAGTGCATATGGAAATCCATGTATCTTTTCTACAATATGGCTTTGTAGGATGATTCCAAATTTGTCGATTTCAATTCCGAGGAATTCTATCTGTCTTGTAGCAATCACTGCCTTCTTTTCTGAAAGCACTAATCCTTCCTTGTGGCAGACATCTGAAAATATTTCCAAATGCTTGAGATGCTCTTTCATGTTCTTTGATGCGATAAGAATGTCATCGATGTATACGAACATGAAACTGAAATAATCTTTGAAAAGATTATCCATCTTTTTTTGATATATCTGGGGTGCATTAGTCAATCCCATAGGCATCACGTTCCAAATATAGTGTCCTTGTGGTGTGGAGAAAGCTGTGAACTTTTTACTTTCTTCCTCCATCTTAATCTGGTAGAATCCAGACTTGCAATCAAACTTTGAGAATATCTTGGCACCTTTGATACAGTTAACCAAATGTTCTCTGCTTGGGATATAGTATCCGTCGAAATTAATAACAAGTCTTGGCTTTCCTCTTTTGATTTCTCCATGATTTTTGACTAAGAATCCTGGACTGCTGAATGGAGAAACTCCTAGTGAAATCAACTTAAGGTCAAGATGTTCCTTAAGTATTTTCTGCATATCCTCACGATCCTCCTGGTTCATAAGGATTGGTTTGAATCGCACGAACTCATACTCCTTTCCTAGTTTAACTTTTAAGGAAGCTGTAGGTCCCAAGGGGTGTGAGTGTAAGGTTTAGAAGGGGTTGAATAAACCTTACCAAATTTTCGATTTAGTCCTTTTAAAAGTTCGAGTTGATACTACACAATTTGTGTCCTGGTGGATAGCCAATTTAGTTAATCAAGAGAGTTAGTCACTCAATGACTCGATCGAGCTGTTGATAGAATAACTCATTGTTAAGACCGAATTAGCTCAATCGTGGTTTGTTTTTTTGGAAGACTTAACACCCTTAAGTTTGGTTTAGTAGAGATTTAAAGCTTGATTTAGTACTTAGAAATTATCTAATGGATAGCAAATATGTCACAGAATTAAACAAATATGATGCGAGAATTAAAGTCTTTGAAATGTAAATGACACGATAAGTTTTTATAGAGGTTCGAAGATGGGGTAATTCTTCTACTCCTCTCTTCTCTAACTCCCGGAGGAATCCACTAGGTATTGATCAAGATACAAAGTGGTGATCCGGATACAAGTCTTGATCACACAACGACTTGATCCTTTGGGACTCGATCCTGAGACGCCTTGATCACTCGGTGGCTTCTCGTAAGACTCGGCTTCTTCACAGGCATTTGCCTTGCTACTACAGCCCACTTGCTCAAGCTCTTTGGATTTGATCACGAAGCCCTCCAAAAGCTCAAGACTTGGTTCGACCTTGAACCTTCCTACAATCCTTCGTGGAATGTAGACCCCTTTATTCTTCAGTAATTTCCTCTTCAACTGATTGAAGTTATCTTTCCTTCACAGGTGAGTGTTGGATTGATGTTCTTCGTAATGTAGGTTTGAGGATTGAGCGTTTAATAACTTGAGAATACTTCAGGTTACAAAATGTTTCTTTCTTGCTTGTATTCAATGCTCAGATGGTCAAGGTAACCTTCGTATCTTTCTCAGAGTTATTCCTCAGCCTTTTATAGTGAGCTTTCAAAAATCTGCCCGTTGAAGAGATAGGCTTATTTTTGAAAGTCACTTGTGGTCGTTGGCTTGTCTTGTTGCGATCCTTGGAATTGCCATTTTTCGTATGAATTGTTCTTGACTTTTGAGTTCGACACGGTGTAGTGCTTCGCATTGGTTTATTCCTTTTGCACGCTTTCGGGATCGAGCACTTCGAGAAAGGTAGCATGGAGATATTACTTGTTTAAGTAATTCTCTTGATTTTGTGCAGTGCAATGATCTTTTTGATTATCTCGACTTGATTGCATTTCCTTGCTTTCCTTAGGTGACTTAGAGTCGACTTCCAATCATTGGATGACTCTTCTGTCACTTCAACTTGAGACTAGGCTTTTCTTGAGTTGACTTGACTGATACTCCACTTTGCATCTCAATCTGCTCCTTGATCGAGTTCCCGTCTTCTCTTCTTTGCCATACTCACTTTGCCTTGCAATGAGTCTTCCTTCTAGTCTCCGGTTGTCTTTTGCATGTTTGGGCATAGCCGACTTAACTCGGCTTGACCAGCCCTATTTATTACAATGCAGTTTACAACAAAGAATGAGGTGCCAACTTCCTATTCTAAGTTTTACATGGCATTCATCAAAATCTAAACAATAAATTTCCCAACAATTTTTCCCTTTTTGATGATGCAAAACTTAAAGCATTCAAAATGTGAATAGCAAAGATACATACGAGATAGTGCATTCACAGAGAATGTATGTGTAGAATCAATTCTTTTATTGATCATAACATTCTTGTTCATTACACAACCTTTTTACACGGTGTATCAAAGCAAACATTTATGTCTACGCAAAAATAGAAAATTTCTGACTTTATTGCGGAAGACTTACATAGTATGTATTTACATAGTAAAGTACATGAAGGGGTGGGCAAAGCAACACTTCATCTCCTTCACGCCTCCTTCTTTCATCTTCTTGATTCTGTCATCTTCTAGTCTTCTTCTCTTTTTCTCATCTTGTTTGCCTTCTTCTTCTTTTCATATGCCTTCCGGCGAGCTTCATCTCTACTTAATCTCTCTTGTCTCTCTCCTCCCAAAGCTGAGTTTGTCTTTTATTTTCTTCGATTCTTTTCGCATACTCAAGATTGCTTTTAGCCACTTGCAGATTGGCTACTTGGTCAAGACCACCAAAGATATCCCTCCTTTCTTGCCTGGATCTATGTACTCAATGTTTTGGGCGGAGGCCTAGAGTGCAAACCTCTTCCTCCACCACCGCTTCTTCCTCTTCCTCCTCGGGCGTGTATTGTCTTTGGGGTCTTCTTTCCGGTGAGTGACTAGCGGAGTGACCAGCAGAGCGATGCCAGGTAGTCTGCGCTGTCGCCTTCTTCACATAGCGTGAGACCCTTTTCCCAAGACAAGTCCCAAGCTTGAGCCATGGACATGTTTGCAAAGTATCCTTGGATGCGGCGTTTTAAATTCATCAACGATCTTGGCTCGATTCAGGCATACGAGATGGCATAAGTGTCTCTGTCTCTTTGGAATGCCTCCATGTTGTTTCAAGATATTCATAACTCGGGCATCCATTCTTCCTTCCACTTCCTCCATCCCCGCTTCAATTGTCTTTCTCTTTTCGGCCATAGATATAGCAGAGTGTTGGAGTGGCGAATCACTGGGAATTTGCTACTCGATAATATCGGTGTGGGCAAGACCTTGTTGGGGGGTTTGTACAATCATTAAGGTCACATCTCTCGATTCTTCCTCCTCAACAGACTTTCATTTCTTTCTCCTTGTAACTTCCTCATTTGTCTTTCCCTTTACTGTTCCTCCTCCTTTTCAAACCAGATCTCTTTAGCGCTTTAAAGTATTCCTCTTCCCCTTTTTGGCATCATCAAAGGAGAGATAAACCCCCTGGAAACATATTGGCAAGCGGGAAGTCGAGCTCTGGCGATAGTCGAGTTCGCTCAGTCTGCTGCGGAGCATGCGGCACGAAATTCGGAGCGAGTAGCGTTGGACTCTCTTTGAAATTAGCTTCATCTCAGCCATGAGAAGGCTGAATTTTCTATCCATGTTTTCTTCCATACTGGAGATCACTCTTATTTTGCTCACGCAGCAGCCTTTATCTCAAGCGGTGTGAGCTTCATGCATGTGCTCAATGTGTTCTCTCAATTTCGTTTTTGCATCAGCATTCTCGGCTCTCCATACCAGCAGACTTGTTGAACAATGTTCAAATATCTAGCTTGTTCCACACGCATTGTTTTCTTCTTGTTGCCACCATTCCCCGACATTGTTATGCCTCTCAAGTCGCGATAAAGGGTTGGCATCTCTGTTATCCGATCTCATGTCCATAGAGGCCTGGTGCCTCTCCATCCGTTCAATTTCAGCAAATAATGCTTTGAACACCTCCCGAACTTCAGCTGTTTCTTCCGTTGCAGCTGACGGCCATGCAGCGTCAAAGTCATAGTCAGCTGGAACGATGGTGTCGGATGGAAGAACATGATCTGGTCTGTGGAAGCGCGCGAGATCGTTCTCTGACTCGTCAGGGAGGTCGGGTACCTCTAGAGAGAAAGGAAATGATTCTACAAAGGAATCATCACGGCCAACTGGGATTTGTTCAATGATGAGAGGTGCGCGTGAAGTTCCTTTTGGAGTCGAACCTGCTGCAGCTTGGGGAGCCTGCGCAGTGGACTCTATTTCAGCTGGGGTCTTTTGTGAAGTGGACCCAGCTTGCTGAGCCTCAGCTGTCTCAACAGCTTCGTCGGTCTCAGCTGGTTTCTCCAATTGAGTGGACTGGTCCTCGGCCTTATCAGAAGCGTCATCGGACGATGATGAGATTTCCATTGGTGGCTCACCATCAAAATTGAAAGTTTGACGAGTAGTCTTGAGATCAGACTTGCTCGTGCTTGGAACATCCTCAGCTGAGTCTTTTGGATCTGTCACGGGGGATGACTCAGCTTCTTCGTCGCCTTCTGATCCCAGAAAGGTTACATCAGGATTGTCCTGGGAATCATGAAGCGCGCTTATCTCCTTTTCAGATGGATCAATGATAGCAGGAGGGATGTTCTCTACTTCAGCCTCTTTACCCCGTGAAGTCTCAACCTCCCGTTGGCCTTCATTACCTCCTGCAGTCTCAACTGCAGCGAGGCCTTGGACCTCCCATTGGAGTCTCAACCCCATGGATTGCACTTTCATCGCCCAGTGTTAACTCCCGGGGCTGTTCCGCCTCGTGCCTCGACCGCATCGCAGCGTCATTAGCCTTTCAGAGCGATTGGCACCTCGGTGAGACAGTCTCAAGCTCAATCGCCTGAGCTTCGTTGATGGCAACTTCTTTGTGTATTTTGTGTTTGTACCTTCTCCACTTCGCCTCCTAAATTCGTTGTGGAGTCATCTGCAGCATCCTCCGACCTTGCTGCAGTGGAGGGAGTTTCCCCCTCAGCTGGCGCACCAGCTGAGTGACTTGGAATGGGGTCACTCGTCTCCAAACTCCCGACTGTTTTCTCCGAGTGTTTAGTTGGGGTAGGTGGTAAGACACCTTTATTAGGGGTTGGCTCGATTGGGGTCCCCACTAACCCGTTTCATCGCCAGTTCCTTAAATCCTTCTTCCGAGTGAGTGGGAAGTGGTGGCGACAATGCGGTGGCGATTTCTTTGCACTACTCCCATTGGATCAATTTCATTTGTGTTTTGGAGGACTCTCCTGGTCCCTCCATCATGCTCTTCTCATGAAGAAAGTCGGATTCATGCATTGCTTGCTGCATTTGCAACTCTTTCGTCGCGGGCGGAAGCAGGTCCAGATCCTCATCATTGCCTGCGATAAGACATCAAGGAGATGATGTGTGTGTTCGTGGTGCCGGTGATAGAGGCGGAGATTTGGCCTTCTTATGTGCTTCGCCTTCCTCTCGCTGTCTCTCTCCTTCTCTTTGTCTTTGAAGATCCGCAAGATATCGCGTGCGATTTTCTTCATCCAATGCTTGGACCACAGTGGTCACTCCAAGAAAGTTCATCGGTTCCTCTTCTTCTTCGATAAACTCGGTCGTTGGAACTTTCCTTGATCGACTCAATTTCCAATTCCTCCACTCACGCAGCACGATTTTGGATGTCCGGGTAAGGTGGGGATAGGATCATCACATCACTATCATCTCTATCGCTTCTTCGGTTTGTACGAACTATTTGTGTCTTTAGTTTGCCTCTTTGACGCCTTCAGAGACTTAGTTGTTTCATCTATAATATCCGGAGACTCTACTTCTCCAGCAGTCTCGATATTCGCTCCGGTGAGTGGCCGACTCAGACGGTTTCTCAAGCTCGGAGTGCTTGATGATTCTTCTTCGTCTCTTAGTTTGTACCAGGAGGGATTTACGGTTGAGAGAGTTTCTTCGAGTCTTGGGCGGCGGGGGCCTTTGGTGTGTTTTCTTCTAAGGAGCTCGCCGTCTTGGCTTATCGTTCTCCTCTTTTTGATGATCGAAGAAGGTAGTTGAGAGTCCTTCTCGACCGCCTTTGGGCGGGAGACACGGGCTTGGGGCAGAGACACGGCTGCGGGGGCGGGTGACTCGGCTGCAGGGGCGAGGAGTAGGTTTGTTTTTCTTTTCTTTGCAGAGCAGCAGTGATCTTCTTGCATTTGCAGGGGCACAGATTCTCTTAGCCGTAGGGGCAACTTTCTTCTTTGGTGGAGAGGAAACAACTGTATCTTTGGTCAGTGATTCCCCTCACTCGTGTCGCCTCTCTTGGCGTAGGCTCTATTCTCAGTGCGCCAGAGAGGTTTGATCGAACATCCTCTTGTTTACATGGAACGCCTTTCCATGTCTAAGAGGACTCTTTCACCTCCATCACCGGCCAATCACTGGGCCATATCCTAGGATCCTCCAAATGCACCATCTTTCTTGAAGGATTTGTTCCCTACATTCCGCAGAGTCTGCTTTGTAAACAAACTCAGTTGAGTTTATTTTCCTTTCTTCAATGATCGCGGCCATTACGATCAACTTTGCTTTTTGATGATTGGTCAAAGTCGCCAAATTTGATGTCTATGCATTTGGCAACTATGTCCAATGTTTGTGGTAGTCCTCCTTCAAAGACCTCTTGTTTGCTTTGTGTAAACTATTTTATCAAAGCATAATCGGGCTTGGCTACTTCCTTCCAAGCGGCCAGGTTTACATCAACCGTTGATTTTCGATGCTCCTTCCGTCGGTAGTGAGCGAGTGTTCAGCCAAATCCTTGGCGAGAGATGGTGAACTTCTTTTCCATGAACAGAGGATCTTATCCCTTCATCGTGAATCTCAGCGTTCACGTAGAACTGTGCGACCTCTTCCACATAGGTCATCGAGAACTCCATCGTCAGAAATGGTTTCAGCCCGGACGTTTCGAGCTTTTCAGCGATTTTCTTTATGAGGGCGTCATCGGACCTGTTTGACCATGCCTCGAAATCCACGGCCGACCCTGTGTGGATTTGCTTTCCTAGCTTGACAAAATCATAGGTTGATGCCATTTTTCAGGATTTCACCGAAAAGAAATTTAGAAATTTGATTTGAATACTGAGAGGGTTTTGAGAGAGTTTTGCCTTTGTTTCTGAGATAGAAATGAACCGTTTTGGTGATATGTGAGAGAAAACAGAGGCGAAAATGGGTTAAGTATGGTTTACGAAAGGACGTGCGGGTGGTTTTTGAAATGTGATCGAAATCAACGACTTAGATTTTGCACGCCGATTAGCATTTAATGTCTCGAATTTAATGCGCAAAGATTTATATCCAATCATAATCTTGGTATGCACTTTTTGTCCGTACACATCATCATTATGCCGACGTCATTCTTAAAAACATTCCCGCTTAGTAAAACGACTTCATTTTTGTCACTTTGCTCATAAATGACTCGCTTATCCCTTAGCCGATTTAACTCTTCTGGTCACAGTTCTCTCGACTGACTCATTTGTTAGCTAATTCGGTATATTGTCAGTTTCTCCGACATGGCCGATTCATTTAGCCGATTTTGAGAATTCAAATCCTTTTTTCTTTTTGTGTTCCATTTCTTTTCTTTGAGTCTTCTCGAGTGTTAGTTATTTCGATTAACCCTAACTCATGCTTGAGTTCTTCAAATCTTGACTCACATAATGGTTTTGTGAATATGTCACCCAACCGCTTATCGGTTGAGATATATTCCAATATGATGTCCTTCTTTTCAACATGATCTCTTATGAAGTGATATCGACATCGATATGCTTTGTTCTTGAGTGCAACACAGATTTCGAGTGATTGCAATTGCACTTGTGTTATCACACATGATTGAAATTTCCTTTTCTTCAACTTCATAGTCTCTCATTCTTTGTCTCATCCATAGGACTTGGGCACAACAATGCCCGCGGGCTTATGTATTCTCGTCACCGGTGTAGAGGTGGCTATTGAATTTTTGCTTGCTAAACCAGAAATCACTGTTTCAAGCATTTGACATGTCCCCGAGGTGCTTTTCCGTCAACTCGCATCCAAAGATAGTCGTAGTCCGAATAGCCAATTAGCTTGAATCCACCTTCCTTTGGATACCATAAGCCAACTTTCGCTTCCTTTCAAGTATCTCAAGATTCTCTTAGTTTCTTTGTCATATGACTCTCTTTTGGAGCAGATTGAAATCTCGCACATACACCTACAAAGAAAGGTGATGTCGGCCCTACTTGCCGTGAGATAGAGCAATGATCCAATAAGTGCTCTATATCTTGTTTGATCTACTGTGCTTGCCATCCGCATCCATGTCCATTTTGGTGATGTATTCATTGGTATTTTCACGTAAGACTTCTCCTCCATACCAAATTTCTTCATTAAATCTCTGGTGTATTTTGTTTGAATTATGAAGGTTCCATCCTTCATTGTTTTACTTGGAGTCCAAGGAAGAATGTCAGCTCTCCTATCATGCTCATTTCAAATTTGCTTTGCATGAGATTTTAAAATTTTTCACATAGCTCTTTGTTTGTGGATCCAAAAATGATGTCATCCACATATATTTGAACAAGCAAAGATACTCTTCTTGTCTTGAATTAAAAAAGTGTTCTATCTACTTTTCCTTTTGTGAATCCATTCTCGATTAGGAATTGTGACAAAGTATCATACCATGCTCGGGTGCCTGTTTCAATCCATACATAGCTTTCTTGAGTTTGTATACCTTATCTCCAAGAGTCTTCTGCTCAAATCCTGGAGGTTGTTCAACATACACTTCTTCTTCCAATAAACCATTTAGGAATGCACTTTTTACATCCATCTGATATACAATGAAATTCTTGTGAGTTGCATAGGCAAGAAACATCCTTATAGCTTCCAATCTTGCTACAGGAGCAAATGTTTCATCAAAATCTATTCCTTCTTCTTGGCAATATCCTTTGGCTACTAGTCTTGCTTTGTTTCTTACCACAGAGCCCTCCTTGTTCATCTTGTTTCTGAACACCCATTTAGTACCAATAACATTTTGATGGGTGGGTCTTTGAACTAATTCCCATACTTTATTTCTTTCAAACCGATTGACTCTTCTTGCATAGCTTGAATCCAATGTGTGTCATCCAATGCTTGTAACACATCTTTAGACTCTATTTGTGAGATAAAGCATGTGAACATAGCTTCTTGTTGAGTCCTGGATCTTATTTTGACACCTTCTCTTATATCTCCAATGACAAGTTCTGGTGGATGGTCTTTCATCCATCTTACATCAGTTGAAGTAAGTTAGTTGGATTGATCGTCTAGCTTCTTTGTGTTGCTTTGATCGCCTCTCTCGCAATCACTCACCGCAAATTTTCCAAAGATTTTATGAGACTACTATCTCATCTTCATCCGAGTTTATAATTCGCTTGACTTGAAAGATAGGACTCTTCAGATGGTTGGATGATTCACTTATCACCGACTCTTCAATGTCTTCTCCATTTACATTTGGCTCATCGAATACCACATGAATGGATTCTTTCGCAACCATAGTCCTTTTGTTGAGTACTTTGTAGGCTTTGCTTTTTTGAGTATCCCAAGAAGATACCTTCATCGCCTTTAGCATCGAAAGCCTTTAGATTGTCTTTGCCATTGTTATGGATGAAGCATTTACATCCAAATATTCTAAAATATGCAACATTTGGTTTTCTCCTACCCAAATCTCATAGGGGAGTCTTTGTCACCGTCTGTTTATCATACATCTGTTTTTGAGTGTAGTGTTTGTGTTAATTGCTTGACCCAAAATCTTTTGGTAACCCCGCTTGACTAACATGGTCCTCGCTTCTTTGAGAGTTCTATTCTTCTTTCTCGCAACTCCATTCTCATTGCGTGGAGTCCTTCGCAGATAATTCATGACCAATGCCATTTTCAATGCAATATTGAGTTATTATACCATTGACAAACTCAGTTCCTCTGTCTGATCTTATTTTGATAATGGTTTGGCTCTTCTCATTTTGAATCCTCTTCATATTAATTGTGGTAGTTTCGTAGAGTTTCTTTCTTCTTACACATGAATATTGTCCATGTATATCTTGAGTAGTCATCTACCACCACCAAGGTATATTTCTTCCCACTTATGCTAGCAGGTTCAACTGGACCAAATAGATCCATATGTAGTAGGTGCAATATCCTTGTTGAAGCTGGGCATGTCTTTTCTTTGAATGATGATTTGATTTGTTTTCCCTTCTGACATGCGTCACACATACTTTCCTTCTTGTATCAGAGTCCGGAAGTCCTTCCACAAGATTACTTCGCAAGCTTGTTAATCGTTTTGAAATTCGGGTGACTCAACTTTTTGTGCCACAACCAACTTGATTAATTTGTGCTCTTTGCTAATAGACAGTGCTAGGTGTAGCGGTTGACCAATCTACTACATACATGTTCTTTTGTCTCGCATCCATCCTTGCAACACAACTTCATTCGATTCAAGATCCTTGATTTGGCATATACCCATGTTAAATCCAACATTATAGCCCTTGTCACAGAGTTGATCGATGCTTAGCAAGTTGAAGTTGAGTCCTTCAACATATGCAACGCCTGTGATTTCTAATCCGTTCCTCTTGATGGATCCAATGCCTCTTATTTCACCTGGAGCTTCATTTCCTCCAAATATGACTTTTGCTCCTTTAACTTCCTTGAATTTTGACAGATTTTTCTTGTTTCTGTCATATGTCCGGAATAAAACCACTATCCATGTACCAGGTTCCTTGGCACTTTTGTTCCTTGAACCCGCAATCAAGGAAATTTAGTTTTAGGTACCCATACTTATGCGGGTCCTGAGGGGTTAGAATTGTAAGATGATCCAACCAACTTATAGCCAAATGATTTGACTCTAAGGGGTTGCCATCTATCATGCCATAATCATAATTAATCTTGGCAAATTGCTTGGGGATTCTAGGTTCATACAATTGTCTCTTTTGTCTGTATGCTGTGTATGTGTTTTAGCAATTGCTTCTTTCTGTAATTGTGGTGTCTCCGAGTGTAGTGCCAGGTGCATATGTGTCTTTGATGAAAGCTCTTATACTTTTGGAATGGCCTTTCTTTGAGTTCTGGCCTTTGCCATTTGGGCTTATATTCCATAAGTCTATCCGATAGTTCACATCATTCCAATCAGCTTGGCTTGGATATTTTCTACCATTCCCATCATATGTATTTCTTTTATAGATTTTTCGGGGTTTTTGGTAGCTCTATTTCTTCTTTACAGAGTATTTTCTATTTGGAGTTTCTTTGATGAACTCGATTGAATCTCTTCTCTTTGTCCTTTCAGCCGCACTCAATCGGTATTTTCCTTTTCCTTTATAACCAAGGCCAGTTTGCTTGTAATTGTGCTTTGGAGTGAATGTGTGCACCATTTGGAGTTTTGGATTTTTAGACTCTTCATTGCTTGAAGATCCATTTTCCAAAATTACTTTTGGAGTTTGACATAGCACAGAGGAATTAAATCCTAAGCTTTGTCTTGTCTCCACATTCTCTTTGACTCATAATAAGATCATCCAATGATTTAGATGCCTTAGTGAATGAGGCAATCATATTTTTGAGGTCATTCTCCTCTTTTCTATGGCAACTATTTCGCTTTATTAGCTTGGCATTTTCAAATTTTTAAACTTTTATTCTCATCAGCTATTTGACTTAGAGTACTCGGCTCCTTAGTCATTTTTGTGAGTTTTGGCTCTTGAGTAGGCTGTTTTCCTCATTTAGTAGTGTGTGTGAGGATTTAATGTGTTCAAAATCTTTCATCATTTTGCCTAATGAATCATAAAGATCGGTGGGTGATGAAGTGTGTGTGTCACGATCACTATCACTAGACCGAGTTTGATGAGTTAGAGTGTACCTCATCTTCTTGGTCGAGTTGATCTTGTTCCTTGGCCATCAAACAGATCGGGCTTCTTCTTGAGTCACTTGAGTAGTCACTTCACCGCTCTCGAATCAATTGTCTCTCTTGACTTGGTTTGTCTCGTGATCTCTGCACCAACATTGCCTTTTTCTTTTCTTGTCTTCTTTCTCTCAAGACCTTTCTTTCTTCTTCATTCCTGTATTTGTTGACTACAGGATATAGGCAATCAATGGCGTAGTGACCTGGTTGCCTACTGAGCCCAAAGATAGATATTCAACCTTTTGATCGACTCTTTCCATTCTTGGATTGTCACCCTTTGATATTGACTTTTTGATGATCTGTTCTCTTGGTTGGCCTATCTTCCCTTGACTTGGAGGAGTGAGTGTCTTCGGAGGATTCGCCCTTGCCTCTCTTGTAGTTCTTATTGAAGAACTTGTTGAACCTTTTAACCATCAGGGCTATTTCTTCGGATCAATGACTTCTTTGACCTCGGCTCTCTTTCCATCCTTAACAATTAGAGCAACTGTTTTGGGTACATCTGTCTCTTCCCGATCTTTTCTTCTCGGCTCAAATTCGTAGGCTTTGAGATCCGAGAATAGTTCATGGTTGGAGGTCTTCGATAGGTCCATGGAATGTCTCGGTGCCATGACCTTCATTTTCCCATTCACTGAGACTTTTTAGGATCTTCATACACATTTCTTCTATGTATATTCATTTCCAAGTGCGAGATAGCTCGTTGGTGATTTTCGTGAACCGAGCATCCAGTTGATCCAAGTTTTCTCCTGCGATCATTTTGAAATTCTCAAATTTTTGTACGACCTTTGATAATTTATTTTCCTTGATTTGCTTCCGAGCCTTCACAAATCAATGTTAGTTTGTCCTGATTTCTTTAGCCGTTTTGCATGATTTGACTTTATTGAACATGGCTTTGTCAAGGTTTTGTAAAGGATGTCCTTGGCTACATTGTCAGGTTGTATCTTTTTTGTCATCATTTGTCCTTGATTCTTGGTTTTTCAACCATAGGTGGTCTAGGGGCAACATCCTCTTCACCTTCAGTGCAGCTCTTCTTACATTGTGTTCACTTTTAAGATTTGCGATTTGCCCATCCTCTATCACTATCCACATCTCATCATGTAATGCTTTGATAGATGAGCTGCATATACGAATTTTCCAATCATCAAATTCTTCAATTGTGAACATAGGGATGCGTGTCAAATTTGCTTCCATGATAATAAATTTTAATGATAAAAGGAGTTTTGAAAATTTAAGTACTAAAGCGGACTTTGAAAAGTTTGGAGATCTAGTTCAAGAACGATGCGGAAGGCTCAATGAACCAACCGCCGATACCACTTGTAGTCCCAAGGGGTGTGAGTGTAAGGTTTAGAAGGGGGGGTTGAATAAACCTTACCAAATTTTCGATTTAGTCCTTTTAAAAGTTCAGAGTTGATACTACACGATTGTGTCAGGTGGACAACCAATTTAGTTAATCAAGTAGAGTTAGTTACTCAGCAGACTGACCGAGCCTGTTGATAGAATAACTCAAATTGTTAAGACCGAATTAGCTCAACGTGGTTTGTTTTTGGAAGACTTAACACCCTTAAGTTTGGTTTAGTAGAGATTTAAAGCTTGATTTAGTACTTAGAAATTATCTAATGGATAGCAAATATGTCAAAGATAATTAAACAAATATGATGCAGAATTAAAGTCTTTGAAATGTAAATGACACGATAAGTTTTTATAGAGGTTCAAGATGGGGTAATTCTTCTACTCCTCTCTTCTCCAACTCCTGGAGGAATCCACTAGGTATTGATCAAGTATACAAAGTGGTAACAGTACCCAGATACAAGTCTTGATCACACCGGTGACTTGATCCTTTGGGACTCGCCTCCGAGACGCTTGATCACTCGCTGGCTTTTCGACGACTCGCCTTTTCTTCACATTGGGCAATTGCTTTGCTACACAGTACCACTTGCTCAAGCTCTTTAGATTTGATCACGAAGCCCTCCAAAAGCTCAAGACTTGGTTCGACTGAACCTTCCTACAATCCTTCGTGGAATGTAGACCCCTTTATTCTTGAATTTCCTCTTCAACCGATTGAAGTTATCTTTCCTTCACAGGTGAGTGTTGGATTGATGTTCTTCGTAATGTAGCTTGAGGATTGAGCGTTTAATAACTTGAGAATACTTCAGGTTACAAAATGTTTCTTTCTTGCTTGTATTCAATGCTCGATGGTCAAGGTAACCTTCGTATCTTTCTCGAGTTATTCCTCGCCTTTTATAGTGAGCTTTCAAAAATCGCGCCCGTTGAAGAGATAGCTTATTTTTGAAAGTCACTTGTGGTCGCTGGCTTGTCTTGTTGCGATCCTTGGAATTGCCATTTCCTCGTATGAATTGTTCTTGACCTTTTCGAGTTCGACACGATTGTAGTGCTTCCCATTGGTTTATTCCTTTTGCACGCGCTCGGGACCGAGCACTTCGAGAAAGGTAGCATGGTGATATTACTTGTTTAAGTAATTCTCTTGATTCTGCGGCAACGGATCTTTTCGATTATCTCGACTTGACCGCATTTCCTTGCTTTCCCCAGGTGACTTAGAGTCGCCTTCCAATCATGGATGACTCTTCGTCACTTCAACTGAGACTTGGCTTTTCTTGAGTTGACTTGATCGATACTCCACTCACCGCATCTCACCGCTTCCGCCGATCGAGTTCCGTCTTCTCTTCTTTGCCAAACTCATTGTCTTGCAATGAGTCTTCCTTCTAGTCTCCATTGTCTTCTTGCATGTTTGGGCATAGTCGACTTAACTCGCCTTGACCAAATTTCTATTTATTACAATGCGATTTTACAACAAAGAATGAGGTGCCAACTTCCTATTCTAAGTTTTACATGACATTCATCAAAATCTAAACAATAAATTTCCCAACGAAGCTTTGAGCTCGTTCTTATCCCACCATGCCAAATGATTTTCATTATAATTCCTTTGGATCTTCTTTTTGATATCCTCGGGTGATATTTGCTCTTCTATGGTAACATCACTCGTGGATTCTCCATTAAGCTCATCATCGCTTCCGCAATAGCTTCCCGAGATACTTTTCTTCTCCTTGTACTCGAATGAATACAAGTTATTATCCCATAGTTTCTTATCCTTATGGTTTGAACCAAATTGTCTAAAGGATAATAATGCTTCACCAAATTTCCTTCGATCCGCCATTTTTGGATTTTGAAGTTTGGCTTCATCATCATGTTTGCTGCGAGAATTAATAGGCATTTTTTTTGTAAAATGCTTCCCGCAGACGCTGGACAATAATCTTATGATCACATAAGGTTGTGAAAATAAGTCTTCTTGTCTCATTCTCCTGGGTAAATCTTTTAAATGTTTGTAGGAAATTGTTTCCTAGCAAAACATCTGCTCCTATATCATGAAAATAGATTGGTGGCGTCTTCACTTTGTACCATGGGGTACTGCCCGTGCCTCTGATCATGATTTCTGCTTGTTTAATTCCTCTGTTAAGAATAAGAATCCTTTTGACTGTGCTCTTGATCTCCTGGATTTCTCTGTAAGGGACCAACTGCATCTCGATCAGGTTACCAGTGAATTCCATTGGGATGGCAAATTCTCCAGTAGTTACTCTGTGGATAATTTGGTGCTTTCTATTACGAAACCCAATTTTATCTAAGGCCTTCTCCATAGCTCCAATTGTAAATCCATCGTATATCTGAAGCTTTGGATCTTTCTTCATAATTCTGACATATCCTCCCTAACCGTTTGCTGAAGAAATTCTTCTTCACTCCGATTCTGAACTGGATTCACTTCCATCGTCAGAATAAATCTCATCTTCATAGATACTTTCATCTGAGGGTAGATCATCAAATTGATACACCTGGATCAAATCTTGATAATAGACAGCTTCTTCAAATTCCGGTGTTGCTTCGAACTGTCTGATTCCTCGTTTCTAGTTCTCTGGGCAATCTGTTGAAATATGCCCTTTTGCTCCTCATGTCCAGCAATTACAATCTTTGAAACTTTCATTAGCTCTGGTATGAGCTCCCAGAAAGTTCTTCTCCCTGGGGTTCTGGTACTTGCTTGATTTGAACCCGATGATGAGGTGCTCTACTCCCCGCCAGGCCGGTCTTTGCCCCGATTTGTAACCGGGCTTTTGTTTTGACAGAACCTTCTAGGTCTCCATGAAGACCTACTTCTTTTTTGTTGTTGCTTCCCTGCGCCAGTATGGATGGCTTTCTCCTTCTTCTTCTTATGCCGCCCGGGTTGACCTCCCACAATCGTTGGGATATCATCGTCCACACAACATAGAACCGATTTATTAATCCTCGTAATCTCTTGTAATTTCGGTATAGTGTTGCCTCGATAGCACCATTCGAGATAGTTTGGCTTTTAGGAAAGACATTATTCTAGCCATGTGATCAAATCGATGCATCATTGTATTCCCTGATAAGCATTTCTCTCCAGGGACTCGGAATCTTTGCAAAGAATAGATGTGAAGCTTCTTTGTCTCCCACCTTGGATTTCCACCGGTGAACAACTTGATATATTTGTCAATATGAAAAATATCATGTAACTCGAGGCTGTAGAGGGCTTGTTTATATCTTTTTCTTTTTTCTTCTTCTAATCCCACAAAGTAGCCTGTGCCGATAAAATGGATTTTGAATAATTTTTCCATATCATCGACAATTCCTTTTAATGATTCTCCAGCTGTGACCGCACTTTTCATATTTGCTTCAGTCATATCCCATGCAATTCTTACAGATCCTTCAAGACTCATTTCAAGAAGTAAAATGAATCCTTCTTTTGTAAGATCGAGGGTACCTGCTGCAATCCTCATAGCTGATGTCCATTCATCAATGAGGACTTCTCGATTTTTGAAATCTGGGATATCCAAATTTAGCATCAATCCATACGGATGTGTTAGATAGAGATGCGATCTTCCATAAGGCGTCTTATAAACATTTGGCTTTCTAGGAGGTAGTCGAGTTCCTGTAAGAGGTGGTCGAGCTCCTGTTCCTGAAAGTGGTTCACTCCCTGTGGTTAAATCTCCAACGTGATGCATTCTCTTGTCCCGGATTCCATCATTTGAACCCAAACTTTCTGCAACGTTAGGATTTACTCGTGGCGGTGGTGTTATGGGTCAAAAGTAACCAAAGCTGATCCATCTCCTGCGTTCATCTTTAAATCTACAATTCCTAATCCTGCGAAGGATTCTGCAAGGTCATGTAGATCTTTAATATTCATTTTCTCCATATCCATCACTTTTTAATGTGTAATAGATTTTCCTTTGATGATAGCGATAAGCTTTTCATCATCTGTCATTTTTCGTATAATTTCGGTTGGTTTCCCTTTTTGGTGTAAATATGGTACTATTCCGAAATCAATACGTTTCTTTCCTCTAGATGAACTTGGTCTGTCCTCCAGGTTCTTGACTCGTTTCTGAATATCATGAAGGATTTCAAGAGTTTTCTTCTGATATTTCACCACAATCTCCATCTGGTTTTGGATCAGATGAACTTGTGCTGGTAGATGAATATGGCGGTTGCCATAATTCTGCACCATCTTCTGGACTTCCCTAATATCTTTGGAGATCTTAGATGTGTCCAGAAGTATCTCGTTCCATTCTGGTACTCCATCAGGAATCATGATTTTGATGAGCATTCTCATGGACTTCTTCCTGATGATTCATCAGATCAACATATAATATCTGATTTACCGTAAGGAAACTCAAACAATATGCTGCTTGTCTTTCACAGTGTCTCAAGGTTTCCCTATCGGCTCCTGCGCGTTCCTTTTCAACACATTGGTTGTTCTAATATGCTATCTTGTCTTGGTGATCTTGTGCATACATCGTCAAAATTTGACGATATGTCCTGTAAGGTGTACATCTTGGACAATTGTCCAGATCCATATTCTCGGAGAAAATTCTCCTCACCAATTGTTAATTACATAAATATAATAAATATAACTAAAAGTTCTTAATAAACCAGACTCTGATACCATTTTCGAGGATCGCAAGATCTTGAGGAGTAAATGTAGATAATACAATAAAATTTATGGCATAGGTGGTAAAGTGCAACAACTTTGAAGTTTAGAGGGTAAACTGTAAACCAACTTTCATGAAGCTAGGGGTAAATCTGTAATTTAAGGCAAAGTGTAAAATTTTGCATAGTTGGAAGGGTTAAGTGTAACAATTTAAAGTTCGTATGGTTAAGTGTAAAACTTCGAATAGTTTGGGGGGCTAAATGTTTTTATCCCAAATTTATTTTCTATTCACACTACCCGATAATGATTACAGTCCTCTCATCTACAACAAGAAAGAATTTATATAATATTACAGTCCTCTCATCTACAACAAGAAAGAATGTAAAGATTATATATGTTGGTAGAGGTCATTTTAAGTTGATTACAAACCAAAAGTTATTATATACAACTGATGAATTTCTTTAAAAAAAAAAGATGATTATTTTTTTATTTAATATTCTTGTGTACAAACCAAATATGTTTTATTTAATATCCTCTATCTAAAAATATGCTCTCTTTTCTCTCTCCTACCCCTTTCCTTGTCGTTGACTTTTAATGATGAGGATTGGTTTTCCGGCCGGCTTCTCAGACCTTTCGCATGATATTGTGTTAGTCCAAGTGGCTATGATAATCTAAAGGGGGTGAATAGATTATGCCGATTTTCCGAGTTTCGCCCTCTTTTTCGAATGAATAAGCAATGACAAGAATGAAGGTGCAAGAAAATAAATAACACGCATTGATTTATAGAGCTTCACCCCACCTAGGGACTACGTGCTCTACCACCCTAGTATATCCAGGATGGATTTCCGAAAAAAAAAGAATTTTATTAATAATTACCAAAATTATTACAACTACACCTTGAAGAGTACCACACTCTTCTTACAACAGCACCAATGAAGATTACCACAATCTTCTAACTTGAAGAGCACCAAACTCTTCAACACTGTTAGGAAATTTATTGAGTAGATTTTGATGATACCATGTCAAACGTAAACTAGGAAGTTGGCACCCCATTTTCCTTGTAATGTGTATTGTAATAGATAATGGAAAAAGCGAGTCAAGTCACCTATGCCAAGGATTACAAGAAGTCAATTGTGGACTATGTGAAGACTCTGCTTTGTGTGTCACCGAGTAATGTCATGAAGGAAGTCAAGGACTCGACTGAAGAAGAGTCAGTTGAGGAACAACTGTAAGAAGTGTCGTCAAGTTAACTCAAGAAGACAAGTGTCAAAGTTGAAGTGACGGTTGAGTTATCCATTCATCGAGCCGACTCAAGTCACGGGGTAAAAGACAATGATCTAGTCAAGACATCTAACTTAGATCCGTTGATTAAAGTCAAGAATATTACTCAATATAGTAATATGTCAAAGTTGTCGTCTAAAGTGTTAGTCCTTAAATATGCAAAAGGAATGAACCAATGGGAAACATTGCACCTTGTATCAGGCACTTGCAATGATGCGAAGACATTTAATACGAGAAAGGGTCAACATCAAGGACTGCAGACCAAGACAAGCCAACGAACACAAGTGACATTTGAAATTAGTCTATCTCTTTAACGGGCAAAATTTCAAATGTGCACTATAAAAGGCTGAGGAAGTTATTGAGAAGAGGTTACCTGAACCACGAACAAGCAAGAAATATTCAAGCACTTAACCTGCAATATTCTCAAAAACATTCAAGCAATTCCTCAAGCCTGAAACTCGAAGAAAATCGATCCAACACAAGTTTTGAAGGAAAGACAACTTCAAATCTGTTGAAGAGGAAACTTTTGAAGAAATCAAAGGGGTCTACTTTCCAAGCTAGGATTTTTGAAAGGTTCCAGGTCGAACCATTATCAAGTTTGTTGGAGGGCTTCATGATCAAATCCAAGAACTTGAGAAATGAATTTGAAATAGCAAGGCAATCGCTTTCTGCGTGAAGAAGGTGAGTCGCAAGAGAAGTTTGTGTGATCAAGGGTCGTCTCGGACTATTCACCGCTTTGTAAACTGATCTGTTACATAGTGGATTCCTCCAGGAGTTGGAGAAGAGAGGATTAGAAGAATTACCCCCATCTTCGAACCTCTATAAAATATTTGTGTTATTTACTTTTAGCAAATTTACTTTCCTGCATATTTACATTATATCTGCTATTAGATTCATAATTGCTATCCAACTGATAAATAACTAAGTGTTAAAAATCAAGTGTTAAAAACAAACTTAAAATAAATCTAAGGGTGTTAAGTCTTCCGCTGTTAAAAACTAATCAGCCAAGTTAAGTATTTAGCATGAGCAACCGGCTCTATCGAGTCGTTGAGTGGGTAACTTTGAAAAGCCAACTTAGTTGTCCATCAAGGACACAATTGTTTGAGTCAACTCTGTTGAATTATTTTAAACGGACTAAATCGAAAATTTGGTAAGATTTATTCAACCCCTCCTTCTAAACCTTACTTCACACCCCTTGGGACCTACAAACACCTCGAAGAGCACCAAACTCTTCCACAAGAAGATTACCACAATCTTCTTACACCTATGAAGAGTACCACACTCTTCTACACCTAAGATCACCCAAGTGTGCTCTTACCACACAAGAACACTCGGAAAGGATATCTTGTGTTTGAATGATGAACACAAATTCAAGATTACAACTCGATTATGAAGTATACAACTTTGAAGTGCAAGTGTAATCAAGAATAAAGCTTAGACCTCAAGATGTGCAAGTGAAAGAACTTAGGCTATTACAACAAGAATATTGAAATTGAAGAACAAAGTATATTTGCTTGTAATGTCTCTTGTTGTGTTGTAGTGTATAGTCTTATTGTTTGTTGCTTCAATTCTTCCTCTATTTATAGGAGAGGTATTGAACATTGATAGGCTCCTCTTGGAGAGTGAAATCTGTAAAGAAATACAAGTTAAAACAAGAATATAGTTGTTATAATCAACCCCACAAAAACAGGAAAAGTTGTCTCTCATAAGCTCAAAAATCGTCTGATTTTAAGTTGGTCGACTCGATTAATACAAAGATTTGAAAATAAATCCGTTGCAGTTGAGTCCCACACAGGTCGACCGGGGGGGTCGACCGGTCGATCACCCATCCGGTTGGTCGACCTGTCCATGCAATTTTACAGAACGAGAGAACAATTGGACAGTGGCGCATGGGAGGGCTCAACATTTGGGTCAACCCATGTGGTCGACCCTTACCTGGAAATTTTGTGCAATATAGACTTTGAGAGATAATCAGGCATCAGTCGACCTATGGCTCGACCGGTCGACTTGTTCCAAGAGTTTTTGGACCGTCAAAAATTCTGACTTTATTTGTCAAGCGCCGTTTTATTTTGATGGTATTCGGTAATTGTTAAAAATACTTTGAAACATAAAAATCACTTTTGATATCGCTTGATACGAATTATGTAGAATAGTCGAAAATAAACTACACGAAATACTCCAAAGAATAATATAAAAACGATTAGGAGTATTTTTTCAATAATAGGAGACATTGTTTTGGTATAAAAACTTAGTACAACATAATAATCAAAATCATGATAAAAATATTTATCTAACAAACTCCCCCTTTTTGATGATTACAAACCAAAACAATTTAAGGAGATTGATTTTTTAAAACAAAAACATTTTACCGATCAAAAAACGACAATCCGTTTTAAAACACAAGTATAGGAGCAAAGATTTTTCAAAAACATTTTTAACAGAGCTCCCTCTATCAACATACACAACAAGATTAAGTAGAAGCAAACAACTAAAAAGCTAAAAGCTTAGCTTTTATAATATGAGCTCAAATAAGATGAGCTTAGAAGCTCTCCCCTTTCAAAAAACAAGCTTAGAAGCTCCCCCTGTCAAAAATCATCATTAGACATGCTTAAAAAGTCCATGATACATCTAATGGACTAAGTTTCTTTCTGACAAACTTTTGGCTTCTTCAACCATAGCTAATAGCTTTTTCTCCGAGCTTTTTCTAGCTTCTTTGAGCTTTTGAGCTTAATTCATGTTTCTCCCCCTTTGGAATCATAAAAAAGAATGTTAGCACAATAAAAAATATCATATATTCATATCAAAGTGCGCAATTGACCTGATTTATCGAGCTTTTGAACAAGAAGCTTAATTATCCAAAAGGACTAGGAAAAAATTAATAAGACAATTTTTAAAAGCTCGTTTGATTGACAAAACATAATCTCTATAAATTTATAGGACTTTTAAAATCGAGAGAGTCATGTAGGCGAAGAAATTGTCTTTAAAATATTTTATCGAGCACTTGGTGTGCGTAGAATGAAAACGAAGATGAATATAACAATTGTAAGTGCAATCATGCCCAAAAATACATCACCAATCATAAATATACGAGCATAATCCATCATCATACATAATTCCCATCACAAATAAACAATCATGCATTAAACTACAAAAATGTAGGTACTTTCTAAAGGGTCCAACCCAATTGAGATTAAAAAGGAATTAAACTTACCAATTGATCGGGGAAGTCGGGTATTATGAATGATATACCAACAATATGAGCTCAAAAATATAGAGTTATCATGAAATAAAACATTTTGAGTGAATTGTGTGTGAAATTTGCAAAGAGGTCGAAAAATGGAAGAAAACCGAGTGAAAAATGAAGTATGGGACATAGCCATTTTTATCCAAAAAAATTGTCTGGTCCACCGGTCGAGGGGGGTGGTCGACGGTCCAGACTGTCGTCGACCACCTGGTCATCGGTCCCTCAAGTAATTTATCGAGTTTGTCCGATTTTTTTATCCAAAATTCGATTTTTCACCCTAAGTTTTAAAAGCATACGAAATGCAATCATAAACCTCATTCAATATACATTATGCCTAAACAAGCTCGAATTGAGGTAAAAGACTCGGCGAAAAGCGGTTTTGTAAAAATATCCGCGAGTTAATCTTGAGACGAAATTAAGCACATCTCAATTTTCCGTTAAGAAACGCAGTACCTTAGAAAAAGATGTCGAATCTCAATATGTTTAGTTCAGTTATGAAGAACCGTATTTTGAGAAATTTATACCAGGACATGTTATCCCAAAAAATAGGAACGTTTTAAAACATTTGGATAAAATAAGCCATAGAAGAAGTGCCTTTCAAATATTGAAAAATTCTTTTAACTAAGACTTTAATGAGATTCTTTGGGATTGCTTTGAAATCGAGCACATAAGCATAAGGCATGAAGAATATCAAATCTATAAGAGTAAGATAAGTTGATGAACATACCTTGATTTTGTTTGTCAACCAATATGTCTTTCTCTACCTTGATCAATCATGATGTATTTAACCATTGATATGTCTACGATTATTTGTTCTTTAATATCAAAATAATTCCTATAAAACCTTGACAAAATATCTTGCACAAGAGCATAGTAATACCTAATAATATTGACAATATTGATAAGGTTGGTAGATAGATCTTGTTCGTAGACATGGATATTTCCTCTTTACTCGCAATGTGGAGCGAGCTTGCCAAAGAGTTTGTCTTTTATACCACTTGTTAGTCCAAGTGGCTACAATAATCTAGAGGGGGTGAATAGATTATGCCAATTTTCTGAGTTTCGCCCTCTTTTTCGAATGAATAAGCAATGAAAAGAATGAAGGTACGGGAAAATAAACAACACACGTCGATTTATAGAAATTCACTCCACCTAGGGACTATGTGCTCTACCATCCCAGGATATCTGGGATGGGTTTTAAAAAAGAAAAAGAATTTTATTAATAATTACCAAAATTATTACAACTTCACCTTGAAGAATACTACACTTTTCTTACAACGGCACCAAAGAAGATTACCACAATCTTCTTACACGTATGAAGAGTACCACACTCTTCTACCCCTAAGATCACCAAAGTGTGTTCTTATCATAAGAACACTCACAAGGATATCTTGTGTTTGAATGATGAACACAAATTTAAGATTACAACTCGATAATAAAGCTAGTATACAACTTTGAAGTGCAAGTGTAATCAAGATTAAAGCCTAGACCTCAAGATGTGCAAGTGAAAGAACTTAGGCTATTACAACAAAAATAATGAAATTGAAGAACAAAGTATATTTGCTTGTAATGTCTCTTGTTGTGTTGTAGTGTATAGTCTTATTGTTTGTTGCTCCAATTCTTCCTCAACAAATCCGATTGTATTTCACTCATATGATTCGTCAGAAGCTATGAAGGCTTTAGCAATTGTGGCTCGAGGATCCTGAGCTGACATTCCACATGATACATTAGACCATCAAGATGATACTCAAGCACGAGCAAGAAAATACATGACAATATCATTCGAAAATCCTCTAGAAATAGACGCTCAATATTTGGATTACGATTTTAAGTTATTTTTGTTATTTCTTTTTATGGGGTACTCTTTTTTCTATCAAAGATACTTTCCCACTGGATTTTAGTTTGACAGGTTTTAACAAGACCCTAATTTTAAACCTAGTTGCTTGGATTGTAAGTAATGCACAACTTTTTATTTTAATAATATTTCGTATTTATTCAAAAAAAGAAATTCTCAGGGATTCTGGTAAAATTTGAAGTTGAAGTAAATGCATCTTTCACCTGCAATATGTGTAGTTTACTTTAATGCTTTATGCACATGATATATGTTTGCATCATATATTGTGTAATGGGTCATGTTAAAATTATGTATTTCTCGGTCAGTTTGAGTAAATCTTGTATCATACTACGTAGGTGATTGTATGAGTAACAGAATATATATATATATATATATATATATTTCAAAGGAATTATATTTTAGAAATTGGTGCCATGTCTCCTAGACCGACCACAACTCAGTTTGTGGCTCCTAGTCCACCCATAAGGCTCCTAGATTGCTCACATTTCAATTTGGGACCCTTAGCTCTCCCATAGGGCTCATAGTCCGTCCTTTTAGTTATCAGTTTGCACTAGTGAGATTGGGTGGCTAGCTACCCCGAGTTCCATTAGACTTGTGTAGTACCATGTCTGGGCCCTTATCAATATTTATTCTGAAATATATATGTAGGTATATGCATTTAAACCATATAAACCATTTTAATTTGTTTTGTGAGACATGATGTTACTTACTTAGTATTCGCTTAGAGAATTATATTCTCATATTGCAGATAAAGAAAAAGGTAAATGACTAATATGGAGGATAGTTGATCTGTGCAGAGTGATAGTGGCAATAGAATCCCAGAAATCATTTTTCACTAGTATTTTAAATTTAATTGAAGTATTTTAAATTTTTAGTTCCTACATATTTTTGTTTCGAACAAAAACATTTAACTTTTTTCCCAATATTTTTTTATAGAAGGCTATGTTTTGTTTAGTATAAACGCGTTTTACTTTACAAGAGTTATTTCTCTTATCAGACGATTTGTTTAAAATAATTTAAATTATTGAAATTAATAGAATAAGTGATATCCACTAAGGGGTGTTACAGTATATTGGGAAATAGAAAATTAGTCCATTAACTTTAGCCATTTAGACTTTTGGTCCTTTAGGTAGTCAAATTTCAATTTAGACCATTAACATTCAATTTTTGGATATTTAGTCTGATTTTCGCCGGAAATATTTAATCTAGCCGGAAATTGATGAGGTGAACTAGATTATGCTGATGTGGACAAAAAAATAGGGATTTTCCAATTTTGGAGGAAAAATTGCACATGTGTCATCCATGAAGGCAATTAATAAATAAAGAAAAATCAAAAATAGCAATATTCATAAAATAAAATTATGAGTAACAAAATCACCAAATTAAAAACTTGCAAAAAATTGAAAATACAAAATTTATGAATTTGATAAAAAAAAAATTATAAAATCAATCAAATGTAGAAATTTAAGTAAAAATTATGAAATGAAGAAATTTACAAAAATTATATTTCTTTTATTAATTCAGTAAAAATAAAGATGAAACAAAATTGAGAAAAAATTTGTTATTAAGCAAAATTAAAGCAAAAAATAAATTAGATAAAAAGGGGGGAAAACTTTAAAATGTAAAACTTCACCCGACATCCTTCCCCCCAACCTGAAGCAAACCTTAAATTTGAGGTGTTTTTCGTGCATTCTTTGTCAAGCTGGCAACGAGAGTGTGTGCGAAGGTCATGACAACGCTGTTTATGGATGTGGTGGTGGTCTTGGTGGTGCGCGAAGGTGGAGGTGAGCTTGATGACGGAGTTGGAGATGCTCTATGAGACGTGAGAAGGTGGCAATGGTGGGTGGTGGTAGTGGCGGAGGTGGAGCAAGTGGAGATGGAAGATGGCGGAGGTAGCTTGGTGGCGGGACGTAGCAGGTGGAGATGCAGGCCATGGGTGGTGGTGGTGGGATTGGAGAAGCTTGCTTAATTTTTTTAACTAAAATTTGCTTAATTTTTTTTCTAATTTTTGCTTAATTTGAGTAAGGTTTTCCTTTTAGGACTAATATTTCACATCCAAAATTATGCTTAATAAATAATAATAATAATAATAAAGTATTATGTTGGTTAATCTTTGCTTAACAACCAAAAATTTACTTAATTTTGTTTAATCTTTATTTTTTCTTTTAAATGTTTCTAGTAAATTAGAAATTCTTAATATACCTCATGTGTTTCTTAACTAATAAAAGAAATATAATTTTATATTTTTGTGAATTTCTTCATTTGATAATTTTTTCTTAAATTTCTATATTTGATGGATTTTATATTTTTTTTATCAAATTCATAAATTTTGTATTTTTACTTTTATTTTATGAATATTGCTATTTTTTATTTTTTTTATTTATTAATTGTCTGCATGGATGATACATGTGCAATTTTTCCTCCAAAATTGGAAAATCCCTAATATTTTGTCCACCTCAGCATAATCTAGTCCACCTCATCAATTTCCGGCTAGATTAAATGTTTCCAGCAAAAAATGGACTAAATGTCCAAAAAATGAAAAGTTAATGGTCTAAATCGAAATTTGACTATCTAGGGGACTAAAAATCCAATTGGCTAAAGTTAGCGGACTAATTTTCTAACTTTCCCCGATATATATATATGTGTGTGTGTGTATTATGTTGCACTTTTCAAAATTGAAATTAAACATGCATGCATAACTTGAGCTCAATGAGAATAAAAAAATATTATGAGAAGCCGATAAGCACACAAGATTTAATTTTATAAAATTTAACATATAATACAATTATAAATTAACCATTAAAACTAAAACTTAGTATTAATTATTAGTCATTTTATTATACATATATAGGTGGTGTTCCTAAAATGTAATAAGCTAGATATTATCTCCATGATGCAGGCGGAAGATCACAAAGACGGAGATAAGCACACAAAGTCGTATACGTTGTGCATAAATGTAAAACCGATGCTTTAGAAAAGAGATATATCTCAAAATTTATATCAATTCAACCACCTAAAAATAATAACAAAATAATTTATAATATCAAAATCCTACCACGACAAAACTCCTAACTTAATAAGGAAACTTAAAAGATAAACTAAAATGGAATCCCCATTATAAGATATTCTAAAATTATAAAAAATAATAAATTAGATATTCTCTCCATCAATTGGGTTCCCCATTTTGTAGTTTTTAATATAAAAAAATATGTAAAATAAATTATTTAAAGTAATTGTAATAAAATAACACAAATCAATACTTAAAAGAAATAATGAGACCATTTAATATTATAAATACTTAAAAGTTTAGTTTTTATAATTAATAAAATAAAATAACATAGATAGAATTAATATAATATTAGATAAATATAATAGATATATTAGGGGAATGAAGACGAGGACGAGATGAGAGATTTTACCATGCATACCTACATTCATGCTCGTACATGAGTCCAGTGGTCCAGACCCTGAATCCGACTTGAGATATGCACCCACCTGCGAGTGTAGATAGAGAGAGCCTTTATGTTATATAACACTAGCAGTGCATCCGTGCGATGCACGGATTATATGTTTAGATAATGTTTGTCTAAACTTATTTAAAAGATAATATAAGCCCATACATCTTATAAGATGTTATATTTTATTTTAAAAATAAGATGTTAAAGTGTTTGGATAAAATAAGATAGTGTAGTTTTTAAGATGTTAACAATGACAATTTTATAATTAAAATAGTCAAAATTAAAGGAGGTTATTTAAATAACATCTTAATTTAAAAAAACTTGGAATTTCCCACATTTTTTTAAAAACAACTTATAAGCTCCTTATATAAGATATAAGGAGCTTATAAGTTTTTTTTATTATAAGCATTTTATAAGATATTTTGAAGAGATTAAACTCCCTCTAAGTAAAGACAATTCTAATATTTTAGTTATTTTGATTAATTAAATTCAATAGATTATCTAATTGAAAAGTCAAATATGTATTAAATAATAATAGATTTATTAATATTGGAACATTTCAAAATTTAATAAGCATAAATACATAATAGATAAAATTATTTTAAATTTTGGAAAACTTTAAATACAATATTGGTCGTTGAACTTGTACGGTTAATATCACCATCATCACCACATATAGATGTGAATGATGAAAATCGTGGCAAATGACAATTTCCCAAAATACTCAAAGATGTGTTGCCTACAAAAATAAAATTAATTTGTGGTTACATAATAAATACATTAAAAAAATGTAAATCCAAAAACTAAATTATTGGACAAAATTATCATACAATTTTTGATATATGACAACAGAGAAATTGCAGAAGCTAGTAATCAAGTAACATGTTTTTCCAAGAAGACTAAGCATTAAGATATCCAGATAAACGACCTTCGAGATAATAATTCACCGATTTTTATTTATGATCGAAAACCTTAAAATAAAAAGAGCAAGTCTCTTGTGAGACGGTCTCACAGATCTAAATCCGTGAAACGGACCTCCTAAAGGCTCCGTCTTGAGAACATGAACCATGAAAATAAATTTAAAAATAATAATGAACCATGAAGAAACAAAAATAAACCCTAAAAACATGAACCATGAAGAATAAACTCGAAAAACAAAAATAAACCCAAAAAATAAAAATTAAACCCTAAAAAAAATAAAAATCCTAAAAACCCAAATCAATTAAAAATAAACACAAGAAACAAAATAAACCCTAAAAAACAAATATAAACCCTAAGAAAAATAAAATCTGAAAAAAAAACCTTTAACACTTTGTATAAGGACTCCGTCTCACGGATCTAACGTCTCACGCAAGTTTTTCACAAAGAAAAATATCTATGTATAAAGCTAAGAAAATGATAACATCACTATTCAAGGACCAATTCTTACATGGTGCACATAAACGAAAGAGAAAAAGGCCCAAATGATGAAAGAAAACCTAAAGCTCAGATTGTTGCGGGACTATAACATCTCTATTCAAGGACCAATTTTTTTATATTAACATTTGGATCTGACGAAACTAACAACTATGACGAAACACGAACTAATATTTATTCTCGACTAATGATTTTTGTTTACAATTTTTAACAGATAATACATTTTAGACTTGATCTCTATGTTTGTAAATGGAAGATTATTTTGATAAAAAATAATTTTTATTAAAAATATTTTTGAAAAACCAAAATTAGATAACATCCAATATAAACAGAGGTGACAGAAATTTTCATTGGTCAGATTATAATCATATTAATTTATTTGTTTCATGTGACTGTTATGAATATTAGGGATGACAACGGGGTGGGTCTGGGACGGGTTTAGCCAAACCCGGGATCCGTCCCCGCGAAGGAAAACACAAAACCAGGACCCGCCCTGCCCCGCCCTGCATTGGACCCGGGACCCAGCAGGTTGAACCCGCTGGACCCGCGTGAAATTTTGTTGCCAGCGAATGTCAATCAGTCACGCACTCACGGCATTCTTTGAACTCAGGCTTTAACATTTTAACAAACTTTCTCACTGTTTGATACTTAAATGTAATTTCTATTTATTTTAATTTATAATAAAAAAATTATAATTGATTTATCAACATAAGAAAAAATTGACATTGAAACAGACTCATATATGTGAAAACTTAAATTCAAGCTTTTTAAGAATCACAAAGCAGCTGAGGCGACCGGGATTGAGAATTGAGAACCCTAAAATGCTTCACAGCAAAGAAAATTAATACAATGACATGAGTGGCCAGGTTAATTAAATGTTGACTAAAAATTTAAAATTTGACTAATTAATTTATACGGGCGGGTCCATAAGGACCCGTTACCCATCCCGGACCCGGCGGGTTTTCTTTGACCGGGTCCACGGCCGACCCCGGACCCATTTGACTAGGTTTGAACTGGTCCCGAACGGAGTGGGTTTAATACGGAGCCGAGTTTTGACCCGCCCAATTGTCATCTCTATCAATATATGTAGAAAGCAACTATAAATCGTGCATCGATTTTTGTTCATATATAAGTACGATTTTATCATTTAAGGAAAGACTGAGAAACTCCAATTGTTTTTTCATAAATACATAAGTATGAGACCAATATATATTTACATTGTCAATGCCAATATTTTTCTAAAATGTCATATCAAGATTGCTAATGTTGGAAGAAAAAAAGAAACATAGCCAGATATGCACATTTACTATTATGTATTTTTATTTTAATTTTTTAATTTTCACTGCATAATTTATTATCTTATTACATCTCAATGACGAAAAGACAAATAATCAACAATACCTACAATTCTCTTGAAAGAAAAGAACAATAGCCAGATGTGTTTTCTTTTTGATTGTTCATGATGCCTAATAAATATCAATGTATTCTAACGCATGGCAGCGGTAGTTGATCACATGAACACTGCATATTATTTTCCTCGTCTTTGGATTTGTGTGAAATGTTTTAATTTGTATGAAATCTTTATAAGAGCATAAACTTTTTAGAAAGTTATGAACTTGAGGTGTAGTTTTTGTAATTACTACTGGTATATATATCCTTATTCCAGGTCCTTTTTTAGCTTAAGAATTGTTAACTGTACATATGAAAATTGTTTTAAATGATTAGAACCATTTCGAAATTTAAGTAATTGGCCTAAAGCTTGGACTTCACTTACCTTTACAAAGAAACCCACTTCCAACGTACAAGAAGGCCATCACTGTGACAGGCCAGAGTTGTTACCCTCTTCAAATTCATTAATGTACCACAATAGCTACTCACAATCCCTGCCATAACTTAATACAATCACATGAGAATTTATTATTCAAAGTAAATTAACTTCTTTTTCGAAATTTTCAATTATCTCACAAGTGGAGATAGAACACACCTTAGGGACTATAATCACGAAGAAAAAAGAGGAAAGAATAAATAAACAGATTGTAAGTTCTTACCTTTGCATCATGAAAAATACATTCTAATTTGGATGTAGTTGAGTTGTCTTCATATACAGGTACACTATAAATACAAAGTGGTCACAATTTCAATGCCCGCTACGCTGGATAAAGGGGTTCATTTGCAGCAAAAATATTGTCTGTGATATTGAAATTACAGCTGCATCTTGATCTTTTTTCTATTGCTTAGAATGCATGCGTTTTGAAAGAGTGAATTGGTGTATTTATATTTCTCTTGTAACATCAATTTTCAAGTTTCAAATATTTATATTGCTTGTAACATCAATTTTCAAGGATTATTATTAGTTGCCCAATACAACTTTTAATATATATTTAGTCAACAAAACAACTGTTTAAATTCTTTGTTGGTATCAAAAAAAAAATTTGAATTTGAAGTTCGGTTAATTACATTTTGAGCTGCCCAATGCCTTGACTTTTACTTGGAACAACTTTTTATGTAATGACTATTACATTTGCATTTAAATATTAATAGCTTTTTCAAAAAAAAAAAAAAAGGAATTTAAGAATTACCCACTCTGTATTTAATTTTAAACACACACTTTAATTAATGTACATTGGTTTCTACGTAATATACAATTATTCTTTCAGAAAGCAAATAGTAAGAGTTATTAAAAATTAACACAGGTTTGCATTTGAATCCAAAACACACTTTGTAATTAACCAACATCAATTTCCATATTTGGCAACTAAATTTGGCGGGAACTTTCTACATATAGTGGCTATCTTATTTTTATATATTATATAGATTACTACTTAACTAATAGGAGTTTGTATATATATGTATATATATATATATATATATATATATATATATATAGGGATAGATCTCATGTGATGCCTCTCTTACACCATATGCGGTATGGACATATCTCATCCATCCATCCTATTTAATCAATGGTTTAGATTAGGCCTAAAAATACACCATTTTTCAATTTTTTATGTGTAAAAAGGGCAAATCGGTAACTATCAAAATTGTGTAAATATAATACCATATATACTTTCCTAAAATCAAGGGATATATTCAATATCACCTTTCCATAACAGACACACATAATCATGAGCAAAAAAAAAACGGATTCACCCTCTTCTTCACTCTTCATTGACACAATACAACAGGAAAAACAAATATGCATCAAAATCACAAAAACAATCCCTATCCACCATTTTTGAACGACAAAGAAGGTGTTCGACATGGTAGATATGCGTATTTTGGTATACAAATATTTATAATATTGTGTTCTGGTCACATTGTTTTGTGTATAGATATGTATATTTTGGTGCTAATATAACATGAAATATGGCGTGTTTGGATGTTTATTTGAGACTAAACGTTGGTACTTAAATTGGTATAAAAATATTGACAATATTGTACATTGGAAGCATATTTTGGTGTATACATGTGCATACTTTGGTGCTTTATAATCATAAAAATATGGTATAAAAATAATTCCATTACGGTACCCTGAAATCATATTTTGGTATACACTTGTCCAATATTTGATGATTATATAAGTATTCAATAGTGCATTGTTATATGTTTAATTGAGAATAATGTATACTAATATTGACAATATTGTATATTTTGAAAATTATTTTGTGTATACATTTGACTGATTTGATGTACAAATATGTGAAGCCCCTGATTTTTCCGAGCATGTAATTGATTCTTTTTGTCGACTATGTATTCGATCGACTATTTTACCGCGTCACTTTGATGGGTAATTATTAATAATATATATATATATATTGTATTTTATTTCATTTTATTTAATTACTTATGATCATGATCATCATTAATTCTATTTCACATTTATGATCACTTGATTGATCATTATTACAATTTTTGTATTTATTAGTCACCTTAGAATTTTAAGAGACTATTTATTTTAGAGACTTTTAACTTATAGAATTAAGAATTTGATTTAGTATAAGTGATCATGAGACTTATAAGTGATCAAGAAAATCACTAATTATTTTGGAGATTGATATTATTCAACTATTATCATCAAATTTGGGACAAAAAAAAATATATGGAATTACCAAATTGCCCTTTTGTGGACGGCAATGATGATATTTTTTGGAGTAGAAATATCATCTAATTCTTGTACACTTACATCTTATATTAGTCATCTTGTGTATAATTATACCATTAATTCAAACATTATACACATCATCTTATACATAAATTCTTTATTATTAAATTTTCCAACATGTTGGAGTCTTCCCAACATTCCATTCAAACTCATTCCATGCCCATACCTTTGACCACCAAAATGTCTCCCATGCAAGAAGCAAATTTCAAGACACAAAATTAAACAAAAATCTCTCCATCTCTCCCCATGTTGGACGGCCATTATGGCAAAATTGAACAAATTTTGTTCATTTCATCCAACACATTTTAATCATCTAACTAATTCTCCTCCTTCTCTCTAACCTCTCTCTAAAAATCATTCACATCTTCAAATCTTCAAACACCAACTCTTCACATCTTCAAATCTCCAAACATAAGTTCTTCATATCTTCAAGTACCACTTCTTCACATCTTCAAATATTCAAACACAAGTTCTTCACGTCTTCAAGCCTACCTTCATACCTTCAAGAACAACTTCTTCCTATCATCAAACACTCTTTCTTTCTCCAAACATCTAAACCAAAACAAACAATCTTCCTATTTAAAATCAAAAAAATTCGAACACCCCCTATCTCAAGGTAAGAAATTTCACTCCTCAATTCAACTTAATATCTTACTACTCATCACCTTCTCTTCTTAATTTAAGTTTGAATTTTGGATTTTAAGGTACTTAGAAGACTACTTGAAGACATGCATGCATGGTGGTGAATTTTAGAAGACTTGAAGAATAAGTGTTAGAGAAATTGGACTACAAGGTAAGATTTGGACACTAGAACCCTTCTTTCTTCTTCTCCCTATTTTTTTTTTCAAATTTTAACACCCCTTTTTCATTTTTGAGAAATAGGGGCTGACCTTAGGTGATTTTGAAGGTGAACCAAAAATCCCAAATTTGAAGCTTCAACTAGTTTCAAATCACCTACTACACAAGGTAAAGTGTAGTATTTCCAATTTTCTTATCTTCTTCTTTTTTTTCTTAATTTTTCACTCATTTTTCTAAATCCAATTTTTTGATATTTCTTGACTTAGGGGCTGACCTAAGTGACCTCATGCAAAGTTGTGAAATTATCCTTTTTTATTTCACAACTTTCCAAATTTAAGGTGGGTGGAAAAATTCTTTCAACTTCTAGGTGCTTTTATTAAAATGCATGTAGAGTTTTGATCATGAGCACTTGAGATATATAATTTATGTATTGCATGTCAATTTTATGTATCAAGTCATGAAATTTCTCAAGTGTTGCTCAAAATTGCTATTTATTGAACTTTAGGTGCATGCATGTACAATTTAATGTTCTATGTGATGAATTCTTGTATGAATTGGACATGCATGTGTATGATCTTTTAAATCCATGTTTTGGATGACTCATAACCTGGACAAGTCGAGCATAATTGATTAAATTTCAATTTTGGACTTAAAAATGCAAAAATGGAAAGTTGGTGGACTAAATTACAAGAAGATAAAACTTGAAGGACCCCTCTGCAAATTTCGAATTTTGGGACTGTACTCAGGTTCAAAAATGACTTTTAGACATTTTAATAAAGTTTTAAGAGTTTTAAGATAAATAAAATCAACCTTTAAAAGCCTAAGGACTATATTGTAAAATTTTAGAAGTTTAAGGGGCTACTTTGCAATTTTTGAAACTGTACCAGACCTTAATTTTAAATTTTGAAATTTTAACTCTTAAGGGACTGGAAATGACATATTTTAAATGTATTCCAAAAATCCAAGTGTTTAGAGCTTGGAAAATAATTTAACTAAAATTGAGGGACTAAAGTGTAAAAGATTAAACTTGAGGACCCAAATGAAATTTCCAGGACTTATGCAGCCCATGCACCTGGAAATACTAATTTAACTATAATTTCATTATATTTTGGACCTAAGGTTCAAATTTCATAACAATTGGACCCCTAAAAGCATTAAAGGCAATTATTTCAAAATGGGACATAAATGAGATTTTCAAAGGTTAAGGGACCTAAACTTATTTATTTTTAAAACTGTTTTTGTCCCAATATCCCACTAACCTTAGTGACATTTTCCAACTGGAATCACATTAAAAACCCTTCCGGTTTGTGAGTTCCGATTATTTTAAACTTAAGGCCCGAAATGACAATTTAACAAATTGGGGCCAATGCGAGAATTTTATAAAAACTCGACCTCAAAAATTTAAAACCCTGAATCTCTGAACAATTTGGAGAATTTAGGAACTGACCTCATAATTTTTCAAGGTCGGGATATTTAATTATTCAAATTTTAACCCCAAAAGTATTGGTTTTTACAAAACCGGGCTAATTGTAAATTTTCTTTTTATCAAGGACCTAACCCAAATTATTTTCCTTTTACTAAAACAGCCCTGGACCCTCTGACTTTAATTATTAATTAAATTATTTTATTTTCTCAAAATCCATTGACTTATCGGATCGCCTTGACCGATTAATACCCGATCGCGGGGCGACTTCCTCGTCTTGCGATTTTGAATCTATAAGGGGACTTATGTTCCACCTAATCTTTCAAGATATCGAAGATTGCTTATCCTCCCGATAATCATCTTCATCTCAATAACTCCACCAATGCCATAATTGCTACTCGCAATTTTCGAAAATTTTCCTGAACTGCTTCCCTGAATCAATAATACTCGACTACCTGGTTGACTACGGCTGGTATTTACTTTCGCTTGAGTCAACTTGGTGTGTCGAAGCTCTCACGATCGGAATGGATACGTCGGGGATGGGAACCGGGCAGCTCGGCGCTATTCCACTCTTCGGCCCCATCGCCCTAACCCGCAACCGAGGGACGGAGTTTGTCCAAGGGAAGCGGGTCGTAGTACATGAGGTATAATCATGATTATGACAAATCCGAGCCTTGCTAGCTCCGGTGTGGATTTTGTCTTTGCCTATGGAGCGATAAGGTGACAGGACCATCTTGCTCGGGAGTTACAAGGAATAACGAAGGAAATTGCCTCGATCCATAGGATTAGGAGTTAATCGGACCCGTTTGGTTGGTTGGCGCTACAAACCGCACGCAACCGCTACTTGTATTGCATTGGTTGGCACTACAAATCCGTACGCAACCATTATTTGTCTTGCATAGGATTGACATTACATTCCGTACGTAATCCTACCTGTCTTGCCTGAATCACTTAGTGCTTGTGTGACCACGAACTGTTTTCTTAAACTGTATAAGTATATTAACTAAATATATTTATCACGACGCTTGTAGACTGTGTGTGAATTCATGCATCATATATCACGTGTTTTCATATAACTGTTTTCTCGCATTAACTATATATCGCGCCACACTTGCACACGATCACCCCATCCACTGAGATTTCTGTCTCATCCCCTCCTGTTTTCTAACCTTTAGATGAGGACTTCGTTGAAGATGCTGAACCGACCACGGATTGAGCCCTTGTACCCCGCTTGTTGGACTTACTACCTGTTGTTGTTGTTGTTGATGGACTCGTTTCTTGTTATTGTTGTTGGACTCTTTTATTTTCTTTTCATTCCTGTCTGTAACTGAAGGGCGTAGGACCCTTTGACTTCTAAGTTGTTATGTTTAGTTGATTTCGGGGATGTAATTTGGATATTTGTTGGACGGTAAGTTGTAACTTGTACTTGTTCTTTATTTCCGTTGCTATTTGACTCTGTTCCTTTGGGATTTTGCTGTTATTGTCTGGACCGTTTGGTTTACTTGTATTTAAGTTGTGGATCGTCGTCGCGTCCCATTTGGGGCGTGACAAAATATGCATATTTGTCAATATTACGTGCTGCCTGATAACACCCACGTGCTTACAAATATCGAGAGAACAGATCCAACTGAAAAACACACAAAATAAAATTGCCGAAAAAAAAAACAATGTTAACATCAAACAAAGTCAACCAAAAAAAAGGAAAAGGATCGACAAATGCATTTGTGTGTCGCATATAAATTAATTGTATACCAATAATTGCTACCAGATACCGATCTATAGCTAAGTTTTCATCAATTCATATCCACAATTAAAATAAAAACAAGTGAACTAATTGTATACCAACTTATAGCTAAGTTTTCATCAATTCATTTCCACGAGTACAATAAGATAAAATGGGCCAAAAAAATAAGCTACAATTTCCTCGGTTTGGGCATCGAAGATTTCAAAGCAAATTTGGCGCCTTGGACCTCTTGTTAACATTACGGGCACCTCGCTCGGCCCTAGAGATGCATATCTTTTCTGTTTTCTCTTGCCATTGAAAATTATAAACCTGGTATTCGAATGAGAAACATGAACTATATTAAAGAATCACGGAACTCAAGCACAATATATAAAAAAATACACCAATTAAACTAATTGGGCCTTTGTATATTTGTAATTGTATACGAAAATAATGTTATTTAAACACCATTCGTCATTATGCATTGCATGGACATTATATACTCGTTACAGAACCACAAACACGCACGTTACACTCGTAACTTCCACTCTATATCTCAACTTACACCATCTCATATCAATAACATAAATATTACACAAACTATTAACTAAATATACATCGTTTTTACCTAATTTTATACCAACAATATCTCTACCAAATCTGTACAATTTCGCACTAATATAACTCCAAAAGCAGAAACAAAAAAAAGGGATTCAGTAAAAATCGAAGATCAAAACCCTAGGTACTTCAAAATAAAAAAATAAAAAAATTGTGTACTCTATTTACTGCAGATTACTCCAAAAACCCATAAAAGACATCAGCATGTTTCAACAGAAAAAGAAAAAAAATTAAGGGCTAAACCCTTTCTACCAAAATCTACAACCAAAATAAAGGAAAAAAAAGAACCAGACTCTTACCTTTACCAATAATTGGAAGGGCGTTTTGGCTTTTGATATTGAAGAAACCCTGACAAGCTTTGAAATTGAAACAAAACTGATGGGTCTTGGCGGTCGTCCGGCAGAATGAAGAAAAAATAGAAGAAAATGGCATCTGATAGAATGAAGAAGAAAGAGAAGAAAAAAAAGGAGTTTTGATTTTGTGTGAAAAGAAGAATGCATAAAAGGGGAGAGATTAATTTAAATCCCAAAAAATGGGGGATTATGGGGGTTACCATAACTGCCGTGTGATTTTATTTATAAAATGACCATTGTGCCCTTAAATGGGCAATATTAAATGTAAAAAAAAACCGAAAAAAACTTAGTCTTAGGATTAAACAGATTAATAGCTTAGATTGGTCCACACTGCCACATGGTAAGACCCTTGCCACATATGATCCTATCCCTATATATATATATATATGAGCAAATAGGGCAAACTACCCGCTTGGGATAGATGAGAGAGTTTTTTGACATGTAGGATAAAAAACATAGTTTTCTACCCACTTTTGGTGTTCTTTTACCACAATACCCTTGATGCTTTAAATGCAAACCCAAAAAAGTAGGTATATTTGTATTTCTCTCTCTTGCAACTAAATACTCCCAATACATACGTGAACCCTCCCCTTCTATTTTGCTCTTCATTTTTTCTCTCTCTCTTCTTCTTCTTCTTCTTCTTCACAAAATATCAAGAAGTTATTTTTGTGGTCTTTAATCACAAAAATCGCACCAAAAAATCGAATAACAAGGTAATGTTCTTCTCCTCCTAATTACTTAACCTTGTTTAAATCGTTCAAGACCAATATATTTGCAAAATATGTGAAGTGTTTTGTGAAAGAAATTTTTTTCTGCATTTATGAAAACACAAGGCACGATATATTAGGCACGATATTTCTAATAAGGCACGATATCGTGCCCCATTACAAATAGGCACGATATATCGTGCCTATTTGTACTTAGACACGATATATCGTGCCTATTTGTACTGGGGCACGATATCGTGCCTCATTAGAAATATCGTGCCTAACATATGGCACGATATATCGTGCCCTACATTAGGCACGATATCGTGCCTGTTTTGTAGATTAGGGACGATATCTTGTCTCAATGAAAAATGGGCACGATATCGTGCTCCAGTACAAAACAGGCCCTTTTTTTATGTATTCTTGCATATTTTAATATTTTTTCTCTGTATGTAGATGAACTCTCGCTATGTTGTTCGATTTGGTGGTCATTGGGAAGGTTTAGAATATAAAAATGGTGAAGAAGAAGTTGTACGTATTAAACCGGACAAAATGAATTATAGTGAAATATTGGAGGAGGTTTTATGGTGGTGTTGATGTTGATAGGGGCGTATACGTTTGTGTAATGCATGCACTTGTGGATATTTTTGGAAACAAACTTGGGAAGTTAAAGTTGAAAAACGATGATGACATTGAAATTGCGTTTGGGAACACCGAGTTACCAGTTGTTTTTGTAACATTGAAAAGAAAAACGATGGGTGAGACTAGTTCGCATAATGTATTGGGAGATCAGTCTGGGCATAATCGAGTTCAGAACGTTGAATGTCAACAAGGTGTTGGTGGAAGTTTTATGCAACTAATGGCTAGTCAGAATGATTTTTCAACAGTCATTGGGCCTAATTACAACTACATGTAATATCTTGGTTTTCAACAATACGGTGTACCACACATCAATCTATATAGTCATGCAAGAAGGCCTCAGTGGAGCACCTTTTATGCATATGAACAATATTGATGTTCCAATTATTAATCATCCGCGTCCACTATCACCTACAGTTAATGTTACAAATATCAATTGTCTGGGACCTAGTATAAGGCCAAGCAATGAAGATGGCTATTATCCTGATATGGGTTGTGATAATACTGATGTTAATTGTGATAATATTGAGGCTGATGTTGGTTGTGATAATAATGAAGTTGATTATGGTGCAAACTACAGTCCAGATGATTTTGGTGAGAACTACACTGCTGGTGATGTTGGTACTGATGTTGAAGCTAATAATCAATTTGAAAATGACCAGCAACGTGCTGAATTTGAGGAATTTTGTGAGTGGAGACGTAGACGGAGAGAAGTATTTCCAAAAAATCAAAACCAAGATGCAACAGAAGTAGGAGGTGATAAAATACATCCAGATATCCATAGAGACAATATGGACGAAACAATAGTGCCCACAGACGAAGTTGGGTGATTCTGGTACACTCTCGCACGTTAGTGATTCCCAGAAGAACCCGCTAGGTTGGAAGCATCGGTGGGACATTGCGCCAAGGAGCAACATACATGAGCAAAACGAATTGGATATCGCACTAGGCATGTATCACCTTGAAAATCAAGTCAAGATCGAGTTGAACGCTCGGATAAGACTCGTTTTCATGCAATATGCAAGTATGAACGATGCCCTTTTCGAATGCGTGCATATGGAAAGGATCGTATTTGGAGAGTAGGGAAGTTTGACAAGCACCATGGATGTGGGTTAAATGTGAATGACAATGCATCTAGGCGGGTGCATTCTAAAGTAGTTGGTGCGTATTTTGCATCTAGAATACTAGTGGAACATTCTGCGCTCGTGCCAAGAGATATGATAGCGGAGTTGGAATCACGACATGGGCTTAAAATGAGTTATAATGTTGCGTTGAGTGCTAAGCATCATGCCTTTGGGTTGATATATGGAGATAGCAACAAGTCATTCAATCTAATTCCGGCATACTTACACATGTTGAATTTAACGAATCCCGGATCGGTAACTAGATGGAAGTCGGATAATTTTAATAGATTCAATACGTGTTTTTGCTTTGCATGCATCAATCATCGGATTCAGAACAATGCCCGGCCAGTTATTGTGATTGATGGAACACACCTTAAAGGCAAGTACAGGGAATATTGTTTGTGGCAGTAACAAAAGATAGTAATGAACAGATTTTCCCACTTGCGGTTGGAATCGGGGATGTTGAAAACAACGATTCCTGGACATGGTTTTTGAGACAGTTGAGAGATGCTTATAATTGCCCTCGTGATCTACTTATTGTTTCTGATCAGCACAAGAGTATCAGTAATGCCATAAAAGCAGTATACCCTGAAGCATCACATGGGCTTTGCACTTATCATTTGCAGAGTAATTTGGCTCAATATGGTCAACATATAGTAGAAATGTTTAGGAATGCAGCATATTCATACCGCCGTGAAGATTATGATAAGTATTTTGAAAACATAAAAGTTGCTAGTGAGACGGGTGTGTTTAAAAAGTTAGAACGTGCAGGGGAAGACAGATGGTCTCGAGTTAAGTGTCCTGTCCGGCGTTATGGGTTCATGACATCAAACTCATCTGAGAGTTTCAATAGTCGGTTATTATGGGCTAGAAAGTTACTTGTTTGTTCTGTGCTTGAGTGTGCTCGGACTATTATTGAAAAGTGGTTTTATGAACGACGCACCGCTGCTAATGAAAGAGATCAAGAGCTAACACTCGAAGCAACCAAAAGATTAAGTGATGCAGTTGAGATAGGTCGTAGAATGGATGTACAATATCTTAGTAATGTGAAGTACAAGGTTAAAGATGGAACAAAGACCTATTTGGTTGACTTATCCCAACGAACGTGCAGCTGTCGAGAATTTGAATATGAATTGATGCCTTGCGCCCATGCATCTGCAGCAATTAGGTATAAAGAAATTTAAAATTTGTATCAATATTTTCACATAATTCGTTCAATATTTTCAAATAATTGTTTGTTAATTTGTGCAGGAAGGCGAACCTCAATATCTATTCATTTGCTGCCCATTATTATAAAAATGAAAATCTTCAAAAAATGTGGGCGGGTGAAGTTTTACCAGTTCCTGATCCGAGTGAATGGGTTCTACCACAAGAGGTGCGAGACTTAGTATGCAACCCTCCAAATAACCCGAGACAAGCAGGTCATCCTAGACAAAGTAGAGTTCATTCCGCTGTTGAATCATCAAGTAGTCGTTCACGTAAGAGTCAAATTTGTTCAAGGTGTGGGGGTGCTGGCCACAATTGCGTCAAATGCACTATGTCATTGCCGCTCGATGAGCGCGAAAGTGCCTCAGTGATACAACCGGGTCATTCGAGACAAGTGCGTAGTAAGAAGAAATGTGGAATATGTCGAGCAGATGATCATACCCATAGAAAATGTCCGAGACGTCCGGATGATGAAAATTAGGCAAAAGTTTATTTCAAATGTAACACTATATTTTCTAAGAAAACACACTAAGAGCTGAAACTCAGTAGTCTAAATGTGTTAATCATGTCAGTAGTGCCCTTTATATAGTGCGATATATGGCACGATATATCGTGCCAAACATAGGGCACGATATTACGTGCCAACTATATAGGGCACGATATCGTACTTATATAATAGGGCACGATATATCGTGCCTTATATAGTTGGCACGATATATCGTGCTCCTATATTTGCCACGATATATCGTGCAACTATATAAGTCACGATATATCGTGCCAACTATATAGCAGATTTATATATCGTGCCTATTATATAAGTGGCACGATATATTATGCCCAATTGTAGTTTTTACATTCGCTTTTTGTTGATTTCTTATCTCGCTAATTGTAACTCTTTTAATTTAAAGAATTCTTGTTTTTTAAACAAAATGAATATTTAATTTAAATAACTCAAAATATTTAGAAGATATACAACAATATGTACTACAACTCCCAAGTACTACTATCAAGATCTTGTCATCGGTAAACCTGTTGTGTCATATTCTTCCTTATCTCTGTAATCGATCGCTCCACATACTTTCTATTAATCTTCTCGTGTGATACAACTAATGATGGAATGTATGGCAAATACACCACAACCGTGGGGTCGTTCTGCAAAAAACAATCTTTCAAGCATGGACAAGTTCCCACTCGCGGCGGACAGGCTCCTTACCTAAGGCGGCGTAGTAGCCAGCGCGAATGAGTACACATGGGAGCATACGACGGAGGGGACGTGTGTCAGCACGCCGATTGGCAAAACTATCATCTGTGTATCGGGCACGCACAGTCGTACATATGTACTTTGGCTCTACGTAGATCCAGTCTGCACACGACAAAATGGCCCGACAAATTCACGATCATGTACGCCTGGGGGAAAACAAAATCAGTAAATAATCAAAAAAATTTGAATGAAAAAAATGAATAAACTAGCCCATTTTGAAACACGGCACGATATCGTGCCCATTTTGAAACACAACACGATATCTTGCCCAAAAATAAACCCGCACGATATCGGGTCAACTTTTAACTTCAAAGACGATATCGGGTCAACTTTTAACCCCGACACGATATCTTGCCCAAAAAAATAAACACGGCGATATCTTTGCCCAAAAATAACCCGCACGATATCGGGCCAAAAAATAAACACGACACGATATAGGCGCGATATATTTACCATATCGTGCCGCTTCGTCTTCCTCGTCTTATCGTGCCCTAAATAAACCCGAAATACTCCATTTTCGAACATTCTAAACCAAAACACAACCAAAGACTTCATCTATTTCGAACATTCTAACAAATAAACTCAAATATTTCACATTCTCAAGCATTTTCTACATATATTCGAAAATTATCAACTAAAATTCATATTTCCCAAAACTTCATATTTAATATATATTTCGAAAATGAGAGGCAATATATGAGAAGTACCTGTTCGGGACTAGAGGAGGAGGGCGCGGAGGAGTCGGCGGTAGCGGCGGAGGAGGTGACGGCAGCGGCGGACGACGGCAGTTGAGAAGCCATTGATTTCTCCACTTTTTCTTCGTTGCACGATTAGGGCACGATATGATTTTTCTCTCTAGTTTTTCCTTGTTTTCTTTACCTTTTGCTTTATGTTTGTTGTCTTGGAGTGTGTGTGTTGTATACGGTTATTATAAGATCTACAGTTTAATGTGTATAAAGATTACTTCAATTTTATAATTCAAAAACCACCAACTTTAAGGAAGGGTAATTTGGCCAATTTGGGTAGAAAAGAATTTTATTATCTAGGTGGGTATAAAAGAGTACCCACTATCCATAGTGGGTACTAAAAAAATTCCCCTATATATATATATATATATATATATATATATATGGGAATTTTTTAAGTATCCACTATGGATAGTGGGTATTCGTTTCTACTCATAGACATAAGAAAACTCTTTTCTATCCAATTTGACAAAAATGCCTCTCCTTTAATTTGAAGATTTTAAATTTTGAAAGCGATGCAATTAATACATTCCTTGAAAATCGTGTACACTTCCCCCAAATACACACACACCTATGTATAAAATCATATACCCATATCGTGCCCTATCGTGCCCATATCGTGCCAAACCCCATGTACATATACATAAAAAAAGCATGATGTATCGTGCCTAATTTTAACTGATGCAAGATATATATCGTGCCTAATTTTAACTGAGGCAAGATATATATCGTGCCTAATTTTAACTGAGGCAAGATATATATATCGTGCCTAATTTGTACTGAGGCACGATATCGTGCTCTATTTAAAATTGGGCACGATATCGCCTTATTTAAAATTGGACCGAATATTGGGCACGATATTGTGCCTAATTTTTCTTGAGGCACGATATCGTGCCTATATAAAATTGTTCACGAACATTGGGCACGATTTTGGTTACGAACACGAACAAAAAATGAGGGTAGCAGAGATGAGAATGCTAAGATGGATGTGCGGACACATTAGATTAGTTAGAATAAGAAATGAACACATTAGAAACAAAGTGGGAGTAGCATCAATAGACGAGAAAATTAGAGAAACACGATTAAGATGGTTTGGACGTGTTTATATGAGACCTTTAGATGCACCTGTGCGACGTTTAGAAGGTAGAGAATCACTCACACAAATCAAAAGAGGGAGAGGTAGGCCTAAAAAGACTTGGAAAGAAGCTATGAAACATGACATGTTATACCTAGAAATAAACGAAAATATGGCTTATGACCGTAAACGTTGGCGCGATATGATCCGTATAGCCGACCCCACGTAGTGGGATTAAGGCTTAGTTTGTTGTTGTTGTTGTTGTTACTTGATTTCCTCAATGTTTTATGATAAATGATGTCGAGATCACAGTAGTTCTATCTCCATGAGGATTCCTGGTTGTCTGGTTGGATGCAGGAACTTGGTGGATACTAGAGACACAAAGGCCTTCAACTTGATCTGATTGTTAATTTGTGTCTTTGAGTTGAATATAAATTAAACTAAAATATCTTGATTTTTTTAATATATTTTTATTAGTTTTGATGACACCCGAGCCGAGCTGCAAGCAAATCAGTCCATGTGGCCATTCAACACATGGACGTGTGGGACCCACAGGCTGACACAGACCGAGCTGATGACGTGTCACGAATTGGGCTCGGCTCCTTCCGAGCCCAACTGTGGCGGGAAATTTATGGCGGAAAATTTAAAGGATAACTATCCAGTTAAGGAAGGTTAAGTGCACCATTAGCACAAGTAGTGACACTCGTCAAAGATAACAACAGGATAGTCGACAAGTGGCAAACACTTGGCGGCATGTGTGCTTAGAGAAGGACAAGTGTCGCTTTAAAATTATTTTAGTGTTAAGTGTAATTGTGATTATTTAAAAACCCACTAATGAGATGGGTATAAATAGGCCTCATTTATGAGAAAGAAGAAAAAAAGAGAGAAAAATACTAGAGAAAAAACGCTTGTAAAATCACTTTTGTAAAGGAAACCCGACGAAGCTTTATTTCGGTATTTATATAAAAAGCGTAATTAGCCTGAATTTGAGCTTATTTACATTCCCACGTGTTGCATTGTTGTACACTTTTACTTGTTAACCAAAACGTCGTCAACAAATTGGCGCTAGAAGGAGGGCTCATCTAGGTCGATCTATTTTCCAGCTAAGTCAAGTCACGTGACGTCGGGTAAAACTAGTGTTAATTCCTTGGAAAGGACAAAATGAGTCGCTTGTCTCGAAACGCTCATATAATCAAGATCCACTTTGTAAATAACCAAATCGCCAAACCACCAATGGTTTAACGTGCCCCCGGCCAAGCGGGGAGCACGACTTTGTTTTCCTTTTGCTCAACTTATCGCAAACCCCACATTTGTTCAACAAATGAACCAACTCATCTCCCAAACACTTGCAACTACTAACTCGCAAGTACAACCTCCACCTCCGTAAATACTCACCCGCTCAACCCCAAGTAAATAACCCCGATGAACGTTAATGTGAATCCTCGGTCCCCGCACCTCTCGTGATGAAGGCAAGAGGCGATTCGGTAATGAACAACACGGTCGCCGTGATAGGAGACGATCGCGTGACGATGTAGAAGAGCGAGTCGCGTGATGGTGTCGCATCCGAGCCCACACGCCACCGTCGCACCGCTCCGTGTTTGCGGGGCGGCAGGGCTCGATCTCTTCGCCCCACCCGATCGATAAGCTCCAGGCTCGTTTTCGGATGAAAAAGAGCGGGAAGGGCTAATCAAACCCAGGGGCCTACCCGGTGGGAGAACGAGAGGCGGAAATCTTGCGTCTTCGCCGCCCGATTAAACGAGTTGGAGGACGGTCTGAAGAAGCCAGCACCAAAGGCCGCATCGAGGTAACAAGCGGCCTTTCTATTGTATCACCTTTCGCTTCTAAAGATTTCATCAACTCCTCTACCACCCAAGCTAAAGATCCTTAAGTCGGTCTATACAACGGCGAGACCGACCCAATGACACACATCCACAAATACTTGGCGTGGATGGAGCTTTTACATCCTAGCGGACGCAATACTATGTAGAGCATTTCCGTTAACGTTGGGCGACCGAGCCCACTGTTGGTTTCGGACCCTACCACAAGGGTCCATCCGCTCTTGGGGCGACCTGGCCCCCGCGTTTACGGCGCATTTTCTTACTTCCAAAGTCCGAGCTGCACCAAAAGATTCCCTTGTAAATATTAAGCAGGGAAAAGATGAGCCTTTAAAAAGTTATATAGCTCGGTTCAATAAACGAGTCCGAGAAATAGAACCGGTCTCGGATGACGCTATTTTGATCGCAGCCATGGCCGGCCTCGTCCCCGAAACATGGTTCAATTATTCTATCCATGAATCGGGGGTGGCCTTATATCAGGAATTTCTTATCCGCGCGGAGTGCCATAACTGTGCGGAAGAGGCCATGGCTAGTCAACGCCGCGAGTTGAAGGGAGGGGGCGTGAAGAAAGATGGAAAGAAGGAGCTCGTTTCAGGATCGGGGTCGGGTTTCAGGCCTTTCTTAGAAAACCCGACCACCGTGTATAAGACGCGACAAGATGTGCGGGCCGAAGTTGCTGCGCTAAGGAGTGCGTTGACCCACACCCCTTCAGCGATATGGAACGAAATACAGGGTCTTAACTTATTGCCATCGGCTCGGCCTTTGAGGGTGGAGCCCACAAAATTGGATGCGCGAAGATACTGCGCCTATCACAAGTCGATAGGCCATGACACGGATGAGTGCCGAGACCTCATCAGAGAAATAATGCGCATTGTTAAGAGGAACGGTCTGAAGAGGTACGTCCACGAGTTACTGCCACCACCTGCGCTCGTTCCGGGTGTAAATCCGGAACTGACGAAACTAACAACTATGACGAAACACGAACTAATATTTATTCTCTACTAATGATTTTTGTTTACAATTTTTAACGGATAATACATTTTAGACTTGATCCCTATGTTTGTAAATGGAAGATTATTTTGATAAATGAAAAACCAAAATTAGATAACATCCAATATAAACAGAGGTGATAGAAATTTTCATAGGTCAGATTATAATCATATTAATTTATTTGTTTCATGTGACTGTTATGAATATTAGGGATGACAACGGACCCACCCCGCCCCGCAATGGACCCGGTACCCAGCAGGTTGAACCTGCCGGACCCGCGTGAAATTTTGTTGCCAGCGTATGTCTATCAGTCACGCACTCACGGCATTCTTTGAACTCAGGCTTTAACATTTTAACAAACTTTCTCACTGTTTGATACTTAAATGTAATTTCTATTTATTTTAATTTATAAGAAAAAAATTATAATTGATTTATCAACATAAGAAAAAATTGACATTGAAACAGACTCAAATATGTGAAAGCTTAAATTCAAGCTTTTTAAGAATCACAAAGCAGTTGAGGCGACCGGGATTGAGAATTGAGAACCCTAAAATGCTTCACAGCAAGGAAAATTAATACAATGACAGTGGCCAGGTTAATTAAATGTTGACTAAAAATTTAAAATTTGACTAATTAATTTATACGGGCGGGTCCATAAGGACCCGTTACCCGTCCCGGACCCGGCGGGTTTTCTTTGACCGGGTCCACGGCTGGCCCCGGACCCATTTGACCAGATTTGAACTCGTCCCGAACGGAGCGGGTTTAATGCGGAGCCGACTTTTGACCCGCCCAATTATCATCTCTATCAATATATGTAGAAAGCAACTATAAATCGTGCATCGATTTTTGTTCATATATAAGTACGATTTTATCATTTAAGGAAAGACTGAGAAACTCCAATTTTTTTTTCATAAATACATAAGTATGAGACCAATATATATTTACATTGTCAATGCCAATATTTTTCTAAAATGTCATATCAAGATTGCTAATGTTGGAAGAAAATAAGAAACATAGCCAGATATGTACATTTACTATTATGTATTTTTATTTTAATTTTTAATTTTCACTGCATAATTTATTATCTTATAACATCTCAATGACGAAAAGACAAATAATCAAAAATACCTACAATTCTCTTGAAAGAAAAGAACAATAGCCAGATGTGTTTTCTTTTTCATTGTTCATGATGCCTAATAAATCTCAATGTATTCTAACGCATGGCAGCGGTAGTTGATCACATGAACACTGCATATTATTTTCCTCGTCTTTTGATTTGTTTGAAATGTTTTAATTTGTATGAAATCTTTATAAGAGCATAAACTTTTAGAAAGTTATGAACTTGAGGTGTAGTTTTTGTAATTACTACTGCTATATATATCCTTATTCCAAATCAATTATTAGCTTCAGAATTGTTGACTGTACATATGAAAATTGTTTTAAATGATTATAACCATTTCGAAATTTAAGTAATTGGCCTAAAGCTTGGACTTCACTTACCTTTACAAAGAAACCCACTTCCAACGTACAAGAAGACCATCAGCGATGTGAGCCGAGTTGTTGCCCTCTTCAAATCCATTAATGTACCACAATAGCTACTCATAATCCCTGCCATAACGTAATACAATCACATGAGAATTTATTATTCAAAGTAAATTAACTTCTTTTTTGAAATTTTCAATTATCTCACAAGTGGAGATAGAACACACCTTACGGACTATAATCACGGAGAAAAAGAGGAAAGAATAAATAAATATATTATAAGTTCTTACTTTTGCATTATGAAAAATATATTCTAATTTGGATGTAGTTGAGTTTTCTCCATATACAGGTACACTATAAATACAAAGTGGTCACAGTTTCAATGTCGCTCTTATTTGGATAAAAGGTTCATTTGCGGCAAAAATGTTGTCTGTGATATTGAATTTACAAGCGTATCTTGATCTTTTTCTGCATTTGCTTAGAATGCATGCGTTTTGAAAGAGTGAATTGGTGTATTTATATTGCTCTTGTAACATCAATTTTCAAGTTTCAAATACTTATATTGCTTGTAACATCAATTTTCAAGGATTATTATTAGTTGCCCAATACAATTTTTAATATATATTTAGTCAACAAAACAACTGTTTAAATTCTTTGTTGGTATCAAAAAAATTTGAATTTGAAGTTGATTAATTACATTTTGAGCTGCCCAATGCCTTGACTTTTACTTGGAACAACTTTTTATGTAATGTGGACTATTACATTTTTCAGACGAAATATTAATAGCTTTTTTCAAAAGAAAAAAAAGGAATTTAAAATTACATGCACTCTGTATTTAATTTTAAACACACACTTTGTAATTAATGTACATTGGTTTCTACGTAATATACAATTACTCTTTGAGAGAGCAAATAGTAAGAGTTATTAAAAAATTAACACAGTTTGCATTTGAATCCAAAACACACTTTGTAATTAACCAACATCAATTTCCATATTTGGCAACTAAATTTGGGAACTTCCTACATATAGTGGCTATTTTGTTTTTATATATTATATAGATTACTCCTTAACTAATAGGAGTTTTGTATATATATATATATATATAGGGATAGGATCTCATGTGACAGTTTCTTACCATATGGCAGTATGGACATATCTCATCCATCCATCCTATTTAATCAATGGTTTAGATTAGGCCTAAAAATACACCATTTTTCAATTTTTTTATGTGTAAAAAGGGCAAATCGGTAACTATCAAAATGGTGTAAATATAATACCATATTTACTTTTCTAAAATCAAGGGATATATTCAATATCACCTTTCCATAACAGACACACATAATCATGAGCAAAAAAAAAACGGATTCACCCTCTTCTTCACTCTTCATTGACACAATACAATAGGAAAAAAAAATCTGCATCAAAATCACAAAAACAATCTCTATCCACCATTTTTGAACGACAAAGATGGTGTTCGACATGGTAGATATGCGTATTTTGGTATACAAATATTTATAATATTGTGTTCTGGTCACAATGTTTCTTGTATAGATATGTATATTTTGGTGCTAATATAACATGAAATATGGCGTGTTTGGATGTTTATTTGAGACTAAACGTTGGTACTTAAATTGATATAAAAATATTGACAATATTGTACATTGGAAGCATATTTTGGTGTATACATGTGCATACTTTGGTGCTTTATAATCATAAAAATATGATATAAAAATAATTCCATTACTAGACCAAATCATATTTTGGTATACACTTGTCCAATATTTGGTGATAATATAAGTATTGATGAGTGCATTGTTATATGTTTAATTGAGAATAATGTATACTAATATTGACAATATTGTATATTTTGAAAATTATTTTGTGTATACATTTGATGATTTGGTGTACAAATATGCATATTTCTCAATATTACGTCTTTTTGATAACACCCACGTGCTTACAAATATCGAGAGAACAAATCCAATCGAAAAACACACAAAACAAAATTGCGAGGAAAAAAACAATGTTAACATCAAACAAAGTCAACCAAAAAGGAAAAGGATGCAGTAAATGCATTTGTGTGTCGCATATAAACTAATTGTATAACAATAATTGTCTGCCTGTATACCAATCTATAGCTAAGTTTTCATCAATTCATATCCACAATTAAAATAAAAACAACTGAACTAATTGTATACCAACTATTTACTAAATGTATACCAACTTATAGATAAGTTTTCATCAATTCATTTCCACGGGTACAATAAAATAAAATGGGCCAAAAAAATAAGCTACAATTTCCTCAGTTTGGGGATCGAAGATTTCAAAGTAAATTTGACAGTCTTGGACCTCTTGTTAACATTACGGGCACCCTCGCTCGGCCCTAGAGATGCATGTCTTTTCCTGTTTTCTCTTGCCATTGAAAATTATAAACCTGGTATTCAGAATGAGAAACATGAACTATATTAAAGAATGCGGAACTCAAGCACAATATATAAAAAAATACACCAATTAAACTAATTGGGCACTGTATGAACTGTAATTGTATACAAAAATAATGTTATTTAAACACCATTCGTCATTATGCATTGCATGGACATTATATACTTGTTACAGAATCACAAACACGCACGTTACACTCGTAACTTCCACTCTATATCTCAACTTACACCATCTCATATCAATAACATAAATATTACACAAACTATTAACTAAATATACATCGTTTTTACCTAATTTTATACCAACAATATCTCTACCAAATCTGTACTATTTCGCACAAATATAACTCCAGAAGCAAAAACAGAAAAAAGGGATTCAGTAAAAATCGAAGATCAAAACCCTAGGTACTTCAAAATAAAAAAATAAAAAAATTGTGTACTCTACTTACTGCAGATTACTCCAAAAACCCATAAAAGACATCAGCATGTTTCAACAAAAAAAGAAAAAAAATTAAAGGCTAAACCCTTTCTACCAAAATCTACAACCAAAACAAAGGAAAAAAAGAACAGGACTCTTACCTTTACCAATAATTGGAAGGGCGTTTTGTTTTCGATATTGAAGAAATCGACAAGCTTCGAAATTGAAACAAAACGATGGGTCTCGTGGTCGTCCTAGGAAGAATGAAGAAAAATAGAAGAAAATGGCGTCGATAGAATGAAGAAGAAAGAGAAGAAAAAGGAGTTTTGATTTTGTGTGAAAAGAAAAATGCATAAAACGGGAGAGATTAATTGAAATCCCAAAAAAGGGGGGATTATGGGGGTTACCATAACTGCCGTGTGATTTTATTTATGAAATGACGATTGTGCCCTTAAATGGGCAATATTAAATGTAAAAAAAAAAAAAAAACTTAGTCTTAGGATTAAGCAGTTAATAGCTTAGATTGGTCCACACCGCCACATGGTAAGGCCCTTACCACATATGATCATATCCCTATATATATATATATATATATATATATATATATATGGTGAATTTTTTAAGTATCCACTATGGATAGTGGGTATTCTTTTCTACCCATAAACATAAGAAAACTCTTTTCTATCCAATTTGACAAAAATGCCCCTCCTTTAATTTGAAGATTTTGAATTTTGAAAGCGATGCAATTAATGCATTCCTTGAAAATCGTGGCACGCTTCCCCCAAATACACGGACACCTATGTATAAAATCGTATACCCATATTGTGCCCTATCGTGCCCATATCATGTCAACCCCATATACATATACATAAAAAAGCACGATATATATCGTACTAATTTTAATCGAGACAAGATATATATCGCCTAATTTTAATCGAGGCAAGATATATATCGTGCCTAATTTTTATCGAGGCACGATATCGTGCCCTATTTAAAATTGGGCACGATATCGTGCCTTATTTAAAATTGGGAATGAATATTGAGCACGAACATTGGGCACGATTTTGGTTACGAAAGACCATAAAAAGAACTTCTTGATATTTTTGTGAAGAAGAAGAAGTTTATTAAAAAATGAAGAGCAAATGGGAAGAATCGTATGTATGTATGTATTTAACAAGAAAGAGAAATACAATTTACCTACTTTAAAGGCATGAATTTAAAGCCTCAAGGGTATTGTGGTAAAAACCCTAAAAGTGGGTAGAAAACATAGGTTTTTATCCTACATGTCAAAAAGTCTCTCTCCTATCTCAAATGGGTAATTCCCACCATTTCCACACACACACACACATACACACACACAGATATATATATATATATATATATATATATACACACACACTAGCCCAACCTTCATTCATTTTTCAACGTGGGATAAACGCTTTATCAAAAGAAAACCCATTTGGTTTTTTTCCTTCCAATAACTCAAACACTCTATTTTCAGCCTTAATTTCTCATTCATTCAAACATCAATTTGGACAAACAAATAAATAGTTCCGATGTTCTCACAAAGTAGAACATGATTCTACTTTTATTTGCCATTAAACAAACGAAATACAAACCATAATCGTGCCAAAAGTTTGCACAATTTCCTTCACATTAATTCCAATTTTCCAATAATACTTGGTTTCCTCAATGTTTTATGATAAATGATGTCGAGATCACAGTAGTTCCATCTCCATGAGGATTCCTGGTTGTCTGGTTGGATGCAGGAACTTGGTGGATACTAGAGACACAAAGGCCTCCTACTTGATCTAATTGTTAATTTGTGTCTTTGAGTTGAATATAAATTAAACTAAAATATTTTGATTTCTTTTAATATATTTTTATTAGTTTTGACGACACCCGAGCCGAGCTGGAAGCAAATCAGTCCACATGGCCATTCAGCACATGGACGTGTGGGACCCACAGGCCGACGCACCGAGCCGATGACGTGTCATTTAATTGGGCTCAGCCCTTCCGAGCCCAATCGTGGCGGGAAATTTATGGCGGAAAATTTAAAGGATAACTATCCAGTTAAGAAAGGTTAAGTGCACCATCAGCACAAGTAAGCTGACACTTGTGAGCATAACAACCAGAGGAGTCGACAAGTGGCAAACACTTGGCCAACATGCGTGCTTAGAGAAGGACAAGTGTCCTCTAAAATTATTTTAGTGTTAAGTGTAATAGTGATTATTTAAAACCCACTAATGAGATGGGTATAAATAGGCCTCATTTATGAGAGAAGAAGAAAAAAAGAGAGAAAAATACTAGAGAGAAAAATGCTTGTAAAATCATCACGTAAAGGAAAATCACCATTTAAGCTTTCATTTCTAGTATTTATATGAAAAGAAAGCAGAATTAGCCCGAATTTGAGCTTATTTACATTCTCACGTATTGCATTGTTGTACACTTTTACTTGTTGACTAAAACGTACGTCAACAAATTGGCGCTAGAAGGAGGGCTCATCTAGGTCCGATCTATTTCCGGCTAAGTCAAGTCACGTGAAGTCAGGTAAAACTAGTGTTAATTCCCTTGGAAAGGAAAAAATGAGTCGCTTGTCTCAAACGCTCATATAATCAAGATCCACCTATAAATAACCAAATCGCCAAACCACCAATGGCTTAACGTGCCTCGACCAAGCAGGGGAGCACGACTTTGTTTCCTTTTGCTCAACTTATCGCAAACCCCACCTTTGTTCAACAAATGAACCAACTCATCTCCCAAACACTTGCAACTACTAACTCGCAAAGTCATAACCTCCACCTCCTCGTAAATACTCACCCGCTCTACCTCCCAAGAAACGTTAATGTGAATCCCAGTCCTTGCACTCCTCGTGATGAAGGCCAAGAGGCCAGTTTTGGTAATGAACAGCACGGTCGCCGTGATAGGAGACGACCGCGTGATGATGTAGAAGAGCAGATTCGTGTGGCAGAGTCGTATCCGGAGCCCGCAAGCCACCGCCGTACCCACTCCATGTTTGCGGGACGGCGGGCTCGATCTCTCGCCCCACCCGATCGATAAGCTCCAGGCTCCAGTCGGATGAAAGAGAGCCGAGAAGGGCCAATCAAGCCTAGGGGTCTACCCTACTAGAGGAACGAGAGACGAAAATCTTGCGTCTTCGCCGCCGATTAAACGAGTTGGAGGACGGTCCTGAAGAAGCCCAGTACCAAAGGCCGCATCATGTAAAAGTCGGCCTCTCTATTGTATCACCTTTCGCTCCTAAAGATTCTCACAACTCCTCTACCACCCAATCTAAAGATCCCGCAAGTCGGTCTATACAATGGTGAGACCGACCTAACGACACCCATCCACAAATACTTGGCGTGGATGGAGCTTTACAGCCCTAGCGACACAATACTATGCGAGCATTTCATAACGCTGGCGATCGAGCCCATCGTTGGTTTCGGACCTACCACAAGCGGTCCATCCGCTCTGAGGCGACTTGGCCCCAGCGTTTTGTGCATTTTCTTACTTCCAAAGTCCGAGTTGCATCGAAAAATTCCCTTGTAAATATTAAGCGGGAAAATATGAGCCTTTAAAGAGTTATATAGCTCGATTAAATAAACGAGTCCAAGAAATGGAACTTGTCTCGGATGACGCTTATTTTGATCGGGCCATGGGCCGCCTCACCTCAAACATGGTTCAATTATTCTATCCATGAATCGAGGGCGGCCTTATATCGGGAATTTCTTATCCGCGCTGGAGTGCTATAATTGTGCGGAAGAGGCCATGGTTAGTCAACGCCTTGCAGGCGTATGCGGGCGTGAATAAAGATGGAAAGAAGGAGCTCATTTCAGGATCGTGGTTGGGTTTCGTGCTTTTTTTAAAAACCCGACCACCGGTATAAGGCGTGACAAGATGTGGTCGGTTGCCACGCTAAGGAGTGCGTTGACCCACACCCCTTAAATGATATGGAATGAAATACGTGGTCTTAACTTATTGCCATCGGCTCGGCCTTTGAGGGTGGAGCCCGTAAAATTGATGCGCGAAGATATCGCTTATCACAAGTCCATAGGTTATGACACGGATGAGTGTCGAGACCTCATCGTGAGAAATAATGTGCATTGTTTAGGGGGCGGTCTCAAGAGGTACGCCCACGAGTTATCGCCACCACCGCGCTCGCTTCCGGGAGTAAATCCAAAATGATTGATTTAATCCAACTCACCTACCGTTCTTTCGCCAAATGAGAATCAAGGTAGGGAGATTCGATGATATCTGGGGTGTTAATAGAATTAACACCAATGCGCCGAGGATAGCCGCCGAACCAAAAAAAAAGAAAGGCAGATATGCAAGCCGCCCATGCGTAAAGACAAGTTCTCAGGGGCGGAGATTAGAGAAGGCCACCTGACGGGTCGCTTTGTCTTCTCGGACATGGATGCCGACCAGGTGGTCCACCCTCATTCTCCCCTGGTCATCACGGCACCTATTCTGGCATCCCAATCCACAAGATTCTAATTGACATAGGAAGCTATTCGTCGGTTTTTATGTCCAAGCTTTCAGGAGATTGAACGTGGACTACAACCTACATTCGCCCATGTAATGACAACATTTTTAGCTTTGGTGGAGGAAGGATCATCCCGCCGGGGAGGTTGACCGCCCATCCGGATGGGATAGGGATTGCACAAGCAAACCGTCATCACCAAGTTTAAAATTATCAACGCGGATTCGGAGTATAATGCCATTATTGGAAGGCCGTTACTTTACCATTTAAAAGCGGCCGTTTCAATATATCATTTTTGTGTCAAGTTTCCAACCCGGATGGAGAAGCCATCCACAAAGGAAATCGAGGGAGTCGCGGGAGTGTTCTCTCAAGCTCCGACCTGTGGAGATCAACGTGGTGGAAAGGGTAGAAACCAAAGTGGGATGGTAAAAGACGACTCGGAGGAGAAAGACGAGTCTGAGCGGGAGAAAATGATTGTTTCAAAGTAATCCAGGTAGTAGACGGCCTGGAAAAGAACCTGATGAGTTGAAGGTGGGGAGAAACCGGTGATTGAGGGGGAGAATGAGCCGCCCCCGAGAAAAAAGAGGGGGGAGTAAGAAAAGAAAACATGCGGAACAAGTTGTAGGCAATTCGACATACGATCGATGTTGACAAGCAATATGGGGATGCCATTTACATATCGCACGACCTTCAAGAGCCATTCCGGTCAAAATTGATCGAGTTCCTTGAAAATAATCTTGATGTCTTTGCATGGACGCACTCGACATGCCAGGAATCGATCCCAAGCACGCATGTTATCGTCTCAACATAGACGCACATTCGACCAAAGAATCCGTAAAAGACGCAAGCTCCGGCCCCGCAGTGTGCAGTCGCCCGGAGGCCGAGGTCAATAAATTGCTTGACAACCAGTTCATCCGGAGGCGCTTTACCCTCGTTGGGTGGCCAACCCCGTGTTAGTAAAGAAGAGCAATGGTTTGTGGCGCCTTTGTGTGGATTTCACCGACCCGATAAGGCGTGCCCAAAGGAGCGGATACCTACCCCCTTGCCCAACATCGACTACATGGTGGATGCCACGGCCGGGCATGAACTTATGAGTTTCAAGGATGCATTCTCAAAGCTATAATCGATTCGGATGCATCTAGATGATGAGGAGAACACATCGCTCTTCTCCGCCGAGGTGTCTTTGTTATAAGATGATGCCATCCTGGTCAAGAATGCGGAGCGACCTACCAAAGGTTAGTTAAAAAATGTTTGAGGAATTGATAGGTCATTCCATGGAGGTTTATGTGGATGATATGTTGGTGAAATCCTTAGACATATCTCGATCATCTTAAATATCTTAATAAAATGTTTGCCATTTTAAGTAGAGTATAAGATGATGTAAAATCCAAAAAAGTGCACCTTTGGGGTCGGTTCGGGTAAATTTTTGGGTTATATGGTTATCCAAAGGGGATCGAAGCCAACCCAGATAAAATAAAAGCCATAATTGATCTTGAACCCCCCAATTCCATCAAAAGCGTACAAAGCTTGACAGACCGACTAGCCACCCTGAACCGGTTCGTTACATTTCTTCGAAATCATAAAGAAAAATAAGAACTTTGAGTGGACCGAACAAACACAGTGGCTTTTGAGTCACTTGAACAACATTTAGCCTCAATCCCTGTGCTATAAAAACCAACCCGACGGGAAGAATTATATTTGCACCTCGCGATCTCCGAGTACGCTGTCAGCTTGGTGCTTATTAGATTGGACAACTCCATCCAACACCCAATCAATTACACAAGCCAAGTTACCGCACGACACCGAGCCCGATATCCACCTATGGAAAAGTTAGCATATTCGCTAGTCATTTTATTTGAAAGCTCCGTCCCGTACTTTTTGGAGCACAAGATTGTAGATCGACTAACTACCCATCAAGCAAGTTCGCGACCGACCGACACTTTTGGTCGAATGATTAAGTCTTGTGCCGAGCTGTTGATTCGACATTTTATACGAGCCACGCACGACAATCAAAGGATAGGCGCTCGCGGATTTCGTAGGCCGAGTTCACACCTTCCATCCGGTAGAGGTGGTCAAGATCAAGAGTGGAAGTTGTTCGTCGATGGCTCTTCCACCGCGCAGCCGAACAGGGGCGGGATCGTGATAATCGATCCAAAACTCAAGTGCTACTTGTAGGTCCAAGGGGGTGTGAGTAAGGTTTAGAAGGGGGGGTTGAATAAACCTTACCAACTTTTCGATTTTAGTCCTTTTAAAATAATACAGAGTTAAATACATAGCTAAGTCCTTTGAGGGGACAACTAGGTTAGTTAACCAAACAGAGTTAGCCACTCAACGGACTCGATTGAGTCACATTAATAATAACTCACTGCTTAGTCTAAACCTTAACTTGTTTGTGATGAGATTTTCAAATAAGACTTAACACCCTTGAATTTGGTTTAAGTTTGTTTTAACACTTGGTTTTAGACTTTGTTAATTATCGAGTTGATAGCAAATTATCAGCAGATATAAAATGATATGTAAATTAAATGGAATGTAAAAGACACAATAGTTTTTATAGAGGTTCGAAGATGGGGTAATTCTTCTACTCCTCTCTTCTCCAACTCCCGGTCGAATCCACTAAGTATTGATCGAGTACAAAGTGTTTATCACCCAGATCATGTCTTGATCACACATGGTGACTTGATCCTTTGGGACTCAACCTGAGATGCTTGGTCACACAATTTGGCTTCTCGTCCGACTCACCTTCTTCACGGTATTTTGCCTTGCTACTTGACTCACTTGCTCAAGCTTCTTGGAATTGATCACGAAGCCCTCCAATAACTTGAGACTGGTTCGACTTGAACCTTCTACAATCCTCCTTGGAATGTAGACCCTTTTGATTCTTCAAAAGTTTTCTTCAATAGTTTGAAGTTGTCTTTCCTTCACAACTGGTGTTGGATCGATTTTCTTCAAATTTAGGGGCTTGAGGATTTGCTTGAGTAACTTGAGAATATTTTGCAGTTACGATTCGAATAATAGCTTGAATGTTCGTGGTCTGTAACCTTTCTCTCAATGAGATTCTCGGCCTTTTATAGTGAACTTTCAAAAATCTGTCCGTTGAAGAGATAGGCTGATTTTCAAAAGTCACTTGTGTTCGTTGGCTTGTCTTGTTGCATCCCTCTTGATATTGACATTTCCTCGTATTAAATGAATGTTCAACTTTTCGCAGTCCGACACGAGGTGCGATGTTTCCATTGGTTTATTCCTTTTGCACGCTTCGGGGGATCGAACACTTTAAGACATGGCGCATGGAAGTATTACTTGTTTAGGTAATATTCGGACTTCTCGTGCAAACTGATTCTTTTCGATTGTCTTGACTTGATCATGCATTCTTTAACTCCCAGGTGACTTGAGTGAGCTTCAAATCAATGGATGACTCATCCGGCACTTCAACTTGAGACTTGGCTTCTTGAGTTGACTTGATCGACACTTCACACACGTAGTGTATGCCGGTGATACTCCTTCAAATCGAGTTCTTGTCTTCTCCTCCTAGCCATACTCAAATTGTTTCACAAAAGTCTTCATTTCAGTCTTGATTGACTGACTTCAGATATCCAGCATAGTCGACTGACTCGGCCAGACAACCCTACCTATTTCAATGCAAATTACAAGGAAAATGGGGTGCCAACTTTCTAGTCTAAGTTTTACATGGCATTCATCAAAATCTAAATAATAAATTTCCCAACAATTTCCCCCCTTTTTGATGATGCCAAAACTTAAAACATACATACAAAATGTAAATAGCAAAGATACATACAGACAATGTAGAAACAGAGAATGTATGCGTAGAATCAATCTTTTTATTGATCATAACATTTTGTCCTTTACACATCATTTACAATGTGTATCGTGAGCAAACATAGCATTCTATATCTAGCAAAAATATAGAAATTACACAACTTTTATTCATCGTACAGGAAGACTATATAAATATGTATTTACAATAGTAAAATACATGAAGGGGGATGAGAACACTTCATCGCTTTCACTGCGTCTCCTTCTTTCCTCTCTTCTCACTGCCCTCTGCTATTTTTCTCTTCTTTTCATCTTCAACCGCTTTTCTTTTTTCGTAGGCTCTCCCTGCGGCCTTCATCTTTTCTCCTTCTTTCTTGCCTTTCTTCCACATGGTGATCTTTGCTTTTGTTTTCTTCTTCAATTCTTTTGACATAGTCAACATTCTTCCTAGCCACTTCCTCTGGTTGCTACTTCGTCATATCAAGCCCAAAAGAGATCCTTCCCTTCTTGCCCGGATCTACATATTCAATATTTTTGGGTAGAGGTCAGGTTGAAAACCTCCGCCTCCACCACTCCTTCTTCTTCCTCCGGGCCTATATTGTATCGAGTCTTTTTCTTTCCAAAGAGTGACCAAGCAGAGGATTTGTAGTAGTCGGTTTGTACCTTCTTCACATACTTTAGACCCTTCTCCCAATCAAGTCCTGTGCTGGGCTATGAACATATTTTTGAAGTATCCTGATTCGAGCGTTTTGAATTCTTCCACTGACGCGGCTCGTCTCAAAGTAAATGCCTGGAATGGCATCTGTGTCTTTTCCATCGAACGCCTATGTATTGTTTCAATATTTCCATTGCACGGGCATCCATTTTTCTTTCGACCTCCTTCATTCCCGCCTCAATCGCTTTTCCCTTCTCCTTCTTCTTCTCAACCTCGCGGCTGTATCTTTCCCCTTCTCATGATGTTACCTTTTCCTTCTCACCAAACGCCCCTTAAGCATCTTCCTCGTATTCCTCTTCCCCATTTTTGGCATCATCAAAGGAGAGAGGAACCCTGGGAACATACTTGCAGCATAAAGTCCAGGCGATCGATAGCCGAGTTCATTTGAGTCCATTCTGAGTATCTTGTTGGAATTCCGAGCGGGTGGCTTTGGACTCTGGCCGCCACAGTTTCATTTCAAACCATAAAGATCAATTTGTTATTCATGTTTTCTCTACGCGCAGAAGTTCTTTCCGTGAAATTCTCAGCAGTTTCCATTTCGGTGTTGTGGGAGGCATGCATTCTCGTCAATCTTCTCTTGCATCCTCTTCTTCATGCCGCATTATCGCGCTCCAGATCAACATTTTGTTGTACAATGCCTTGAAGATCGGACTTGTTCAATCGCATTGTATCATTGCTGACACCATTCTCGATCCGCAGACAATCCTCTCAAGTCGGCCTACTGCGTGAGAGTGGCATCCCTATTATCCACCGCGATATCCAGCGAGGCCTGGTGCCTTTCAATTTTCTCAATCTTTCCAAGGATAGTCTTAAAGACTTCACGCACCTCGTATTTGGGCCTCAAGGGTGGTGGCAAGAAAGATCGAAATCGAATTACTGGGATAATAGAGTCGCTGGGAATCACCGGATCGAGTTGGTGGTATCGCTTTCCGCCACGGGTTGTTTCTTCAACAACGCCAGGCACCTCAATTGAAAAAGGAAAAGTTTCTTTGAAAACATCATCACGGACGAAGGTATGGAATGTACAATCGTGCGAGCCCGTGATGTGCCTGGTCGAGTCGACTCTTCTCGCAGCCTTTAGGAGCCTCGGCATAACTCGGTTTCACCGGGCCTTGGTGAGTGGTTTGGCTACCGATTGGCTCAGGCCTGTTTTAACAGCTTTTCTTCGCCTCAATGTTTTCTCCTAAATGAATTTTCGGGGTCCCTACGCACAATCGGCATTGGAAGATGATGATGTTAGTCCAAGTGGCTGGCTCACGATAATCTAGAGGGGGTGAATAGATTATCTCGATTTTTCAGATTTTGCCTCTTTTTCGAATAATCAAACAAAGACGAGAATGTAAATGCGGAAATTAAACAACACTCGCCGATTTAAAGAGGTTCAACCCACCTAGTGGCCTAATCCTCTACCACCCAAAGATATCCAGGATGGATTTCAAAAGGAAAAAGATATTATTAATTTACCAAAAATTAATACAACACCTTGAGGATTACCACAACCTCTTACACCACCTTGAGGATTACACAATCCTCTTACAACACCTTTGAAGATTACCACAACCTTCAAACACTTATCACCTAGATCACCCAAGTGTATTCTTACCACAAGAATACTCACAAGGATGTCTTGCGGTTGAATGATGACCAAAATCAAGATTACAACTCAATAATGATTGATACAATATGAGTACAAGTGTAATCAAGAATTGAAAGCCTAGACCTCAAATTTGTGCAAGTGAAAGTGCTAAGGCTAATACAACAAAGATATATGAAAGTGTTTGCTTTGTTTGTTTCTTTTGCTTGTATAGAGTGTTGTATATTGTTGTTTGAATGAAGCCTCTATTTATAGGAGAGGTCTTGGCTTTGATTTCAGACATTGGCTCCTCCTGGGGAGTGATTTCTTCGCAAAAGAAACCATTTAAAATCATCAATAGAGTTAGAAATCAATCCCACAAAATAGGGAAAAGTCGTCGCAAATGCAACGATAGTTTGTCGATAAACAGTGGGTTCGACCGGTCGCACAAAGATAAGATTGAAATTGAATTTGCGATTTTTACAGGGGACCGGTCGGAAGGGGTTCGACCGGTCGCCCCTTGGTCTTGACGGTTGGGGTTGATAGAAAATCAAAACAGAGAAGTCCGCATTTGAGAGGGCACTCCCTGTGCACCGGTCGCCCGGTGGTCGCATCGGCCGCTTCACCTGTCGCCCACCTGGTCGATCGGTCAGCTTCCCCATTTTCTCTTACGCCCCATTTTCTGTTTCAAAACTCAACTCAGGTACGGGTTGCCCTATAGGGCGACGGCCGAGTCTGAAACAAAAGTGTTGTCCAATTTTAAATCGAATATAAACTTCAAGAAATACTCAAAAAATAGTAAAAACATTTTAGATCGATCGGAAGTGTTGGGACAACATTTAGGACATTGTTTTGGTATAAAAACTCATTTGAACAAAATCATCAAAATCATGATAAAAACATTTATCTAACAAACTCCCCTTTTGATGATTACAAACCAAAACAATTTTCAAGAGGACGATTTCGAAAAACAAAATAATTTTCCGGTTTATGCGTAAACTATCCGTTTAAAAACATTTTACAAAAGCTCCCCTATCAACAAGAACATTAATAAGAAATATTGCATAAGCTAGAAGCACAAGCTTTTACAAAATAAACAACAACTCCATGAGCTTAGAAGCTCCTCGTCACAAATACTTATTATCCATGCAAACAAGTTCATAAAAACAATCATTGACTGAGTTTTCTTCACAACTTATGGCCTTAATAAGCCATAGCTTATAGCTTCTATCATGAGCTTTTATTAGCTTCTTTGAGCTAACGAGCCAATTTCCTGCTTTCCCTTTGGAATCATCAAAAAAATGTTAGGATGATAAAAACATCATAGAAGTATGTCAAAGTGCGCCAAAGAAATGGTTTATCAACCATTGAGCAATTTAGGCTTAAAAACCAAGGAAAATGGGAGAAATGTGATGAAGAGTTCATACGCTCATTTTTATTTGCCAAAACATGATCTCAATGAGTATTGAAGACTTTTGGAAGCGAGAGAATCATGTAGAAGTTGAAATTTTCATTGTGACATTTCATCGAACACATTGTGGGCGTGAAAATAAAAAGAGTTGTATATAGCCCTTGTAAATGATCCAAGCCAAAAATTGCATCACCAATTCACATCAAACATCATACAATACAACATAATAACTAAGCTCATCAAGATCATAAGCAAAAATATCAAGAAATATACAAGAAAGCCATAAACTCAAGGGTTCAACCCAATTGACCAAAGTAAGGAAAATTCTTACCATTTGATCGGAAAAGATGAGCAATGATGATGATAAAAAGCTATATAAGGTCCAAGATATGAATTGAATGCATGAAAATCAATTTTGAGTGAAAATTGTGTGCATTTGGCAAAGGGGACGAAAAATGACAAAAAGAAGTGAAAATAACAAATGTCAAGACAGAATCGAACTTAAACCAAAAATTTGGCCTAGGGCGACGGTCGACGCTGAGGCGACCGGTTGCCCTCAACCTCTTCAAACTGTTTTGTCAAATTTTTCAAAATCCGAATTTTCAACCAAAAATCCGATTTTTCGCCTAAGTTTTAAAACATGCAAAATGCAAACGTAGACCTCATTCAATATGCATTATGCCTAACCGAGCTCAGATTGACGCAAAGTCTCGGAGTTAGCGGTTTTGTAAAAATGTCCGCTAATTGATCTTGAGATGGCACAAACGATATCTCAATTTTTCGTTTTGAGACACAATCCCTTAGAAAATGATGTGAATCTTAATATGTTTAGTACGGTTGTGATGAACCGGTTTTGAGCAATATTTATAGCGGATATGTTATCACAAAAGAGAGTAGTATCAACTTTACCTCTTGTAAAACCATTTTGCAAAAGAAAAGAGCTAAGTCTATCATACCATGCACGAGGTGCTTGTTTAAAACCATACAAGGCCTTTTTAAGTTTAAAAACATCATTAGGCCTAGAAAATTTTCAAACCCCTGAGGTTGTTTTACATAGACTTCTTCTTGAATAAAACCATTTAAGAAAGCAGATTTAACATCCATTTGGTAAAGATTGAAATTTTTAAAACAAGAATAGGCAAGTAAAATGCGAATAGCTTCTAAACGTGCTGGGTGCAAATGTTTCATCATAATCAATACCTTCTTCGACAATACCTTGAGCTACTAACCTTGCCTTATTACGAACAATGTTGCCTTGATCATCAAGTTTGTTCCGAATACCCATTTTGTACCAATAATTGTTTGAGATGGATGACAAGGTACTAATTCCCATACATCATTTCTTTCAAATTGATTCAACTCCTCTTGCATTTCTAAAACCAATCTTCATCCTCAATAGCTTCCTTAGCATTTTTAGGCTCTTTTTGAGATATAAGAGCTTTCTCGCAAAATTTCTTTCGAGTCATTACTTTATCAAGGATCACCAATAATAAGATCTTTTGGGTGATCTCCTTAAATTTCAATGCTACGGAAGATTCAAGCATCACCCTATCTTCTTGAGGAACATTTGAACTTGAAGGTTGATCATTTGAAATAGAAGGGTTTATCATTATGAGCATCACTTTGAACAATAGGTTCAACAATATCCTCTTCATCACTATCGTCATTGGGTATTCTTTCAACACCCGAGGCTTCATTAAATTTGACATGAATAGATTCTTCAACAACCATGCTAGTCTTATTGTAAACCGATATGCTTTGCTCTTGGTTGAATACTCCCATAAATATTCCTTCATCGGCCTTAGGATCAAGTTTGTCCAATTGATCCTTAGATTCAAAATAAAGACTTACATCCAAATATTTTGAAATAACTAATATTTGGAGTTCTTCCTTTCCAAAGCTCATATGTAGTTTTATTCATTTTAGACGAATATAAACTCGATTAATGACATAGCAAGCGGTACTTACGCTTCGCCCAAAAATATTTTGAAGTGAAAATTCATTTAGCATGGACGACTCATTTCTTGAAGTGTCCGATTCTTCCTTTTCGGCCACACCATTTTGTTGAGGTGTCCTTGAGCCGAAAAATTGTGTGTATATCCCTTGGTTTCACAAAAGACTCTAAACTCACCGTCAAATTCTCCGCCGATCACTTCGAATAGTTTTAATAGTATCTTCCTTTTCATTCTCAATGCGTCTACACAACTTAACAAACTCATTAACTGATCGCTTTTATTTGCAAGAAAAAGAGCCCAAGTGTATCTAGAAAAATCATCAACAATTACAAAAAGTGTAATGTTTTCCACTTAGACTAGCCGTGATCAATATCCCCATACAAATCTAGGTGAAGAAGTTGTAGAGGCTTGGTTGTGGAAATTTCATTTTGGGCTTAAAACTACTCTTAACTAATTTGTTCTTTCGACAAGTGTCACATAAGCCAAGATTTTCAAAATTCAATTTGGGTAGTCCTTTTACATGTTGGTTTTTGTAAATATTTTTCAAACTTTTATATCCAACATGTCCAAGTCGCCTATGCCATAAACTCGTTAAATCATTGTTGGCGACAAGACAAGAAACATTTTGACTAACCAAATCACTAGTAGAAATTTTGTAAAGATTGCCTTTTCTATTTGCTTCACAAATAATTTCATCATTTTTACGAATAAGGCATTTTTCTTTATTGAAAACAACATTATAATTTGAATCACAAAGTTGGCTAACACTTATCAAATTAAATTTAAGCCCTTCTACTAAAAGAACATTATTAAGAGAGAAGAAGAGTTACCAATTTCTCCATTTCCAAGAATTCTTCCTTGCCATTGCCGAACATGACCATACCTCTCTTCTTGGAACTTGATGTTGGTAAAAAGTTCTCTTTCCGTCATATGGCGTGAACATCCGCGTCCACGAGCCATTTCGAATCCTCCATGGTTGTTGTAGCGCCTATTACCTACAAACGAACCATTTTTAGGTACCCTATAGTTTTGGGTCCATGGGGTTAGCCTTGAGACCTTTGGGTCTCCAAACAAAGCTAAAATTGTTCTTCAATTTACAATTGCTAACAATATAGTGACCAACTTTACCACAATAAAAGCAAATAATATTATGGGCATTTTTAGCACGTACAAAATTCGGACCTTGGTCATTTTTCTTAAAGACTTTTTGAAATGGTTTGTAACCAAGTCCTTGTTTTGAATGCTCACCTCTTTGTGCATCTAAAATTTTAGTAACCTTATCCGTGCTTAAATTAAAACGATGCACATCCTTTTTCAAATTATCAATATCATTAGTGAGCATTTGTTTCTGGTTTCAAGAGTTTGAATTTGAGTAAGGGTAATAGCATGAACATGATCAAGAGTCTCATAAGATGTAAATAATTTATCCTTTTCAATTTTAAGCTCTTTATGCTCCTTCTTTAAACTCTTGTATTTAATAATCAATTTTTGAAATTCATTTTGCAACTCATCAAAATCACATTGCAATTCATCAACTAAGGAGGAGGTAGAGGAGTTAGAGCGCACTTCATTATTTTCATCGCCTATAGCCATAAGACCATGTTCTGTTTCACCTTCCTCGCCGGATGTCTCGAGTAGCTCATCCCAAGTTTTGACATCCGCATTTAGAGCCTTCTTTTTCGAAAAGGCTTCTTTTTCTTTTGTTCCTCCCTCATTGAGTTTTGGGCAATCGCTATGAAGTGCCCGGTTTTCCGTGACTTAAAGCAAGCATTATCTCTCGTTTTCTTGCTTTATTTTTATTCACAAATTTTGCAAATTTTCGAACAAGTGCGCCGCCTTCTCATCATCATCATCATTATCATAGTATGCATTATTAGAAGAGAAGCAAGACCTTTAGGAATATTTTGCATACCCGATTGATTGATGGTTGGTTTGGTATTTTTCCTTTCTCGAGATAGACTTCATAGATGAGGAGGTTCCCGATGAGCTCGCCAAACTTGAGTGTCTCAAGATTTTGTGCTTCCGTGATTGTCGTCACCTTTTCGGACCATGAGCCGGGAAGAGCATTCAATACCTTAGTCACTTTGTCTTCTTTTCGGAGATGACTTTACCGAGGGCTACAAGAGGATTGACAATGTTGTCAAGCCTTTCCACCATCTTGGAGATGCTTTCACCATCATACATGTTAAAGTTTTCAAAGTCTTTAACAAGCATGGTCTTTTCTAGCTTGCTTGACCTTCTTTGTCCCTTCATATATAGTCTCCAATTTTTCCCAAACCTCATGTGCCACCTTATGCCTCGATGCGATTGTACTCGGTGTGTAAGTGAGCAATGCAAAATATTTAAGGCCTTACCGTTTAGAGAGAAAGCCTTCTTATCATTTTCATCGAACTCCTTGAAAGGTTTAGGAGCCGAGGTGCCATCCTCCATTTTTTTCGTTGGTTGATCAACTCCTTCAATAACTACATTCCATATGTCAAACCCGCACTTGTAGAAAGCACTCCATACGGTCTTTCCAAAATGTGTAGTTGTTGGCGCGAACAATGGTGGCTTGTTGGTGGAGGCGCCGTGATGAGATAAGCGTCATTCGTAGCTATGGATCTTTCCTCTTTACTGAACGAGCTAGCCAAAGAGTTTGGCTTTGATACCACTTGTTAGTCCAAGCTCACGATAATCCAGAGGGGGTGAATAGATTATCTCGGTTTTTCAGATTTTGCCTCTTTTTCAAATAATCAAACAAAGACGAATGTAAATGCGGAAATTAAACAACACTCTGTCGATTTAAAGAGGTTCAACCCACCTGGCCTAATCCTCTACCACCCCAAAGATATCCGTGATGGATTTCAAAAGGAAAAAAAGATATTATTAATTTACCAAAAATTAATACAACACCTTGAGGATTACCACAACCTCTTACACCACCTTGAGGATTACCACAATCCTCTTACAACACCTTTGAAGATTACCACAACCTTCAAACACTTATCACCTAGATCACCCAAGTGTATTCTTACCACAAGAATACTCACAAGGATGTCTTGTGTTGAATGATGACCAAAATCAAGATTACAACTCAATAATGATTGATACAATATGAGTACAAGTGTAATCAAGAATTGAAAGCCTAGACCTCAAATTTGTGCAAGTGAAAGTGCTAAGGCTAATACAACAAGATATATGAAAGTGTTTGCTTTGTTTGCTCTTTGCTTGTATAGAGTGTTGTATATTGTTGTTTGAAAAGCCTCTATTTATAGGAGAGGTCTTGGCTTTGATTTCAGGACATTGGCTCCTCCTTGGGGAGTGATTTGTCGCAAAAGAAACCATTTAAAATCATCAATAGGGCTGTTAGAAATCAATCCCACAAAATAGGGAAAAGCTCGCCCCGAAAATGCAACGGATAGTTTGTCGATAAACAGGGGGTTCGACCGTCGCACAGAGATAAGATTGAAATTGAATTTCGCGACTTTTTACACAAGGGGACCGGTCGGGGGGTTCGACTTGGCCGCTCTTGGTCTCGAGGTTGGGGTTGATAGAAAATCAAAACAGAGAAGTTCGCATTTGAGAGGGCACTTGTACGGCCGCCAGTTGGTCGACGGCCGCTTCTCACACGGCCCACCTTGGGTCGACGGCCGCTCTCCCCATTTTCTCTTACGCCCCATTTTCTCGCTTTCAAAACTCAACTCAGTACGGGTTGCCTATAGGCGACCGGTCGAGTCGAAACAAAAGTGTTGTCCAATTTTAAATCGAATATAAACTTCAAGAAATACTCCGAAAAATAGTAAAAACATTTTAGATCGATCGGGAAGTGTTGGGACAACATTTAGGACATTGTTTTGGTATAAAAACTCATTTGAACAAAATCATCAAAATCATGATAAAAACATTTATCTAACAGATGAGTCTTGAAGACTGGCTCATCATCGAAATTAAAAGTTTGTCGAGTAGCCTTGAAGTGTGGCTTGCTCGCACTAGGAAGTTAACATCATCGGTGAGTCTTTTTGATGTGCGGTTGGGGTAGACTACCTTCATCCGCAGATCCAGGGAAGGTTGTATCGATCATCCTGGGGAGTCATGGAGAGCATCGATTTCTCTTCTCAATCGTAAATTATGGTCCGAGGAATGCTCTTATCTCCTTGATTTTTACGTAGGGAAGTCTCAACCTCCCTTAGGCCTTCATTACCTCCTCGTCAGCCTCAATCGCACGGGCTTTGTTCAACGCTTTGACATGCAAAACTGCCTTAAGTCTGTCTTCTCGCAGGGCATCCATAGAGTCTCAACTCCGTGATTGCCCTTTCAAGGCCTGCAGTGTTAACTCCTGGAAAGAACCATCTTGTGCCTCGACTACATCATAGGAGAATCCTCTCGGCAGAGTGACGCTTGGCACTTCAACTAAGACAGATTCAATCGTCCGAGCCACTGACAACTTGTGTGTTTCTTTTCTTGTTCCTTTCCACTTCGCCTCCTAGATTCGGGGTGGAGTCACCGCAAAGATCCTTTGACCTAGCTACAGGATGGAGGGAGTTTCCCTCACCGGGCACACCACCGAGTGACTTTGTTGGGGTCACTCGCAGACTCGGACTTTTTTTCCGTGAGTGTTCAGGCCACGGGGGGGTGTGGTAAGACACCTTCAACAGGGGTTGGCTCGACTTTGGTCCCCAAGTTCCCGCCATCGCCAATTCTCCTATATCCGTCTTCTCCGAGGAATCGGGAAGTGGTTGCAGCAAAAACAATGGCAATGGGCCGCACCACTCCTAACGGATCAATCTCAAACCGAGATTTGGAAGACTCTCATGGTCCTTCCTCACCGTTGTTCTCGTGCATCATTTTGGACTCCGATGGCTTGTCGTGATATCCATTTCTCCTTTGCAAGAACCGGGTCCACGCCCTCAACACTTTCTCGAAAAGAACATCAATATATGGATGAGTGTGATCATGGTTCTGAAGAGGACGATGCCGCTTTCACGCGCTCCGCTTCCTCAACCAATCTCTCCTTCTTTTTCTTTGAAGATCCGCAAGATATCTAGCAGCTTTTCTTCATCAAGTGCCTGACCATCGGGTCAACCCGAGGAACTCCATCGCTTCTTCCTCTTCTTCAATGAATTCAGTTTTTTGAATTGTTCCTCGAGCGACTCAGCCTTCCATTTCCTCCATTCTCATAGGAGATTTTGATGTCCGGATATGGTGGAGAGAGCATGATCACATCATCTTCATCTTCTTCTTGATGTCCTTCCTTTTCAGGAATGGAGGGTAGCGCACTCCATCGCTCTTCACCTCAAAGATCTGGCCGCAGTGGAGACACAACCGCCGCGACAGGGGATTCTCATTGCTTAGAAGCCTATTTCTTGTTCCTTAGCCGTTGCCTCGCCCACAAAATGGTTCTTCAACGTGCCTCTCCGCCGATCGGCCTCAAGATTTGGTGTTTCATCAAGCACTTTCGAGACCGCACTTCTTTAGCAAGTCTTAGAGATCTTTTTCGAGTGGCGGACTCACTGCCTTCTCAAGCTCGAACGCTTGATAATTCTTCTTCTTCTCTTAGTTTGCACCGTAGGAATGTCCGATTCGACTTCCTCCGATTCCTCGATGGTAAAGGCCTTTGAATTGCCTTAGAGGCACGCTTTCTCACCTTGGCGCCTTTCTTCTTCTTTATGCCTGGAGAAGGTATTAAAGATTCCTTCTCCACCGCTGGGCCGCAGTGGGCAGGAGACACTACCGCGGGCGGTGCATCTTTCTTTCTTATTCGCCGCAGGGGCAACTATCTTCTTTCCACCGTGCATGGGCATCTTTCTTCTTTGGAAGTGAGGCAACAAGCCCGCTTTTTCGAGGTCACCGATTCCCCCTCATCGTGTCCCGCTGGCGTAAGCTCTCTTTCTCGGGATCCGCATGTTAGCTCGAAACATCTTCTTGTTAACATGGAATGATTTTCCATGTCGGGCGGGGAACACCTTCACTCCATCAAGTGGCCAATTACAAGGCCATACCCGTAGAGATCCTCCAAAAGACCCATCGCCCTTGAAGGATTTATTTGCAACATTCTCGCGTAGTCCGGAGACAAATTCCGCCAGCTTGACCTTTTTCCTCCATGATCGCAGCCATGACGACACCTTGGTTTTTGGGATACCGATTAAAGCTTCCAAATTTCATGTCTACACATTTGGCAACAATGTCCATAAGTTTATGATAGTCCTCCTTCAAGACTTCTTCTCATTGCGGCAGATAACTTCGAAGATATTCCTGGTTTGGCCACTTCCTTCCATGCGACTAAATCAACATCTCGCTTCATAAATCTCCGCATGCCCTCCGACGGCAATAAAGGTGCTCCCCAAGGTCCTTTGCTTGATTAGGAAGTCTCTGCGGTGGATGAGATGACTTAATCCTTCTGCCCCGCACTCGGCATTCACGAGAATCGGGCGACTCTTCTACGACGTCATAGGATATTCCATCGCCGTAAAGGGTTTCAACCCGATTTTCGATCTTATCGGCTATCTTCTTCACCAGGGTTTCATCGAACCCGCTTTCAACATTCCTTCAAAATCCATGGTTGATCCGTGTGGTTTTGCTTTATGAGTTTAGTAAAATCATGTGTCAAAGTGCCATTTCGTGATTTTGTTTAACGAAACTTGACGAACTTGCTCAAGATTGGTAGGGTTTTGAGAGAAAATATATTTTCTTTATTTCTTTGAGAGATGGACAGTTTTTCAAGTGAGAGAAAAATCAACAAATGGGTATACAAGGGTTATGAAAGGACGTGCTTTCGGTTTTGAAATTTTGATCAAAATCAACGGCTCGGATTTATCATGTCAATTAGCATTTAATTTCCCGCATTTAATGTGGCAAAGATTTATATCCAATCATATGCTTGTTGTGCAACTTTTTGATCGCATTATTATTACCGACGCTATCCTTAAAAACATTCCCGCTTATTAAAAATGATCGCGTTTTTTGTCACTTAGCTCATAAATGACTCACCATTACACATGATGACTTAACTCTTCTCTCCTCCTTTCAGATGGTGACTCATTTGTCAATTAACTCGATACATCGGACTTTCCGATACTACCGATTCACTTGGCTGATTTATCAGACTTGTTCATTTTTCATCTTTTCACCTTCCATCTCTTCTCATTGAGTCTTCTGAGTGTCAACTCAGCTCAATTAACCCTAACTCATGCTTAAGATCTTCAAATCTTGATTCACATAATGGCTTTGTGAATATGTCATTTAATCATTTATCGCTTGAGATGTATTCCAAGGTGATGTCTTTCTTTTCAACATGATCTCTTATGAAATGATATCCGACATCAATGTGCTTTGTTCTAGAATGCAACACAGGATTATGAGTGATTGCAATAGCACTTGTGTTATCACACATAATTGGAATCTCTTTCTCTTCAATTTCATAATCTCTCAGTTGCTGTCTCATCCATAAGACTTGGGCACAACATGTAAGTCCAAGCGGCTACGATAATCTAGAGGGGGGTGAATAGATTATCTCCATCTTTTCGATTTCGCCCTTTTAACAATCGAATGCTCAAACAAAATAATGAAGGTGTGGAATGTAAACAACACACGCCGATTTAAAGAGGTTCAACCCACCTAGGGCCTAATCCTCTACCACCCCAAGATATCCGGATGGATTTCGAAAGAAAAGAATTTTATTAATTACCAAAATTAATACAAATTCAACTTACAACACCTTGAAGAGCACCACACTCTTCTTCAACACACCTTGGAGATTACCACAATCTCCCTTTGAAGATTACCACAATCTTCCTTCAACGGCACCTTGTGAAGATTACCACATCTTCAACCTGAAGAATACCGAATTCTTCAACACCTTAAATAAGAAGATTACCACAATCTTTGTACCTATCACCTAGATCATCCAAGTGTGCTCTTACCACAAGAACACTCACAAGATATCTTGTGTTTGAATGATAACCAAAAATCAAGATTACAACTCAATAATGAATAATACAATTTGAGTGCAAAGTGTAATCAAGAATAGCCTAGACCTCAAAGATGTGAAAGTGATAAGCTAGGCAATTTTACAACAAGAATAATGACTATGAAAGACCAAGTGTTTGCTTGAAGTGTATCTTGTTGTGTTGTATCTCAATTATTGTATTGGTTGCTCCAAAACTTCCTCTATTTATAGGAGATGATTGATCAAGCATAGGCTCCTCTTGGGGATTGAAAATCTACAGTAAAAATACAATTAAGATCAAGAATATAGTCAAGTTAGAAATCAATCCCACATTTTAAGGAAATGTGTCCGCCACAAACGGTCATATTTTTGTCAATACATAGATGCACGGGCGGCCGCATGCAGAGATAAGAGTTAAAGAGAACACTTTGAAAAATACAACAGTATGACGGCCGACGAGGCTCCACCGGGCCGACCCTGTTTCAACCGGTCCCCTAAACAAAAAACGAAGGGTTTGAGTCTGTTTTCAAAAAAGAAACTTGCAAAAATGGCCGATCATTGATGACGGAATCGGACTTGGCTGTCGACCATTTGCTTTTTTTCCTTCCGTCTCATTTTCTCGCTTTCTAAAACGCCTTCAGTCGCAGGGTTGCCCTATAAAAATAATTTCGGTCGACAACGAGATGTAAATATTGTCCAATTTTTGTCGTTTAAAATAAAACTCAAGAAATACTCCGAAAATTTAGTAAAAACATTTTAAACCGATCGGAAGTATTAGACAACATTTAGAAACATCGCTTGAGAGTGAAAACCCAATAACGTAAAAATCATTAAAAGCGTTGTCCAATTTAGACGAAAAATAAACTTTGAGAAAATACTCCTAAAATATTAAAATCATTTTAAATCATTTAGGAGTATTTGGACAACCTTTAAAACATTGTTTTGGTGATAAAATAAAATCATCAAAATTAAGATAAAAACATGTATCAAACAATCTCCCCTTTTTGATGATTACAAACCAAAACAATTTTTACACAAACTAAGAGAGCAATTTTAGAAATGATTTTCCGGTAAAAACATTTGACCGCTTGGAAAAACCAAAATTTCCAAAAATATTAAAGCAACCAAGTAGGGAGTAAATATTTTCAATAATAAGCACAAGCTCCCCTATCCACAAGACATCAAGAATAATGTAAGAGCAATAATTCATAAGCTAAAAAGCTTTAGCTTTTACAATTTGTTCAAGAGCTTATAAGCTCCCCCTATCACAAAACAACATTAAACAATAATATAAGTCCATCAAGCAACAATTGACTTAAGAACAAATCACAACTTACGGGCTTTTATGAGCCATAGCTTATAGCTTTTATAACAAGCTTATATTAGCTTCTTTGAGCTAATGAGCCAATATCCTATTTTTCTCCCCTTTGGAATCATCAAAAGAATGTTAGGATGGTGAAAGCACCATACAATAATATCAAAGCATGCCAAATGGACGGTAAAAACCGTTTGAGCAATTTAAAGCATAATCATCCAAGGAAAGTGAGAGAATTGAAACATAAAAGATTCATAAGCTCATTAGTATGCTAAAAACAAGATTTCAAAAAGATTTTAAGACATTTTGAAGCAAGAGAATCATGTAGAAGTTGAAAGTTTTATTACGACATTTTAACAAACACCTTGTGTGCGTGAAAAAATAGAAGAGGTTGTATATAACCTTTGTAAATGGTTCAAGCCAAAAAATTTTCATATCATCAATCAACTTCATTTCAAAGCTCAAAAAATCATATGCACCATATGCAATAATTTGTTCATCAATTAAGAAGCTCAAAGTAGATTCTCAAGGGTTCAACCCAATTGAGATGAGCTAAGAATGATCAAGGCATTACAAATGCCAAAAATTAGAGCAACCATCAAGTAATAAGTCATGCTTTTAACAATACATGTATCAAATGTCCCAACATATTCAACTAAGCATAACAAAGCAATAAAAGAAGCACTTTTACCATCAAGTACTTCATACCAATTATCAAACAATGCTTTAGAGTATTTTTACCATCAAATACTCCATCAAAGTCATGATTATTCACAAGTCATTATCAACTTGCAATTTTAACCCTTTAAGAAAAACAAGCAAATATCATTAGTACAAATGAGTTTTACAAAAGTTCATTAAAAATACAAAGCAACTTAAATGAAAATACTAGAAAGTAAAGGGGTGGGGTAACATCATTCCTCATCCGAGGAGAAGCAAGTTCTGGGTATGAGGTCCTTTATGAATTTCTTCAATTTGCCAATTGACTTCTTCAAACTAGAGTTTTCCTTTTCACGACCTGAGCTCTTTTCTAAGAGAAGCCACATCTCTAAATGTTTCTCTTTCCACTTTGGCCATTCTCTCTTTGATATTTAGATCTTCAACATCCAACTCGTCTTCATCTCCTTCCTCATTTTCTTCTTCCCTAATTTCTTGTTCATTTCCCACATTTTCTTCTTCATTTTCCTCTTCATCCCCCACATCATCTCCTTGTTCGTCAAACTCACCTCTTCCAATATTTTCAACCTCATTGTCATTAAAGAAATCATCCCGAGGTTGTTGTTGATGTCGGGCACGCCCTAGCGGCTTTGGTAGGAACCCGTGGTAAATGTCACGATTCTTACCATTTGTAGAATGTTGGCATTATCAAAATCATTGTGACGAATTTAGTATTCATTTCATTTTCGGGTATCCCGATAAGTATAAGAGTCGCAAATCAAATTTCCCAAGGTATATTTCTTCTTGGTAAGCTTTCTAGATTCTAACAAACAATATACAAAAATTGCCCCATAATTTACTCTTTCTCCTCGAACAATCTTATAGGTGAGAAAGAGTTCGAGATTACTTGGAAGTTTTACTTCCTTTCCACAAACACAATAGAGCAAATGATAGATATAATCCGATAATTTGGCGGCATTGCCGAGTATGTCACGGGATATACTCCTAAAAAGGTTTTCACATCATCTAGTGAGACACCGAAAATGTTATCATCCCAACGGGTGCAATTTACATTGACTACTCCATCATTTGGCACGTTAAAGTGATCACAAATATCGCCAATGTCCATGAAAATGCCTACCATTAACAAATGTGTGAAGTTCCAAAGGATTATCTATCGTAGCATCAACAATCCACATATTTGCATAGAAAAGTTTTATAAGCTCGTCATCATAGTGCAAACACGGATTATCCCAAAGTGAAACCCATCCTTGAATTTCAAAGTAAGCTCTAATATCCGGAAATTCATCATGAAATGCTTGAAAACGAACCATACGAGTTCACGCATTTTCTTATCATTCAATCCAATATTCTTATAATGTTCCTCCGCAAGTTTATTTAAAAATCGAAATCTATTAGCTCTAGAGGGAGGCTCGAGAGGAGTGATAACTTACTAGAGTCCCAATGAATGCTCGATTTTGAAACCCGCTCTTAATTCGACAATCTCCTCTTCTCGTAGCCGATTTTGATGGTCTCTTTGTAGAATATCATCTTGTTGGGGATTGGAAGAATATTCACCCTTTGCCTCCTTCTCCTCTTTTGAGGATTTCGTTCGATAAAATTTCTTGGAGGTGCCATATATGTAAGATTCTTGTGAAAATAAGAAGATTAGCAACAAGAATCGTGAAAATGATGAAGAATTGAAGATTTTAAAGAAAAAGAGGTGAAATACGCCGATAAGGGTTTGGGGGATTTTTGTTCTGTTTCGTAAAGTGAAGAATGCACCGTTTATAGGCTGAAAAATAACCCCGGGCGACCGGTCGTGGTAGGGTGCGATCGGTCGAGATGCGATGACCGGCCGCCTCGCCGTGACTGGGCCCCAGGTGATTTTTCTTTCTCCCAGAGTTTTCCAAAATTCGATTTTTCACCCCAAAAGTTTTAAAACTTTGCAAAAATATAAGTTTGGACTATATCCGACAAATATGGGTTTTGGGAAAACATATAAACGATAAAATCGAGACTAAACACGTAGTGCCTTTTTAAAAGAAAACATTTGCAAGATCAATTAGGGGCACTTAAGTGGTCAAAATGAAATATCTTGAAAGATATGTGCATAAGCATAATATCGAGTTTAAAGAAAAATACGAGTAGACATACTCGATGGTTTAAGAAACTTGATGACGTAATATCCAATGAGTATGAAAAATGTATCCTACACAATTCTTAGACAACTTTTGCATAGAAAATACAAGTGTAGGCAAGTAATATGAGATATCAAAAAGAGCTTATGCTATAAGATTTCATAAGAGATAATAAGCCACATAAGTCTAATAAAATGCTCAAGAGTTTTATGAAAAACATGCAAGGTCTCTTTTAAAAATATTGAAACTCATAAATATATAATAAAACTTGAAGATACATTTTGCAATTAAGACAGAAAATAAAATGCATATACAAATGGGGAGATACGGTTTACCAATTATGCCGCTTTCCATGGGTTGTGTCGTTCCCATTGTTGATGATATCTTCCTTTTGAGAAGTCACTTTGTTGATGATGACTTCTTTGATTGCTCCATTTCCAAGGTTTGTTACCTTCCCATTGTTGATGGTCTTTTCTTCTCTCGAAAAATCATCTTGTTGATGATGTCTTTGACATTTCCAAGGATTGTGTTTTTCCCATTTTTGATTATACGCTCTTTTTGGAAATTGACTTTGTTGAGAGTAGTTTCTCCTTCTTTGATCAAATGAAACGTTCATTTGATGTTTTCTTGGTGGCATGAATTTTCTCCGATTTTTGCTTTGCCGGGTACCTAATAGCACATTGTTTTGTGGTACCTCATGTGTTTGGGTCCTTTAAGATTAGCTTTGAGACTTTTAGGTCTCCAACAATATTTAGAGCTATTTCTAGCCCGACACGAATTAGCCGTATGACCCTTTTTGCCACAATAAAAACAAGTAATAATTCTAGAGCATAATGACCAATATGCATAGTGACTTGATCCTTTTTCATATGATTAACAACATTAGGCTTATGATCACGTTCCTTATCACAATTATGAGTATCAACAATATCGACATTTTATTGGTACTCAAGTTCGATTTTAATAAATCCTTTTTCATGCAATCAATATTCTCAACAAGAGTACTATTTTCTTTTTCAAGGTTTCTAACCTTTGTCAAGTGTGGTGGTGTGAGCACATGATAGTGATTCATAAGAAGTAAATAAATTATCCTTATCATTTTTCAAAATATTGAATTCCTTTTTCAAATTTTTGTATCTAACAAGTAAGCTTTGGAATTCATTTTGAAGTTCATCATAATCATTTTGTAAATCACTATAATCATTTTGAATGACAATATCATAGGAAGTAGAGGGTTTAAGACATACCTCATTTTCTTCATTGATGCCCATAAAACAATATTCAACTTCTTCATAATTGGAAGTTGTAGGAGCTTATTCCTTAGATATGAGCTTGTATGATCTTGAGAAGTAGATGTTTTTGTTTGACTCCTTTCATTTGCAAATACTCCATAGATGGCTTCTAATTTTTTCCATATTTCATGTGCCGACTTTATTCCTACAATATGTTCATATTCTAAATTAGTAAATGAACAATACAAAATATTTAAAGCCTTACCGCTTAAGGAGATGATTTTCTTTTCTTCATCATTGAGCTTTTTGAAGCCTTTTGAGGTGCATGGTGTATTTTTTTCGAATGGATTCTCCATTAATGACAGTTGTTCCAAATGTCGAACCCGCAACCTTGTAGATAGCATTCCATTCTTTCTTTCCAAAAATTAAAATTCTTGGAATCAAATAGTGGTGGCTTGGTGGTGGAGGTGCGGATAGATGAGCTTCGTCAGAGTCGTCGATCGTTTCTCTTCACTCGCGATGTGAAACGAGCTTGCCAAAGAGTTTGGCTTTGATACCACTTGTAAGTCCAAGCGGCTACGATAATCTAGAGGGGGTGAATAGATTATCTCCATCTTTTTCGATTTCGCCCTCTTTTAACAATCGAATGCTCAAACAAAATAATGAAGGTGCGGAATGTAAACAACACACGCCGATTTAAAGAGGTTCAACCCACCTAGGGCCTAATCCTCTACCACCCCAAAGATATCCGGATGGATTTCGAAAGAAAAGAATTTTATTAATTACCAAAATTAATACAAATTCAACTTACAACACCTTGAAGAGCACCACACTCTTCTTCAACACCACCTTGGAGATTACCACAATCTCCCTTTGAAGATTACCACAATCTTCCTTCAACGGCACCTTGTGAAGATTACCACAATCTTCAACCTCAAGAATACCGAATTCTTCAACACCTTAAATAAGAAGATTACCACAATCTTTGTACCTATCACCTAGATCATCCAAGTGTGCTCTTACCACAAGAACACTCACAAGGATATCTTGTGTTTGAATGATAACCAAAAATCAAGATTACAACTCAATAATGAATAATACAATTTGAGTGCAAAGTGTAATCAAGAATAGCCTAGACCTCAAAGATGTGAAAGTGATAAAAAGCAATTTTACAACAAGAATAATGACTATGAAAGACCAAGTGTTTGCTTGAAGTGTATCTTGTTGTGTTGTATCTCAATTATTGTATTGGTTGCTCCAAAACTTCCTCTATTTATAGGAGATGATTGATCAAGCATAGGCTCCTCTTGGGGATTGAAAATCTGAGAAAAAATACAATTAAGATCAAGAATATAGCTGTTAGAAATCAATCCCACATTTTAAGGAAATGTGTCCATTGTCAAACGGTCATATTTTTGTCATTCCCAATACATACATAGGCGACCGGTCGCACAGAGATAAGAGTTAAAGAGAACACTTTGAAAAATACAACAGGCGGACCGGTCGACGTAGGCTCGACCGGTCGACTGCTTTCAACCGTCCCCTAAACAAAAACGAAGGGTTTGAGTCCGCTTTCAAAAAAGAAACTTGCAGTGTACTTGGTCGATCATTGGCGCACGGCCGACCGATCGGTCGACGCCAGCGGCGACGGTCGACCGCTTGTTTTTTCCTTCCGTCTCATTTTCTCGCTTCTAAAACGTCTTCGTGCACGGGTTGCCCTATAGGGCGACCGGCCGACCACGAGATGTAAATATTGTCCAATTTTTGTCGAAAATAAAACTCAAGAAATACTCCGAAAATTTAGTAAAACATTTTAAACCGATCGGAAGTATTAGGACAACATTTAGAAACATCGTTTGAGAGTGAAAACCCAATAACGTAAAAATCATTAAAAGCGTTGTCCAATTTATTTAAAATAAACTTTGAGAAAATACTCCGGAAAATATTAAAATCATTTTAAATCATTTAGGAGTATTTGGACAACCTTTAAAAACATTGTTTTGGTGATAAAATAAAATCATCAAAATTAAGATAAAAACATGTATCAAAACACAACATTTTGCCGCATGACTATGTACTCACCATTTGTGGATGTGGCTATTGAGTTTTGCTTTCTTGCTAAAAAAGGAAACCAACTGTTTCCAAGCATTTGACATGTGCCTCAAGTACTCTTCTGTCTACCCTACATCCAAAGATAGTTAGTCCGAATAGCCAATTAGCTTGAATCCACCTTCCTTTGGATACCATAGGCGCCTTTTCTAAAGATCCCTTCAAATATCGTAGGATTCTCTTAGCATGCAAATCATGTGGCTTTCTTTTGGAGAAGATTGGAATCTTGCACATACACCTACATCAAAGGTGATGTCCGCCTACTTTGTGAGATAGAGCGCTGATCCAATTAGTTCTCTCAGATCCGGTTTGATCCACAGGATTACCATCTCGCATCCATGTCCATCTTGACTGATGTATTCATTGGTATTTTCACAGAAGATTTCTCTTCCATCCCAAATTTCTTGATTAAGTCTCTGGTATACTTTGTCTGACTTATGAAGGTTCCATCATTCAACTGTTTTACTTGAAGTCCTAGAAAGAATGTCAGTTCTTCCATCATGCTCATTTCAAATTTGCCTTGCATGAGGTTTGAGAATTTATCACACAGCTCTTTGTTTGTGGATCCAAAAATGATATCATCCATATATATTTGAACAAGCAGTATAATCTCTCCATCTTGATTTCTGAAGAGTGTTCTGTCCACTTTGCCTTTGGTGAATCCATTATCCATCAGAAATTGTGAGAATGTATCATACCATGCTCTAGGTGCTTGTTTCAATCCATATAGAGCTTTCTTGATCTTGTACACCTTATCTCCAAGAGTCTTCTGCTCAAAACCTGGAGGTTGCTCAACATAGACTTCTTCTTCCAACAATCCATTTAAGAATGCACTTTTCACATCCATTTGATATACAGTGAAGTTCTTGTGAGCAGCATAAGCAAGAAACGTCCTTATTGCTTTTAATCTTGCAACATGAGCAAATGTTTCATCAAAATCTATTACTTCTTATTGGCAATACCCTTTGGCTACCAATCTTGCTTTGTTCCTTACCACAGAACCTTCTTCATTCATCTTGTTTCTGAAAACCCATTTTGTGCCAATAACATTTTGATGGGTTGGTGTTTGTACCAGTTCCCATACTTTGTTCCTTTCAAACTGATTCAGCTCTTCTTGCATGGCTTGAATCCAATGAGTATCATCCAATGCTTGGGACGTATCTTTTGGCTCTATTTGGGAAATAAAACAAGTGAACATTGCTTCTTGTTGAGCTCTGGATCTGGTTCTTACACCATCTCTTACATATCCAATGACTAGCTCGGTAGATGGTCTCTCGGCCCATCTCACATCCGTTGGAGTAAGTCACTGGGTTCGATCGTCTTGCTTGTTTGTGTTGTCTTGAGCGACTCTCTCATCATCGCTTAGTTGCATTTTCCACTGCCTTTGAGATTCAACTATTTCACCTTCATCTTGATTGATTGCTCCAAAACCTTGCCTTCAACATAGGGACTTTTCGCATAGTTGGTCGATTCTCGCTTATCCGCTAACTCTTCAATGTCTTCTCCATTTACATTAGGTTCATCAAAAACCACATGGTTAGACTCTTTCGTGACCATTGTCCTCTTGTTCAAGACTCTATAAGCTTTGCTTTCAGCTGAGTATCCCAAGAAGATACCTTCATCGACTTTAGCATCAAAAGCCTTCAAATTATCCTTTCCATTGTTGTGGATAAAACATTTACTTCCAAATATTCTAAAATATGCAACATTTGGCTTTCTCCCCGTCCAAATCTCATAGGAGTCTTTGTTTGTCAATTTATCATGCATCTATTTTGAGTATAGCGGTGTTGATGGCTTCCCAAAATCTTTTAAATCCCTTCACTAACATGGTCCTTACGTGCCTTCCTTGAGAGTTCTCCTTTTTTCGCTACTCCATTCTCGTTGTGGAGTCCTTGTGCGCAGATAATTCATGAGTTATACCATTTTCAATACAACATCGAGTTATTATTCCATTGACAAACTCGGTTTCTATCAGATCTTATCTTTATAATGGTTTGACTCTTCTCATTTTGAACTCTTTTCATCAGTTGAGGTCTTCTGCAAAGTTTCCTTCTTTTACACATGAAGATTGTCCATGTATATCTTGAATAATCATCCACCACTACTAGAGTGTATTTCTTCCCACTTATCTTGGCCGCTCAATCGACCAAATAAATCCATATGCAACAAAGATCCTTGTTGAAGATGGACTTGACTTCTCTTTGAATGATGATTTGATCTGTTTTCCCATCCGCATGCATCACAAACACTTTCCTTCTTGTACACTGAGTCTGGTAGTCATTCTACAAGATTACTCCTTGCGAGCTTGTTGATTGTCTTGAAATTCAGATGACTCAGCTTCTTGTGCCATAGCCAACTTGATTCGGTTGTACTCTTTGCTAACAAACAAGTGCTTGGTGTGGCAGTCGACCAATCTACCACATACATATTCTTTTGTCTGGATCCTTGCAACACCACTTCATTTGATTCAGTGTCTTTGATTTGGCATACTCCCATATTGAATCCAACATTATAGCCCTTGTCACAGAGTTGACTGATGCTTAACATGTTGAAGTTGAGGCCTTCAACATATGCAACGTCTGTGATTTCTAATCCATTTTTCTTGATGGATCCAGTTCCTCTTATTTCCCCTGGAGCTTCATTTCCTCCAAATATGACTTTTGCACCTCTAATCTCCTTGAATTTTGACAGATTTTTCTTATTTCCTGTCATGTGTCTGGAACAACTACTATCCATGTACCATGTCCCTTGGCACTCAGCTGTTCCTTGAACCTGCAATCAAAGAAATTAGTTTTTAGGTACCCACACTTGTCTGGGTCCTGAGGGGTTAGTACTGTAAGATGATCCAACCAACCTATAGCCAAATGATCTGACTCTAAGAGGTTGCCATCTATTTGTGCCATAATCATAATTCACTTTGGCAAATTGCTTGGGGGCTTTAGGTTCATACAATCTCTCGTTGTCCGTAAGTTCCCGTTTGTGTGTGTGTTTTAGCAATTGCCTTCTTTGGGTAGTTGTGATATTTCTGAGTGTAGTGCTTGGGTGCATATGTGTGCTGATGATAACTCTTTTGCCTTTGGAATGGCCTTTGTTGAGTTCTAGGCCTTTGCCATTTTGGCATATATTCCATAGGTCTTTTGCCGATATTTCACATTATTCCAATCACTTGGCTTGGGTAGTTTTACCATTCCCATCATTTATATTCCTTTGATAGAATTTGGGAATCTCGGTAGCTCTGCTTTCTTCTTCACAGTACTTCTGCTTGGAGTTTGCCGAGGCACTCTTTGGATTTCTTCTCACTGCCCTCTCAAAGATACTCAATTGGTTGCTTTCCTTTTCCTTTATATCCAAGGCCGCTTTTTTGTGATTGTGCTTTGGAATGAATGTGTGTGCAATATTTGGTGTCTTGGATTTTTGAGATGTTTCATTACTTGAAGATCTTTTTTTCCAAAATCACTCTGGGAGTTTGACTGTGCACATAGGAATTGAATCATATGCCTGTCTTATCTCCACATTCTTTTTGGCTCATAATAAGGTCATCCAATGATTTATATGTCTTTGTAAATGAAGCAATCACATTTTTGAGATCATTTTCCCTCTTTTCTATAGCAGCTATCTCTGCTATTAGTTTAGCATTCTCGGCCTTGACTCTTTTTGTTCTCATCGCCTATGTGACTTAGAGTACTCGGCTCCTTAGTCACCGTGAGTTTTCGCTTTTGATGTTGTTTTCCTCATTTAATAGTGTGTGTGAGGACTTATTGTGTTCAAAGTCTTTCATCATTTTGCCTAATGAATCATAAAGATCAGTGGGTGATGAAGTGTGTGTGTGTCACAATCACTATCACTAGAATCTGAGTGAGATGAGTTAGAGTGTACCTCATCTTCTTGGTCAGGTTGGTCTTGTTCTTTGGCCATTAGACAGATTAAGGTTTCTTCTTCAGAGTCACTTGAGTAGCCAGCTACACTACTCGAAGTCTCACGCTTCTTTTGACTTAGTCAAGCTTTCAAAATTTCTCGGCAGCCAACATTGCTTTTTTTTCTTTTTTTTTGTCTTCTTTCTCTGAAGACTCTTCTTTCTTCTTCATTCCTATATTTATTGACTACAGGATGTGGACAGTCAATAGCAAAGTGTCCTGGTTGTTTGTAGTTCCAACACAGGTTTTCAACTTTTTGGTCAGCTCTCTCATTTCTTAGGTTGTCACTCTTTGATATTCGACCTTTTGATACTCACTCTCTTTGGTGGCATGTCTTCCTTGACTTGAGAGGGGTGAATGTCTTCTGGAGGATTCACCTTTATTTCTTTTGTAGTTCTTGTTGAAGAACTTGTTGAATCTTTTAACCATCAGCGCAATCTCCTCCTGGTCAATTATTTCTTTGGTCTCAGCTCTCTTCCCATCCTTGACTATAAGTGCATTGTTTTGGGTACGCTTGTCTCCTCTGATCTTTTCTTCTCATTTCAAATTCATAAGCTTTGAGGTCCGAGAATAGTTCATGATTGGATGTTTTTGATAGGTCCATCGAGTGCCTTAGAGCCATGGCCTTCATTTCCCACTCGTTGGGAGGCCCTAAGTATCTTCATGCATTTCCTTTTGTGTGTATTCATTTCCAAGTCTTTGAGAGCTCATTTGTAATTTCGGTGAATCTAGAATCCATTGATCCATTGTCTCACCGCAAGCATTTTAAAGTTTTCAAATTTTTGAACAACAGATAATTTGTTTTCCTTAATTTGCTCAGATCCTTCACAAATTAAAGTTAGTTTATCCCATATTTCTTTGGCTGTCTTGCAAGATTTGACTTTGTTGAACATGGCTTTGTCCAAAGTCTTGTAAAGTATATCCTTGGCCACATTGTCTAGGTTGTATCTTTTTCTGTCATCATTTGTCCATTCAGCTCTTGGTTTTTCAACCATAGCTGGTCTAGGAGGAGCATCCTCTTCTCCTTCAGCTGCAGCAACTCTCCTTGCAGCTGTGTTCACCTTCATTATTTGCAGTGGCCCATCCTCTATCACTATCCACATCTCATCATGTAAGGCTGATAGATGAGCCTGCATACGTATTTTCCAATCATCAAATTCTTCAATGGTGAACATAGGAATGCGTGTCAAATTTGCTTCCATGATAATAACTTTGCAAAAAAAATGGCTTTTGAAAGAATAAGTGTTAAAAACTTCTTTGAAAGATTGGAGATCTAGTTCAAGAACTGCCATGCGGAAGGCTCAATGAACCAACCGCTCCGATACCACTGTAGGTCCCAAGGGGTGTGAGTAAGGTTTAGAAGGGGGTGAATAAACCTTACCAACTTTTCGATTTTAGTCCTTTTAAAATAATACTGAGTTAAATACACGGCTAAGTCTTGGGGGACAAGTTAGGTTAGTTAACCAAATAGAGTTAGCCACTCAATGACTCGATTGAGTTGTTGATAGAATAACTCATTGCTTAGTCTAAACCTTAACTTGGTTGTGATGAGATTTTCAATGGAAGACTTAACACCCTTGAATTTGGTTTAAGTTTGTTTTAACACTTGGTTTTAGCGCTTTGTTAATTATCAGTTGATAGCAAATTATCGCAGATATAAAATAATATGCGTAAATTAAATCTTTGGAATGTAAATGACATAATAGTTTTTATAGAGGTTCAAGATGGGGTAATTATTCTACTCCTCTCTTCTCCAACTCCCTGGAGGAATCCACTAAGTATTGATCGTAGAGTACAAAGTGGTTATCACCCAGATACAAGTCTTGATCACACGGTGACTTGATCCTTTGGGACTTAGTCCGAGATGCCTTGGTCACACAAAGGTGGCTTCTCGTCCGACTCGGCCTTCTTCACGGGGTGGCCGCCTTGCTACTTCACCTCACTTGCTCAAGCTTCTTGGAATTGATCACGAAGCCCTCCAATAACTTGAGACTGGTTCAACCTTGAACCTTTCTACAATCCTCCTTGGAATGTAGACCCCTTTTGATTCTTCAAAAATTTCCTCCTCAATAGATTGAAGTTGTCTTTCCTTCACACTTGGTGTTGGATCGATTTCCTTCAAATTTAGGCTTGAGGATTTGCTTGAGTAACTTGAGAATATTTTGGTGTTACTGATTCGAATAATAGCTTGAATGTTCGTGGTTCAGGTAACCTTCTCTCAATGAGATTCCTCAGCCTTTTATAGTGAACTTTCAAAAATCTGCCCGTTGAAGAGATAGGTTGATTTTCAAAAGTCACTTGTGTTCGTTGGTTTGTCTTGTTGCAGTCCTTGATATTGACATTTCCTCGTATTAAATGAATGTTCACTTTTTCGAAGTCGACACGAGGTGCGATGTTTCCCATTGGTTTATTCCTTTTGCACGCTTCCTCGGGACTGAACACTTTAAGACATGGCAACATGGAAGTATTACTTGTTTAGATAATATTCTTGACTTCTGTGCAACAGATTCTTTTCAGTTGTCTTGACTTGACTGCAGTTCTTTAACTTCCCCAGGTGACTTCGAGTGAGCTTCCAGTCAATGGATGACTCATCTGTCACTTCAACTTGAGACTTGGCTTCTTGAGTTGACTTGACTGACACTTCACATAGCTGTATCCCAGCTGATACTCCTTCAGTCGAGTTCTTGTCTTCTCCTCCTTGCCATACTCAAATGTTTTTCACAACGAAGTCTTCATTTCGATCTTGATTGACTTCTTGTATATCCAGGCATAGCTGACTTGACTCAGCTCGCACAACCCTATCTATTTCAATGCAAATTACAAGGAAAATGGGGTGCCAACTTTCTAGTCTAAGTTTTACATGGCATTCATCAAAATCTAAACAATAAATTGCCCGAGGCAAAAGAACAGAAAATGGCAAAAGAACAGAAAATTGCCCGATATCTGGACTTGGTCAAGAAAAAACTCTCGCATTTCAAAGCAGAAGTCTTGCATGTTCCCCGAACTGAAAACATGCAAGCAAATGCCTTAGCACAGTTGGCCTCCAGCCCGGGGACCGACGCGATTGCGGGTGTCACCATCCCTCAGTTGTCCGCCCCGTCACTTAATGCACAAAAGATACATGCTAATGAAGTGACCGAGCTGACCTGGATGACTCCTATCATCCAGTATTTAGAGAAAGGAATTCAGCCAGATGACAAGACCGAGACTAGAACACTGCGAACTCAGGCGGCTCGGTTCACACTGGTAGATGGTGTCTTGTACAAGCGTGGGTACTCCGTCCCGCTCCTTCGGTGCCTGTTGGAAACAGACGCAGACTACGCACTCCGGGAGGTACACGAGGGTATATACAGAAATCACGCCGGGGGCCAAACATTGGCTTACAAGTTGATACGGCAAGGGTACTATTGGCCGTCCCTAAAAAAGGATGCGACCGACGTTGTCAAAAAATGCGAAAGGTGTCAAAGATTTGCGCCACAGGACTGAACAACTTACTTCCATATTCAATCCATGGCAGTTTGCCAAATGGGGAATGGACCTCATTGGACCACTCCCCACTAGCAAAGGGGGCGTGAGATATGTCATTGTGGCGGTGGATTATTTTACAAAATGGGCCGAAGCGGAACCCTTGGCGAAGATAGATGAAGAAAAGATTGTTAACTTCGTATGGAAATCCATTATCTGTAGGTTTGGAATACCATACTCGATCGTCACAGATAATGGGAAATAATTTGATAATCGGAGATTTCGAAATTTTGGCGAAGGATTCCACATTAAAAATTATTTCTCGACGTATCACATACCCAACAGCAGGAAGCGGTGAACAAAATACTTAAATATACTTTGAAGGCAAGGTTGGAGGAATCTAAAGGTAGTTGGCCCGAGGAGTCGCTGCCGGCATATTGTGGTTGTATAGAACAACACACCGAGCGCCCACGGGGAGACGCCTTTTCTTTGGCCTACGGGAATCGGTGCCGTCATCCCCTGTTGAAATTGGAGCCCCTACTTTTAGAGTTGCAAATTATTCCAAAGAAAATAATGATGCCGCCCGAGCCGATCCGGACCTTCGGGAGAAAAGATGCAAGTGATCGAGATGAGAAACACAATATACAAACAAAGGAGCGAAAGGTACTACAATTCAAAAGTAAAGGAAAGAAGGTTCCGGGTTGGCAACCTCATTCTAAAAAGAGTAACTGGGATTGAACCTAGCCCGCTGAAACCGACCTAGGAAGGTCCATTCCGGATCAGTAAGGTCATGTTGAATGGAGCATACGAGCTCGAGTACTTAAGTGGGGAAAATTTTACATATCCATGGTATGTATCATATCTTAAGAGGTACTATCAATAAAATACCCAGTTTGTGATTGGATACAATTCTAAGGGTTTATCCTCATCCGATATTCTGTGAGCTCTCTAAAAGGGGGCAATTTTTATTCTCCTTGGCCAAGTGCCGAGCGCCGACTGCTCGTCTCGGGTACGTCCCTTGCACGTTTAAATAATGGGAAGCTCGCCCAAAAGGCGAGCCTACCCAAAACAAAGACTCGGCTTATGTTCCGAGCATAAAATTCAGACAGTTGAAGCCCACTACTTGTGCCACTTGAGCACAAGAAAACCGAGCCCTATACTTGGAAAAATAAAAAGAGGCAAGTAGAGCAGAAGTCATACAACAAAGAAAAACGAGCACAATACTTAGTAAAATTCGAAAATACAAAAGCACGCACGAGTGACCAAAGGGAATTCCAATTACTAAACAAAATATTTACATTGGGGGGTCGGAGCCCATTACATCAAGAGGCCCAAAGTCCGCTTAGTCTACGATAAAGAAAATGCGAAAAACAAAAAACAAAAATTCAAAGTGGCAAATGGATCAAGCCCCGGTAGGAGAAGGGATCTCAACAGGCTCACTTGAAGCCACTTCTTCTTCAGGAGGAGGAGCATCCTGGCTGCCGTTGGCCTCCAAAAAGCGAGGGCGGATAGCATCAAGGTCAAGATCCAATTCACCGGGCAAGCTCGACTCGAGCTCAACCAAGGTCTTGCCAAATTTCTTAAGGTCTTGGAGGATTTCCCAATCTTTGGTTTGCATGTCCGCAGTCGGCATGAAGGCGTATTCCTCCGAATCTTTGTAAGCCCGGACGCTCCATCCGGAGCCTCATCGACCGCTTACGGGGAAGCTTCTTCGCCTCCCTCGTGGACTTCGGCCGCGCGCTCTCCAATTTCCTGGCATGAGCGAAGTTACCTCTTCCAACTATGGAACTCGCCCAAGCTCTTCTTCGGCCTTACGCGCGATCCCGCTCGCCTCGCTTTTACGGCGACCTCTCTCTCGCATTGGCCCCGGTCGCGCCTCCGCTGGGTCTTCGGGGACTCTTCCACCCCTTGGAGAGTAGCATAAGCATCTTGCAGGTCAATGTGCCACCTCTCCAAGTCGGCGTGCTTCTTCTCCAACTCGCGAGCCCCGCCTATCGCGTGCCACAGAAGCCCGATGATCCTGCCAGACAGCCCCATGGCATATTGAGTCTGCTTCTCCCAACCAGTTTGAGTAGAATTGCTCGATGCCTGTGGTCCAAGCGCGAGCTGGAACATCCCTTGCGGCCCGACCCGCCTCGGGCAAAGCCCTTGACTGCTCCTCGGTAGGTGTGGAGCACCAGACAAACTCCACAAACCACTGGGGCCGTGATCTGGCCATCCTATCACAGGCCTCCTCCCTCACCTGGCTCAGGGGCATAAAGTGACCCTCCCGACCAAGATCGTTAGAAAAAGTCCTTGGGGCCCCGCCCATTGGAATTTCTACAGGAGGCACCGGCGGGGTTGGCCCGACCCTTTCTGTCTGCCCGAGCTCCTCTATCACGATGCCCCCTCTTCTTTTCTGGAGTGGGGGCCCCTCCATCTCCGGGGTGCCCTCGGCAGGGTGTTTGCCAGCTTGGATCTCTTCTCTCCGGGCTGCCTCGGCATCAGCAGGCTGACCCGCCGCTACTCTAGTCCTGCGTGTGGCCGTATTTCTCACACGCTGGAGACGAGCAAAGACGTCCACCCCATGCCCTGCAAGAAAATTGATTAAGTAACAAACAAACAAAGGAAGTTAGAGAAGGGAAATTAATTCGAGAACTGTAGCATAAGTACCTGCCCGGCAGGCAAGGTCGTCTGCCCCTGAGGACTGACCATCGCTAGGGATGGCCTCGCTTGCTCCGTTTGCAAAGGTTGTCGCCCCTGCTCAGGAGTTTGCCCTCTCTCAGCCCTCGGTGGGCTCCTCTCAGGCTCTTCCTCGGCCTTCTCTTCCACCACCACCGCCCCTCCCTCAGCCTCCTCTTCCACCACCACCGCCCCTCCCTCGGCCACCTCTCCGGCCTTGGGATCGGCGGGCAAAGTGGGCCGAAGCCGGCTTCAGCTAGACGGGCCTCGGTGGCCAGGATCTCGATCCTCTTATCCCTCCGGTCCATGGCCTGGATGTTGTCGAGCCAGCGGACGAAAGCGGCCGAAAGCGGACCGGCAGAGGGTCGGTTCTCTAAACAAAGCAAAGAGTTAAGGTCAAATAAACCCACTAAAAAAAAAGAGGAAAGAAAGATGAGAAAAGAGTACACTTACTGGAGCTATATGTGAAATCTGAAGGGGGATGGAGGAATGATTCCTCCACCCCTACGCAGGTCTGCCATTCTCCGCTCACCCAAAACCACTTATCCTTCCACTCTTTTAAGGACTGTGCAAGGCCTTCAACCAACCCATCCGGGTACCCCGGCCTGGTGTGCGCATATTACCACCCAGATGGCTGTCCCCGGCCCGGCGTCGATGGGGTCGTTTTCCAAACGAACAACTCGTTCATCTCAGTGAATCGAGGACGGGGTACCCTTTAAGATGGAACAACACCAGTAGCCCGATAATCCAACCCCAGGTTAAAGGGTGCACCTGGGACAAGGGAAGACTCCATTTGCGAAACCAACGCGTGAGCAACAACGGCATCGGGAATCGCAGCCCATACAAGAGGTTGGGATCGTGTATGGCCATACACCCCTCCGGCGGGTGCTCGGGGCATTCCGCACCATTCGGCAACCAGAACTGTACGTTGGCCGGAATCCGGTACTTCTGACGGAGGGCCCCCAACTCTGAAATCATCAACATGCTGGGAATATCATTTAGGTCATAGGGTCTCCACCCGGCCTCCACACGTAGTCGGGGTCCTTCTCCCCGCCTGCCATCTCCATGGCAATGGCCCACCTGCCCTACGGGCCTTGCAGCCCTCGAACCCTCGGAGGCCTCATCAACCTCCTCCTCATGCCCATTCTCGTGCTCTCGTGGATCCATTTCTTCTTCTTCCTCTCATTGGTTGTCATGGGGATCGGTGTTCAAAGCTTCTTCACCAGAATCTTCACGGGCTACCCCAGGCTCGTAGAAAATACCCTCTCGATAGATGGTGACTGGCACAGGGTCAAAAATCGTGTGCGTTTGCTCTAGTGGAGTCTCAACTGGAGGCGTATGATTTGAACTTGAAATCTCAACAACACTGGGGCTATGAGATGGAGTTCCTCGAACTGGAGAAAAAGAAACAGAGGGGTCAGAAGGAGGATCTTCGATTTCAACCTCAACACTATAGTTACGACTCCGACTATCTTCGAAAGAAGACATGTGTTTGAAGCAAAGAAGAGAGATGGTTTTGGGAAAAATACCTAAGTAACTCTGAAGTCTCTGAACTCTAAAGACCGACCCGAAATTTCTGCTCGCTCTCAAAGGATACTGTTCGGAAGGCTATGGATGCAAAAGTGTAGAATGAAGGACGAAAGGGGTATTTATAGGTTAAGTTCCCTCGAAAAATGAGACACCAACTCAAAAGACGTGTCCTTTCAATTTCAAAAACTGTCAGAAACGTCACATCCCCATGTACCACTGCCAGAGCTATCCCACCTCTTCGGTTCCTGCACAGAGTTGGTCCAACTGTAGGTCCCAAGGGGTGTAAGAGTAAGGTTTAGAAGGGGGGGTTGAATAAACCTTACTAAATTTTCGATTTAGTCCTTTTAAATCTACAGAGTTGATTCTACACAAGTTGTGTCCTTGATGGACAATCGAATTAGTCACTCGAGTAGAGTTAATCTCTCAATGTACTCAAATTTGAGTGTTGATGGAGTAACTCAGTTGTTGGCTATATTTTAACTCAATCGTGGTTTTATTTTCAGCGGAAGACTTAACACCCTTAAGTTTGATTAAGTAAGAATTTAGTGCTTGGTTTAGTACTTATAATTTATCAAGTGGATAGCAAATTTATCGAGATAAAAGCGAGCTTAAAATTGCAAGAAATAAAGTCTTTGAAATGTAAATGACACAATGAAATTTTTATAGAGGTTCGAAGATGGGGTAATTCTTCTACTCCTCTCTTCTCCAACTCCCGGAGGAATCCACTAAGTAATGATCGGTTTACAAAGTGGTACAGACCGGATACAAGTCTTGATCACACACGGTGACTTGATCCTTTGGGACTCGATCCTGAGACGCCTTGATCACTCGGTGGCTTCTCGTGACGACTCGAACTTCTTCTTCACAGTACCGCTTTGCTACTACAAAACTCACTTGCTCAAGCTCTTTGGATTTGATCACGAAGCCCTCCAAAAGCTTAAGACTTGGCTCAACCTTGAACCTTCCTACAATCCTTCCCGGAATGTAGACCCCTTGTTTTCGAGTATTTTCCTCTTCAACGATTGAAGTTATCTTTCCTTCACAGGTGAGTGTTGGATTGATGTTCTTCGTAATGTAGGCTTGAGGATTGAGAATATTCCGTTTTTCAAATATGCTTGTATATCTCACATATGTGTCATCTATGTATCTCATTTTCTCAAACAAACTCCTCGGCCTTTTATAGTGAACTTTCAAAAATTTGCCCGTTGAAGAGATATGCTTATTTTTGAAAGTCACTTGCGATCGTTGGCTTGTCTTGTTGCGCTTCTTGGAATTGCCATTTCCTCGTATGAATTGTTCTTTCACCTTTTCGAGTTCGACACGGTGTAGTGCTTCCCATTGGTTCATTCCATTTGCACGTTTCGTAATCGAGCACTTCAAGAAAGGTGGTATGGAGATATTACTTGTTTAAGTAAATCTCTTGATTTACGGCAACGGTTCTTTTACGATTATCTCGACTTGATGCTTTTTCCTTGCTTTCCCCAGGTGACTTAGAGTCGCCTTCCAATCATTGGATGACTCTTCTGTCACTTCAACTTGAGACTTGGCTTTTCTTGAGTTGACTTGATCGATGCTCCACTCACCAGCATCTCACCGCTTTCTTCAAGAGAGTTCCGTCTACTCTTCTTTGCCATATTCGGCTATTTCACAAAGGTCTTCCTTGCGGTCTTCATTGTCTTCTTGCATGTTATAGCGAGGTGATTTAACTCGCCTTGGCAACTCTAATTGTTACAATACATTTTACTGACAAGAATGGGGTGCCAACTTTCTATTCTAAGTTTTACATGGCATTCATCAAAATCTAAACAATAAAATTCCTAACAATTTCCCCCTTTTTGATGATGCCAAAACTTAAATCATTCAAAAATGCAAACAAAGAAAGATACATACAGATAGTGTATTGACATAGAATGTATGCGCATGAGAATAGATCCGTTTATTGATCATATCATTCATGTTCTTTTACACAATCTGTTTACAAGGTGTATCGAGAGAACATATTTGTCTACACCGAAAATAAATAATTTATAGCTTTATTACGTAAGACTTACATTGTATGTATTTACATAAAATACATGAAGGGTTGACAAAGAACACTTCATCTCCTTCATCTCCTTCTTTCATCTTGATCAAGATCTTCTTCTCTTCTTCTTCTCTTTTTCTCGTCGCTTGCCTTCTTTCTTTTCTTCTCATATGCCTTCCTCGGGACTTCATCTTTTCTTATTCTTTCCTGTCTCTCCCGCCATAGCCGAGTTTGTCTCTTGTTTTCTTCTTCTATTCTTTTTGCATACTCGGCGTTAGTTTTAGCCACTTTCAAATTTGCCACTTGGTCAAGCCCAGCCCAAAGAGATCCCTCCTTTCTTTCCCGGATCTACGTATTCAATATTCTTGGCGAGGCCTAGGTCCAAGCTTCTTCCTCCACTCATCGCTTCTTCCTCTACCGGGCGTATATCAGTCGGGGTCTTCTTCTTCCCCGAGTGACTAGCAGAGCGATCGCTTAAGTCTCACGCTGTCGCCTTCTTCACATAACGTGAGACCCTTTTCCCAAGATAAGTCCCAAGCTTGAGCCATGGACATATTTGCAAAATATCCTCGATTCGAGCATTTTAAATTCATCAAGGCGATCGTGGCTCGTCTCCGACATCCGAGATGGCATAGGTGTCTCTGTCTACTAGAATGCCTCCGTGTTCTTTCAAGATGTTCATGACTCGGGCATCCATTCTTCCTTCCACTTCCTTCATCCCTCGCTTCAATTGTTTTCTCTTTTCACCATAGATACAAAGAGAGTGTTGGAGTGGCGAGTCACGAGGGGAGTTTTCGCTTATAATGTCACCGTGACAGGACCTGTTGAGGGTTTGTGCAATCATCAAGGTCATATCTTTTGATCCTTCCCCCTCAGATTTTCCTTTCTTTTGTTTCAAAATTTCCTCGGTGATTTTCCTTCTCGGTTGTTCCCTTCTCACCGCTCCTTTCTTTTCAAACTTCAGATTTTTCTTTTGCTTTAAGGTATTCCTCTTCCCCTTTTTAGCATCATCAAAGGATAGAGGAACCCCAGGGAACATCTTTGGCAAGCATGAAGTCGAGTCTGCGGATAGTCGAAGTTCTCGCTTCAAGTGGCTGCGTTGTAAGCAAGATCAATTCGGATCGAGTAGCGTTGGATTCTCAACTGAAATCACTTCATCTCACCATGAGAAGGCTGAATTTTCTTGTCATGTGTTCTTCCAAACGTAGATCATTTGTATTTTGCTCACGCAGCAGCCTTTATCTCGGCAGTGTGAGCTTCATGCATATGCTCAATATGTTCTCTCACTTTGTTTTTGCATCAAAGCATTTTCACTCTCCATACCAAAGAACTTGTTGAATAGTGTCCGAAGAATCGACTTGTTCTACGTGCATTGTTTCTTCTTTGTTGCCACCATTCCCCGATTGGATGTTATGCCTCTCAAGTCGGGTACGTAAGGGTGGCATCTCTGTTGTCGATCCAAGATATCCAAAGAGGCTCGATGCCTCTCCATCCGTTCAACCTCGCAAATAGTGCCTTGAACACTTCTACCATTTTCGGTGATTCTTCATTGCGGTTGATGGCCATACAAAGACATCAAAGTCATAAGCACTGAACAATGGTATTCAAGAGAAAACGGAGCTGGTCGTGATAGCGTGCGCGTTCATTCTCTCGACTCTTCATGGAGTTCGGTACCTCCAGGGGAAAATGGAAAAGATTCTACAAAAGTTTCATCACCGCCAATCGGGATCTGTTCAATGATGAGCGGTGCGCGTGAAGTTCTTTTGGGAATCGATCCGCGCACTTGAGGAGCCCGCTCGGTGGATCTTTGGTTGATTGGGTTTTGTTGTGAAGTAGTCCGGTTCTTTGAGCCTCACTGTCTCAACAACTTCGTTGGTCTCGGTTCTTGAGCCTCACTATCTTAACAACTTCGTTGGTCGCAGTTGATTTTTCCAATTGCGTAGATCGGTCCTCGGCCTTATCGATAGCGTCATCGGACGATGATGAGATTTCCATTGGTGGCTCATCATCAAAGTTAAAGGTTTGACGAGTAGTCTTGGGATCGACTTACTCGTGCTTGGAACACTCGCACCGTGAGTCTTTTGGATTTCGCACCGGGATGACTCGCTTCTTCTTCGCCTTTTCCGATCCGAGAAAGGATACATCAGGATTATCCGGGAATCATGAAGTGCGCTTATCTCCTTCTCGAGATGGGTTGATTATAGCGGGAGGGATGTTCTCTACTTCAGCCTTCTTTACTGCGGGAAGTCTCAACCTCCCGTGGGCCTTCATTACCTCCAAGAATCTCTCTACCGGCGAGGCCTTGGTCCTCCCTTTCGACAAAGTGTCACTGTCTTAGGGTCTTCTCGCGCGGTGGCATCCATTGAGTCTCAACCCCATGGATTGCACTTTCATCGCCCAGTGTTAACTCCCAGGGCCGTTCCATCTCTGTGCCTCGATCGCATCAGCGGCGTCATTAGCCTTCTCGAGCGGTTGGCACCTCACCGAGACAGTCTCAAGCATCCGAGCTTCGTTGATGGCAACTTGTTGTTCTTCTTGTGTTTGTATTTTCTCTACTTCGCCTCCTTGATTCGTTGTGGAGTCATCTGCGCAGATCCTCCGACCTTGCGGCGGTGGAGGAGTTTCCCCCGGTGCACCACGGTGAGTGACTTGTAATGGGGTCACTCGTCTCCAAACTCCCGGCTATTTCGATTGATTGTTCAGCCGTTGGGGCGGTGGTAGCACACCTTCAATAGGGGTTGGCTCGATCGGGGTCCCCACTATCCCGTTTCATCGCCATCTCCTTATTGCTTCTTCTCTCGAGTGGTGGGGAAGTGGTAGCGGCAAGAATAACAATGGCTATTTTTGAACCACTCCCATTGGATCGATTTCACCGTGTTCGGAGGACTCTCCTGGTCCCTCCATTAGTCTTTGCTCGTGAAGGATTCTTGACTCGTGCAATGCTTGCTGCATTTGCAACTCTTCTCAGGGGCAGCATTCTCCGGTTCCTCATCACCGCTGAGAGAAGACATCAAGGAGAGGATGTGTGTGTTACGTGGTGCCGGAGATAGGCGGATGCTTGCCTTCTCACGTGCTTCGGCTTCTTGACTTGCTTTTCTCTCTCCTTGTCCTTGTAGATCCGCAGGATGTCCGTGCGATTGTCTTCATCCGAGTTGGGAGCACGATGAGTTAATCCAAGGAAATTTTAGCGATTTCTCTTCTTCTTCTATGAACTCGGGCCGTTGGAACTGTTCCTCGACTTACTCAACTTCCATTTCTCCACTCACGCAGACGATTTTGGATGTCCGGGTAAGGTGGAGATAGGATCATTACATCACTATCCGCTCGCGCAGTTCTTCTTGTGCTTCATTTGTGTGAATTACAAACCTGTTTGTGTCTTCGGTTGCCCTCTGGCTGACGCCTTCAAGAGACTTTTTTTTATCAATTACATCCGGAGACTCTACTTCTCCAAAGAATATCCGGTATTTGTGCTAGGTGAGTAATCGCTCATTTGGTTTCTCCGATTCGGATCGCTTGACGATTCTTCTTCGTCTCCTGGTTTTGTACCAGGGGAATTTCAGTTCGAGATGTTGTCTTCGAGTCTTGGCGGCCGGGCGTCTTTGGTGTCTTTTTCTCGAGGAGCGGGCCGTCGTGGCTTCTCGGTTCTCCTCTTCTTGACAATCGGAGAAGGTATTTGTGAGTCCTTCTCGACTCGCCGCCGCAGGGGCGGGGAGACACGGCTCGGGGCAGTGACTGGCTGCAGGGCGGGAGCATGTTTGGTTTTCTTTTTGCGCAGGGTGATCTTCTTCTTAGCACTGCGCAGGGGCAGCTTTCTTCTTCTTGGCCGAGAGGAAACAGTTGTATCTTCTTGGTGGTGATTCCCCCTCACCGGTGTCGCCTCTCTTGGCGTAAGCTCTCTTCTCGTGCGCCAGAGAGGTTTGCTCGAACATCCTCTTGTTAACATGGAATGCCTTCCCATGTCTAAGAGGGACTCCTTTCACCTCCAATAGCCGGCCAATCACCAGGCCATATCCTAGGGATCCTCCAAATGAACCATCTTCTTTGAAGGACTTGTTCCCACGTTCGGGCAGAGTCAACTGTAGACAAACTCGGCCCGGTTTATCTTCTTTTCTTCGATGATTGCGGCCATTACAATCGGCTTTGCCTTTTTGTTGGTTGGTCAAAGCCGCCAAATTTGATGTCAATACATTTGGCAACTATGTCCAACAACTTGTGATAATCCTCCTTCAGATCTCTTTTTTTTCTGTGTATATTATTTTATCAAAGGCAAAGTCGACTTGGCTATTTTCCATGCGTCCCAAGTTTACATCCTTCTTTAATCTCGGATGCTCCTTCTTGGCGGTAGTGAGCAATGTTCACCAAATCCTTGGCGTGATAGTAATACCGCTTTCCGTGAACAGATGACTTGATTCCTTCATCGTGAATCTCGGCATTCACGTAGAATTGTGCGACTTCCTCCACATATGTCATCGGGTATTCTAACGCGTAAACGGTTTGCATCGACGTTTCTAACTTTTCAGCGATTTTCTTCACTAAGGTGTCGTCGGACCCCTGTTTCATCATTCCGTCGAAATCCACCGTAGAGGTGTGGATTTGCTTTCCTAACTTGGTAAAGTCATAAGTTGGTGCCATTTCTCGGGATTATTTCAAAGAAAAACTCGAGAAAATGATTTGAAGATTGATAGGGTTTCGAGAGTATTTTGCCTTTGCTTTTGAGAGAAAGAGATGAGCAGTTTTTAGAAGTGTGAGAGAGAAACGGACGAAAATGGTTTAAATATGGTTTATGAAAGGGCGTGCGGGTGGTTTTGAATTGTGATCGAAATCAACGGCTTGGATTTCGCACACCTATTGAGCATTTCATATCTCGTATTTAATGCGGCAAACATTTATATCCAATCATAAGCTTGGTGTGCGGCTTTATGTCCGTACACATCATCATTATCCGACGTATTCCTTAAAACATTCCCGCTTAGTCAAAACGACAAAGATTTTTGTCACTTTGCTCATAAGTTATTCAGCGTATCCCTTAGCCGAGTTAACTCTACTTCTCTGATTCTCTTAGTGACTCACTATCACCGACTCGATTATGTAATTGTCTTTCCGACACACTGGTGATTTCGGTGATTTGCATTTCACTCTTTTTCACCCTTTTCTGTTCCATTTCTCTTCTTTGATTCATCCGAGTGTCGGCTCACTCAATTAACCCCAACTCATGTTTGAGTTCTTCAAATCTTGACTCACATAATGGTTTTGTGAAGATGTCGCCTAGTTGTTTATCGGTTGAAATATATTCCGCGGATGATATCTTTCTTTTCAACATGATCTCTTATGAAGTGATATCCGACATCAATATGCTTTGTTCTTGAATGCAACACAGGATTTTGAGTAATTGCAATTGCACTTGTGTTATCACACATGATTGGAATTTCTTTTTCCTCAATTTCATAGTCTCTCAATTTGCTATCTCATCCATAGGACTTGGGCACAACATTGCCCGCAGCCTATGTATTCTCATTTGTAGAGGTGGCTATTGAGTTTTGCTTCTTGCTAAACCAGAAATCACTGTTTCCTAGCATTTGACATGTGCTTGAAGTGCTCTTCCTATCAACTCGCATCCAAAGATAGTCGGGAATCGAATAGCCAATTAGCTTGAATCCACCTTCCTTTGGATACCATAGGCCTACTTCTTCGCTTCCTTTCAAGTATCTCAATATTCTCTTTGCTTTGTCATATGGCTTTCTTTTGGAGCAGATTGAAATCTTGCACATACACCTACAAAGAAAGGTGATGTCCGGCCATTGTTTGTGTGAGATAGAGCAATGATCCAATAAGTACTCAGTATCTTGTTTGATCTACGAGGCTTGCCATCCGCATCCATGTCCATTTTGACCGATGTGTTCATTGGGATTTTCACAGAAGACTTCTCTTCCATACCAAATTTTTTCATTAAATCTCCGTGTATTTTGTCGACTTATGAAGGTTCCATCCTTCAAATTTGTTTCACTTGAGTCCAAGGAAGAATGTCGACTCTCCCATCATGCTCATTTCAAATTTACTTTGCATTAGGTTTGAAAACTTTTCACACACTGACTCTTTGTTTGTGGATCCAAAGATGATGTCATCAACATATTTGAACAAGTAGAATACTCTTCTTGTCTTGAATTCGAAAAGTGTTCTATCTACTTTTCCTTTTGTGAATCCATTTTCGATTAGGAATTGTGACAAGGTATCATACCATGCTCGGGTGCCTGCTTCAATCCATACAGAGCTTTCTTGAGTTTGTATACCTTATCTCCAAGAGTCTTCTATTCAAATCCTCGGAGGTTGTTCAACATACACTTCTTCTTCCAATAAACCATTTAGGAATGCACTTTTTACATCCATCCGATATACAATGAAATTCTTGTGAGTCGCATAGGCAAGAAACATCCTTATAGCTTCCAATCTTGCTACAGGGGCAAATGTTTCATCAAAATCTATCCCTTCTTCTTGGCAATATCCTTTGGCTACTAGTCTTGCTTTGTTTCTTACCACGTAACCTTCCTCGTTCATCTTATTTTCGAACACCCATTTGGTTCCAATAACATTTTGATGTATGGGTCTTTGCACTAATTCCCATACTTTATTTCTCTCAAACCGATTGACTCTTCTTGCATAGCTTGAATCAATGTGTGTCGTCCAAAGCTTGGGACACATCTTTGGGCTCTATTTGCGAGATGAAGCATGTGAACATGGCTTCTTGTTGAGTTCGATCTTGTTTTGACACCTTCTCTTATATCTCCAATGACAAGTTCGTGGATGGTCTCTCACCATCTTACATCAGGTTGGAGTAAGTTAGCCGGATTGATCGACTTTGTGTTGGTGTGGTCGACTCTCTCATTATCACTTAGTTGCAAATTTTCCAAATTGTTTTTGAGATTGACTATCTCATCTTCTTCGAATTGATGATTCCGGCTTGGCGTCAAGATAGGGATTCTTCTTCGTATGGTTGGATGATTCATTTTATCGGTGACTCTTCAATGTCTTCTCCATTTACCTTTGGCTCATCGAATACTACATGAATGGATTCTTTCGTAACCATAGTTCTTTTGTTGAGTATTCAGAGGCTTTGCTTTCGGTGAGTATCCTAAGAAGATACCTTCATCGCCTTTAGCATCAAAAGCCTTTAGATTGTCTTTGCCATTGTTGTGGATGAAGCATTTACATCCAAATATCCTGAAATATGCAACATTTGGTTTTCTTCCGTTCGATCTCATAGGGACTCTTTGTCACCGCTATTTATCATACATCCTGTTTTGGGTGTAGCAAGTTGTGTTGATTGCTTCAGCCCAAAATCTTTTTGGTAACCCCGCTTCACCTAACATGGTCCTTGCCGCTTCTTTGAGGGTTCTATTCCTTCTTTCTCGCAACTCCATTCTCTTTGTGGAGTCCTTGTGCCGATAGTTCATGACCAATACCATTCTCAATACAATATCGAAGTTATTATTCCATTGACAAACTCGGTTCCTCTCGATCTTATTTTGATAATGGTTTGACTCTTCTCGTTTTTGAATCCTCTTCATCACCGTGGTAGTTTTTGTAGGGTTTCTTTCTTCTTACACATGAATATTGTCCATGTATATATTGAATAGTCATCTACTACCACCAAGGTGTATTTCTTTCCACTTATGTTGGCTGGTTCCACTTTGGGCCAAATAGATCCATATGAAGGCGTGATGCAATATTCTTGTTGAGGATGGGCATGTCTTTTCTTTGAATGACGACTTGATTTGTTTTCCTTCGACATGCGTCACATATACTCTCCTTTTGTATATCGAGTCCGGTAATCCTTCCACAAGATGACTTCTTGCCGACTTGTTAATTGTTTTGAAATTCAGGTGACTCAGCTTTTTGTGCCCACCTAACTTGATTCATTTGTGCTCTTTGCTAGAGATGTGTACTTGGTGTTGCAGTTGACCAATCCACTACATACATATTTTTTCTGTCTACATCCTTGCAAAGACAACTTCATTTGATTCAATATCTTTGATTTGGCATATTCCCATGTTGAATCCAACGTTGTAACCCTTATCACGAGTTGATCGATGCTTAGCAGGTTAAAGTTGAGTCCTTCAACATATGCAACATCTGTGATTTCTAATCCATTCCTCTTGATGGTTCCAATGCCTCTTATTTCACCAGGAGCTTCATTTCCTCCAAATATGACTTTTGCTCCTTTAACTTTCTTGAATTTTGACAGATTTTTCTTGTTTCTGTCATGTGTCCGGAGCGACCACTATCCATGTACCAGGTTCCTTGGCACTCATTTTCTTGAACCCGCAATCAAGGAAATTAAGTTTTAGGTACCCATACTTGTCTGCGGGTCTGAGGGGTTAGAATTGTAAGATGATCCAACCAACTTATAGCCAAATGATTTGACTCTAAGGGGTTGCCATCTATCAGTGCCATAATCATAATTAATCCTGGCAAATTGTTTGGGGATTCTAGGTTCATACAAATTGTCTCTTTTGTCGTATGCTGCATATGTGTTTTAGCAATTGCCTTCCTTGGGTAATTGTGGTGTTTTTGAGTGTAGTGCCTAGGTGCATATGTGTGTTGATGAAAGCTCTTATGCTTTTGGAATGGCCTTTCTTGAGTTCTAGGCCTTTGCCATTTGGGCTTATATTCCATAAGTCGTGTTGATAGTTCACATTATTCCAATCGGCTTGGCTTGGATATTTTCTACCATTCCCATCATATGTATTTCTTTTATGGGTTTTCTGGGATTTTTGGTAGCTCTGCTTCCTTTTTACAGAGTATTTTTCGTTAGGAGTTTCTTTGAGGACTCATTTGAATCTCTTCTCGGTTGTCCTTTCAAAGACACTCAACTGGCTGTTTTCCTTTTCCTTTGTAACCAAGGCCAGTTTGCTTGTTATTGTGCTTTGGAGTGAATGTGTGTGCAACATTTAGAGTTTTGGATTTTTCAGACTCTTCATGACTTGAAGATCCTTTTTCCAAAATTACTTTTGAGGTTTGACATAGCACAGAGGAATTAAATCCTAAGCCTGTCTTGTCTCCACATTCTCTTTGACTCATGATAAGATCATCCAATGATTTAGATGCCTTAGTGAATGAGGCAATAACATTCTTGAGGTCATTCTCCTCTTTTCTATAGCAAAGCAATTTCTCGCTACTAATTTAGCATTTTCAGCCTTTAAACTTTCATTCTCATCAGCTATTTGACTTAGGGTACTCAGCTCCTTAGTCAGCTTTGAGTTTTGACTTTTGAGTAGGTTGTTTTCCTCATTCAATAGTGTGTGTGAGGATTTAATGTGTTCAAAATCTTTCATCATTTTGCCTAATGAATCATAAAGATCGTGGGTGATGAAGTGTGTGTGTCACGATCACTATCACTAGTGTACGAGTTTGTTGAGTTAGATTGTACCTCATCTTCTTGATCTTGTTCTTTGGCCATCAAGCGGATCAAGGCTTCTTCTTCGAGTCACTTGAGTAGTCGGCTTCACTTTGCTCTCTCAATCATTTGTCTCTCTTGACTTGGATGTTTGTGATCTCTGACCATCATTGCCTTTTTCCTTTCTTGTCTTCTTTCTCTCAAGACCTTCCTTTCTTCTTCATACTGTATTTGTTGACTACAGGATATGGGCAATCAATGGCATAGTGACCTGGTTGTCTACAGTTCCAACATAGATACTCAACCTTTTGATCAGCTCTTTCCATTCTTGGATTGTCACCCTTTGATACTCAACTTTTTGATGATCTGTTCTCTTGGTTGGCCTATCATCCCTTGATTTGGAGGGAGCCGAGTGTCTTCGGAAGATTCACCCTTTCTCTCTTGTAGTTCTTATTAAAGAACTTGTTAAATCTTTTAACCATCGGGCTATTTCTTCCGGGTCAATGACCTCTTTGACCTCACTCTCTTCCCATCTTTAACAATTAAACATTTGTTTTGGGGTACAAATTGTCTCTTCCTGGTCTTTTCTTCTCACTCAAACTCGTAGGCTTTGAGGGTCGAGAATAACTCATGGTTGGATGTCTTTGATAGGTCCATGGAATGTCTCGGTGCCATGACCTTCATTTCCCATTTAGTGGAAGACTTTTTAGGATCTTCATACACATTTCTTCGTGTATATTCCTTTCCAAGTGTAGATTGACTCATTTGTGATTTCAGTAAACCGAGCGTCTAGTTGATCCAGGGTTCTCCCGAGATCATTTTGAAGTTTTCAAATTTTTGTACCGCCACCGATAATTTGTTTTCTTTGATTTGCTACGAGCCTTCACAAATCGTCAACTTGTCCTGCATTTCTTTAGCCGTTTTGCATGATTTGACTTTGTTGAACATGGTTTTGTCCAAGGTTTTGTAGAGGATGTCCTTGGCTACATTGTCCAGGTTATATCTTTTTTGTCATCATTTGTCCACTCGGTTCTTGGTTTTTCAACCATGACTGGTCTAGAGCAACATCTTCTTCTCCTTCACCGCAACTCTTCGTCTGTTTGTGTTCACCTTTAAGATTTGCAGAGGCCCATCTTCTATCACTATCCACATCTCATCATGTAATCTTTGATAGATGAGCCTCGCATACGAATTTTCCAATCATCAAATTCTTCAATAGTGAACATAGGGATGCGTGTCAAATTTGCTTCCATGATAATGATTTTTAATGATAAAGAAGAGTTTTGAAAGTTTAAGTACTAAAGCGGACTTTGAAAAGTTTGGAGATCTAGTTCAAGAACCGGTGCGGAGGGTTCAATGAACCAACCGCTCCGATACCACTTGCCTAGGTCCCAAGGGGTGTAAGAGTAAGGTTTAGAAGGGGGGTTGAATAAACCTTACTAAATTTTCGATTTAGTCCTTTTAAATCTACAGAGTTGATTCTACACATTTGTGTCCTTGATGGACAATCGAATTAGTCACTCAAGAGAGTTAATCTCTCAAATGACTCAAATTGATTTGTTGATGGAGTAACTCGTTGTTGGCTATATTTTAACTCTGTTGTGGTTTTATTTTAGCGGAAGACTTAACACCCTTAAGTTTGATTAAGTAAGAATTTAGTGCTTGGTTTAGTACTTATAATTTATCAAGTGGATAGCAAATTTATCACAGAGATAAGCGTTAAAATTGCAAGAATTAAAGTGTTGAAATGTAAATGACACAATGAAATTTTTATAGAGGTTCGAAGATGGGGTAATTCTTCTACTCCTCTCTTCTCCAACTCCTGGAGGAATCCACTAAGTAATGATCGGTTTACAAAGTGGTAAGTCCGGATACAAGTCTTGATCACACACGGTGACTTGATCCTTTGGGACTCGATGAGACGCCTTGATCACTCGGTGGCTTCTCGTGCGACTCGGCTTCTTCACAGGCATTTTGCCTTGCTACTACTGACTCACTTGCTCAAGCTCTTTGGATTTGATCACGAAGCCCTCCAAAAGCTTAAGACTTGGCTCAACTTGAACCTTCCTACAATCCTTCCCGGAATGTAGACCCCTTGTTTTCGTATTTTCCTCTTCAACCGATTGAAGTTATCTTTCCTTCACAGGTGAGTGTTGGATTGATGTTCTTCGTAATGTAGGCTTGAGGATTGAGAATATTCATTTTTCTAATATGCTTGTATATCTCACATATGTGTCATCTATGTATCTCATTTTCTCAAACAAACTCCTCGGCCTTTTATAGTGAACTTTCAAAAATTTGTCCGTTGAAGAGATAGGCTTATTTTTTAAAGTCATTTGCGATCGTTGGCTTGTCTTGTTGCGATTCTTGGAATTGCCATTTCCTCGTATGAATTGTTCTTTCACCTTTTCGAGTTCGACACGGTGTAGTGCTTCCCATTGGTTCATTCCATTTGCACGCTTCTGGGACTCGAGCACTTCAAGAAAGGTGGTATGGAGATATTACTTGTTTAAGTAAATCTCTTGATTTACTCGCGGCAACGGTTCTTTTACGATTATCTCGACTTGATCGCTTTTCCTTGCTTTCCCGGGTGACTTAGAGTCGACTTCCAATCATGGATGACTCTTGTCACTTCAACTTGAGACTTGGCTTTTCTTGAGTTGACTTGATCGATGCTCCACTCACCGCATCTCACCGCTTCTTCGATAGAGTTCCGTCTACTCTTCTTTGCCATATTAATTTGTTTTCACAAAGCAAGGTCTTCCTTGCGAGTCTTGACTTTCTTCTTGCATGTTATGGCGTAGGCCGACTTAACTCGGCTTGGCGACTTTAATTGTTACAATACATTTTGACAAGAATGGGGTGCCAACTTTCTATTCTAAGTTTTACATGGCATTCATCAAAATCTAAACAATAAAATTCCTAACACCAACCAAGAGCCGCCATGTGTCCGCCATCATGATACTACAATTAATGCGCCGTTTCAGGCATTAACTACTGAACGACAGATGTCAGGGAAAGAGTGACTTTTGAGGTTTCCTCTTCCCCATTAAAAGCTCATGATTAGCATTAATGTTTAAATCCGACTTCAGGAATTCTCCCTCGGAATTAAACTTGGGGGCCATTGATGACACCGAACCGAATCGAAGCAAATCAGTCCATGTGGCCATTCAGCACATGGACGTGTGGGACCCACAGGCCGATGCAGACCGAGCTGATGACGTGTCACGAATTGGGATCGGCTCCTTCCGAGCCCAACCGTGGTGGGAAATTTAAAGGATAACTATCCAGTTAAGGAAGGTTAAGTGCACCATTAGCACAAGTAAGCTGACACTTGTCAGCATAACAACCAGATGAGTCGACAAGTGGCAATTCGTGACCCACTAATGAGAAAGACAAGTGTCCCTTTAAAATTATTTTAGTGTTAAGTATAATAGTGATTATCTAAAAACCCACTAATGAGATAGGCATAAATAGGCCTCATTTATGAGAAAGAAGAAAAAAAGAGAGAAAAATACTTGAAAAAAAATGCTTGTAAAATCACTGTTGTAGAGGAAAACCGACCAGAAGCTTTCAGCTCAGTATTTATATGAAAAGGCAGAATTAACCCTGAATTTGAGCTTATTTATATTCCCACGTGTTTCATTGTTGTACACTTTTACTTGTTGACCAAAACGTACGTCAACAAGTTTTAATTAAATCGAGGTTTAAATTATATCCAACCAGAAAAATATATTCTTGATTTGTAATTTCATATACTTTTTAATTCTATATTTGTATATATGTATACATACGCTACGTGCTTACTACTTTGCATAAACACTTTTTTTGGAGGTGGGGGATTTATTTTGTGGAGTCCACATTACTAAAAGTCTCAAATATGTTGCTAGACTTTCGGATGTGATCTTCTATTCCAAAATAATGTTTCATCTCATATTCCAATCACACGGATCATTGACACGTGTATAGAAGTTATCATATTAAAACACCACAATTTAGGCTTGATTTATGCATCAAAATTAATATGGTAACTTCTATACACGTGACAATCATCCATGTGGTGGAATATGAGATGAAACACTATTTTGGAATAGAAGATTCCATCCGCTAAACTTTATAATTCCAAAATACACTTTTACCAGTTCTTAATAAGATAGACTCAATAATTAACGTTATTAAATTAATAAACCTTGTTGTCATCAAATCCTCGAATCTCCATTAATCATGTCAAAATAATTAATCCGGGTTGCGGCTTCCATGTTCATATGCTGGTTATATATAATATGAAATTCCGTTAAAATATATTATATATATAATGTGAAATTTGACTATATAAGGGCAAATGGTGGGAATTACCCACTTGGGATAGGAGAGAGACTTTTTTGACATGTACGATAAAAAACTATGTTTTCTACCCACTTTTGGGGTTCTTTTACCACAATATCCTTGAGGCTAGCTTTAAATGCAAGTCTTTAAAGTAGGTAAGTTGTATTTCTCTATCTTGTTAAATACATACATACATACGATTCTTCCCCATTTGCTCTTTTTTTTTCTCTCTTCTTCTTATTCCCCATTTACCTCTAAAAATTTATTTTCTTAAAATAGTAAAATGGTTCATTACGATTATATCCAACTCATTATTCTTCCGTATAAAAATTAATAATCTCTTAAATTCATACGTTGTTTGACTGGAATGTAGTTGAATATTCATGTTTAGTGACGAGTATTTTTATCGGTTATTGACTAAAATTATATATATATATATATTTAATTGGTTAGTGACGATACTTAAGATTAGTCACTAATGTCTAAAGTCAGCGGCAATTTTTTTTGCTGCAGTTATTTGCTTTTTTGTCGTGTTGGTATGAACCATTACGATGCCTGTTAAGATAGAGTGTAAGGAGCAATCATAAATTGTATGTATGATGAGCAACCCAAAAATTGACTAAAATTACATAGCTATATTTTATTGAACCAATGTATGAATTTAATAAAGAAATATTAATTTTATAATATGATACATGATAGGCCCGATGACCACAATGAACTATTGTCATTATTCTAAGAAAAATAAAATTTAAGGGGCAAAATTGTCCATAGAGGGCAAAGTGCAAAAATTTACATAGCTCATATGGTAAAGTGTAACAAAAAAAAAGTTTATATGGTAAAGTGTAAAAACACGAATAGTACAGGGGGTTTGTGTAATATCCTCAATGAGGACTTCCATGTGGCAGAAGCGTCGGATGATGAAAATAAGGTTGTCAATGGGACATGCTCGTCATAGGTTTTCCATTGGTACCAATTCTTGGCCGACCTGGTAGTGGCGGAAAAGCAAAGCAACATCATGTAGATCCCACAATAGATCTAAATCCGTGAGTACCTAAATCAAACCCAAGCCCAAACTCAACCCACCCTCCTCTCCAACCCCCAGCAAAAATAAAAAATGACAAACAACAATTCATAATCATAAGCTCTCTCTCTCTCTCACTCTCTCTCTCTAGAGAGAGAGAGAGAGAGAGAGTCCTCAATGAGGACTTCCATGTGGCAGAAGCGTCGGATGATGAAAATAAGGTTGTCAATGGGACATGCTCGTCATAGGTTTTCCATTGGTACCAATTCCTTGGCCGACTGGTAGTGGCGGAAAAGCAAACTAACATCATGTAGATCCCACAATAGATCTAAATCCGTGAGTACCTAAATCAAACCCAAGCCCAAACTCAACCCACCCTCCTCTCCAACCCCCAGCAAAAATAAAAAATGACAAACAACAATTCATAATCGTAAGCTCGCTCTCTCTCTCTCTCTCTCTCTCTCTCAGTTGTGTAATATTTTCAATTAAAATTGTAATACTTGTTCAACATTTAATATATTCTCTCTCTCTCTCTCTCTCTCTCTCTCTCTCTCTCTCTCTCTCTCTCTCTCAGTTGTGTAATATTTTCAATTAAAATTGTAATACTTGTTCAACATTTAATATATTTTCAGTTAAATGTGTAATACTTTTCACTTAAAAATATAATATCTTTTAGTTCAACATATAATACTTTCCACTTCAATGTATAATATTTTCACCTAATAAACATGTAAGATTTTCATATAAAACTATAATAATTTTCAGTTCAACGTGTAATATCTTTTAATTGAAAAATATCTTTATTTCAGCAACATATTTCGTCAAAACTGAAAACACAATTCCTCATATATCAGACGCATTCCCCTCGAAACAAACTCAAGCCACAACCCAAATCAACAAAAGAAAGAAAAAAGATAACGTTCCATTTTAAAGGTTGGTGTTTAATTTTTGTTCTCAATTGACGGAGAAGGCGACAACTATCAGGACGATTGACGGTGGAATTGGATAGCCCATGGTAATTTTATTGACAGTGGAATTGGATAGCCCATGGTAGTGCAAGTAAAATGAGGGGTGGAATGCCACCTATAGCATGCGGTTAAGCGGCAGCCGGCAGCAGGTGCCGCGAAGCAAGGGGTTTCACTTGGCTTTCCATCATCGATTGGTGGTAGCAGAGGCGTCAGATGATGAAAATAAAGCTGGGAATAGGACAGACTCGTCATGGCCTTTCCGTTGGTACCAATTTTGTGGCAATGCAAAGTAGCATCGTGTAGGGAGAGCAATGGAGAAGGAAGGAGACTCCATTAAAGACCAATTAATAAAAAAAAAAAAAATTGAACCAAAAATAGTGGGTCAAATCGGGCGGGTGATATAAAAAATCCGTAAGGTAGTTTGATTACTTGATATGGGTTTTTGCCCTATATTTATGTATTGAGCAATATGAATCACCAGATAGTGTTTATTGTTTTTTATTTTTTTTGACGTGTCATATATTTACTAAAAACTCATTTTAAATATCACCTAAAAAGAATTTACTCAACCGATAGTTTTCAAATCAATGACAAAACCCCCCAAAATGAAAATTAATCAGTAATATATATATATATATATATATATATATATATATATAGCTAGCATTATAATATATACTTTGTTTTGAAAAGTATTTTTAAAGCTGATATGGGGTTCAAGGCTTCTAGCTAGTTTATATTATATACAAGTACAGGGAAATAAAGGATCATTAAAGTTCCTGTAATTAATGTGGTGACATACCATCTTCTCTCAAGAAGCTTATACTTACAATATCTAGAGAATCAGAAAGCTGATCTGTAGTCAGCGCTTTAATTTATTTTAATTTATAACTGATCTTCATGCTCTATATTCTATTGCCATTCCTATCCTCCATGAAAGGTGAAACTGTTTAAATCAAATAATACAGTTGAGTTTTCATAAACAGAAGTGAAGAATGAAGCTCCCCTAAGTAAGTTATTGTTAAAACTTGCTTATTACAAATTAGGCCATAGAAATAATATTTGCTTTTCTCCTTTGTTTCCATTTTCTATATTCTTTGTTAGCTTTTTCCCTTTGTTTCCGTTTTCCATTTTCTTCCTTATGTTTTTTTTGCGCCCATTTGCTTTTTTGGCTTGTTGAATGTATTGTTGCTTGAAATGATATTTGGCATTGGTGTAGTTGATAATGAAACTGATGATGTTTGCCCAGTATTTTTTTGTTTCTTCATTTGCATAATAAGTAGAGTCCGTCGGATTTTTGACCTTTTTCTCTATATCAAAAATATTTTTTAGTCATGTTTTTTAAAAAATGAAAAACACGTTTTTTTTTAATTAACTTTAAGTTCACATGTCCACTTTGTCCTTTTTTCATTTTTGGGGACCGGTACATAACCGGGCTATGTACCACATCAATTTTTTGAAAAATCGCCAAGTACCTCACCAGAGAATACACAAAGGTATAATAGTTAGTTTTTAGTCAAAATGGCTATAAAACATGGCTATTTTTTAATTTTCACAAAACATAAGTGGTCAGTTTGGCCTATTATTACCACTAATAAGTATAAGCTCTAGCGGTATTTTCTACATCATATCATGCATAAGACGTTCACAAGAAAAGAAGTGGACATCATGCAGGTTATGATGTCCTCTAACTGTTCGATTAAATCAATATGTTAGCTTGACATAAAATAAAGATTGTTTTGATTTTGTGAGCTGCTAGGAGCACTTTTTGTTGAATTATAAACTAGATTCATTGAAGTCAAATAGTTCTAGTATATTCTATGTATGAATAGATGAAATTCATGTATGTGACTTTTGGTTTTGTGCATGAATGAGGATAGGTGAATGTATGAAATTAAATATTGATGCATGAATTAAGTGTATGTTCATCTTGGGTATCACCTATAAATACCCTTGTTATGGAGTCATTTGGAACAATGAAGAAAGTAATAATAAAATAATATAAGTTTTCCCCTCTATTCTCTTGTGTGTGTGAGTTATTTGTAATACATGCTCTCCAATTTCTAACACTTTTGTTTTCTTGGTAATTTTCAGGAATTTGTGATATTTTTTGACTCCATGTCTGATACTAGCCTCTGAATTTGCACTTTTTCGACAAATTTTGCTCTATATTTTCGGTAACATAGTTTAAAAATCATTTCGTTTTTGAACAGATATAAATGTTATGTTGTTCGGTAGGATATTCATCGAATCGAATTCCAAATTCTTCGACTTCTTCGAATTTAATTAATCGAGGCAAAAACTCATATGAGACACGCGCCCGGATTCATTTGCTTTTCACAAATTCTGAATTTTTATTTTAATTTTTTTTCAGAGATGGCTTGCTGGATGGTTACTAGGGAAAGGCAGTTTGCTGGATTAGACCAAAACTAGGTCTGGTTAGCCAAGAACATGTGCTTTTCACAGCCAAACATAAAGGATAATATTTGCATATGACAAAAATGGAGCAACTCTTGAAGAGATAAGAGCAGTAAATAAGTTAGCAAATGCAAATGATTTTATCTTTAAACTCCCCCAGGTTTGATTTCTAACATGTATTGTTTAAGATAAAATCATTTGCATTTGCTAACTCAGTTGCTGCTCTTATCTATTCAGTAGTTGTTCCATTTTTGCCATATGCAATATTATTCTTGATGCTAGTTGTGAAAAAAACACATGTTTTTGGCTAACGAGACCTATTTTTAGTCGTGTACATACGCTTCATCTCCCACGCCATTTAAATGGCCAAAAGTTGGAGGGAATTTTCTTTCTTCTTCCTGGTTTGTAACTTCACCACTGCCACCGCCACTGCCTATATCAGTTGAATGTCTAGGACCGAGAACTGGGGACTTTTCCCATCCTGGTAAGTGTTATACACACTTCAATCATCTGTGTGGTAGAATATGAGATAAAATACAATTTGGGAATAGAAGATCTCATTTACATCTGAGATGTCAAATCAAAACCTAATGTTCCGGCTTCAATTATATTTTTATATATATAGGGGGAGGATCATGTGAGACTATGTCTTTAAGTGAGACATAATGGACTATTATGTCTCAAACATTCCCAACTATTAATCAATGGATGTGATTTAATGGATAAAAAATATATTAAAATATTAATTTAATTAATATAAGGATAATAGGGTAAAATAACATACAAATCAGTTACAAAAAATGGAAGAAGATTAAAATCAAATCTCTTTCTCTCTCATACATATTTCAATCCCACAAATATAATCTTGATTCCACAAATATAATCTCTCTCTCTCTCTCTCTCTCTCTCTCTCTCTCTCTCTCTCTCTCTCTCTCTCTCTCTCTCTCTCCACCATTAACGCAACATAAGAAATCTCTCTTCCTACAAGCCATTAACGAGTTCTGCAGATTTTATAGAGAAAAAAAACTATGAAAGAGAAGATGAGTTCTGTTCCAAATAAAGAAACAAGCATGAAGAACTCGAAACTAGTTTATATTTAACCTAGACTTTATATACTGATTTTACAGAGGAACAAAACTGTGAAGAAGAAGATGATTTCTGTTCCAATGAAGAAACAACCATGAAGAACTCAAAACTGGTTTATATTTAACCCAAACTTTAAATATTGTAATCTGTAAATTTTCGCGTTGGAGATGGTGCAAAAATACTTTGGGAACACTGCATAAATTACTATAAGATGTTGCATAGTTGAAACTATGCATCAAACATCAACTAACTATATATTATCCAGAAGATATTTATGCAGTGTAAAAAACCAAATATACAGTACATATACCCAACTATGCAATGCGTCATAAACTATACAACAAAATTAACTAACTATGCGTTATCTATAAACTATGTATGCAGTGTGGAATGACTAAAATATGCAGTACATTATACTCAAATATGTCTCATTGTCGTAAAACAATGAAACAAAACACAACTAAATCTGCATTATCTAATAGATATTTAAGCAGCAAAAGAACCATAACTATACTGTATTCCGAAAAAAAGAAAAAATTTGGAAAAAAAGAAATTGCTTCCTAAAATAACGCTATTAAATCCGGCAGTTACAATTTCACCCCATAAAAACAGTTTTAAAAAGTCAAAGCATACCAGAAAAACCGTTGGATAAGAGAAAAATACTATTATGCCATTACTGCATTAAAATAAATATGAAAAGATCCAAAAAATCAGAAAAATCACAGCCCTTAAAAAACAAATGAATGGATAAGATTAGTTCATCTTGTCTCACCCAAGGAGAGTGATTTCATTTGAACCAAATCATATATATATATATATATATATATTTGATTTAGATTTGATATTACCTTCGGGTGGTCTCATTTGAACCAAATCATATATATATATATTTGATTTAGATCAGATATTACCTTTGGGTCAAAGACTGTCGGGTAATCGGGTTCGGGATTTCAAGGACCTGAAAAAGAGAAACACACGTTAGGCTCACCGGGGGTGGTCCCAGTTAAGATCCTCCAATGCCTAAGTCAAGTCAAGTTCTATATGATACGGAATGTATGAAGACAATAAAGGTAAAAGTGAAAGAACGAATAGTTACCATTTGTTTACTGTAGCAGGGTATTTATAGATTTCTCTGGCACATGTAAGTATTCTAATTGCGCCAAGTGTCACCATCTGGATGATGGAGTGTACTAGGTTGTCAGGAGATCAACGGTCTACCTTCCGGGTTAAGCCCATTTCTCCAGTTGGGTCGGTTAATAGGTCTCCAGCCCAAAATCAAGACCTCGTTGTGTTGAATAGGAGTAAAGACCTCATTGCCTTATCAATATTTATTTATAGCATCTATTTTATATAACATACTTCTTATTTTTAAGAAATTTACTGCTGGTGGAATATTTCTCGAAAATTTCCCCACATGCAAGGCACATGAGGGCAAAATCATCTTTTAACTCAAATCAGTCGGATGGTATTGCACTTTGTCACCTGAACTTTGCGCGATTTTCACTTTGTCATCTCATTTTAATTAAGAAAAAAATTATACATATATTATCTCTTTTTTTTTCAAACTTTTTATCCACGGAAATAAAATTAATTAGTAGCTACTTGAATAAAATATATTATCAATGAAACTATTTTATCGTTTCTTCTTTGTTAACTTTATTTCTAGTTGAATTGAAATTTATTTTTCATAATTTAACACATTATATTTTAATTTCTTGTTGAATTAAGAATTCTATTCTTTAATCTACGTTATCTATCAAATTATTAACCTAAAATAAAAATAATTCATTGAAAAATTAAAAAATATAAATGGTAATTTATCAATTTCAAGATAATAAACCATACATTAGCCAATCCTATATAATTTATTATAAAAATAATTGAATATTCCATCGACATTGACCCTGGAAAGAATTATAGCACGGGAATATTCTAAAGTTTCGCAGAGTATAGATGTGATCGCAGATATGGTCACTTCCACAATCAAATGCAGCGGAATAAAGTAAATAGAAACAAGACACAAGTTGTAAAAATTTGTCTACAAGCAAACTAGCTTGTAGATGTGTCAATATGGCGAAACTTTCCACTAGTAAAACTGTTTGATTACGTATACAAAGAATACTAAAATCAACTAGTAGAAAATCAATGAAAAACTCAGTAGATCTAGTCTATGTAATACAATTCATCCAACAATAGATATGTATGGACTTCGTTTATCACAAAACAAAAAGCTATAGATGAAAAAGCTAACAAACAAAACTGTAGGACTGAATGTTATTGCTGGATGTAGTCACATCCGAGATTGCATTTAGTACAGTGAGGTTCCTTGTGCTTGAATGACTCTAAAGACTCTTGTCTCTCTGGTGTATTTGTTGTGTGTTCATTATGCACGCCCTCCTCCCTTTATATAGGCATCCAAGTCCATCAATGAGTCCTAATAAACATGGAAAGAAGATATATACAAATATACGACAAGTATATCACTTATGCAAGGAAACAAGATAAGAATCAAAGAGTCCTAATATATCTATACCATATCAATATAATATCTTTCCTAATCTATTACCAACCCAATCTTACCATAAGTCTAGAAAGGTAAACAATTAAAACACCATCTTTTTAGGCGAAATAATTTGCCCTAACAATCTCTCCTTTTTTGCCTTTCTGGACAAAACACATATCAAGCACAAAAAAATAAACCAACTCCCCCTAAATAGCATCTTTGAGAAAATCTCAAAAATGATGTAATCACATTTCAGAGCACATTCATAACTGCAACAAAATAATCACAAGCAAAGTTTTAGCAAGTAATTAACAACCAAAAGCAAGCAATCCTAACTAGATAATAATTTTAGTACAACCCAAAATTAAATATCATATAGTTCATTGGAAACATTGATATCCGTTTGTCCTTCAAAATCAAACCGAATGCCTTCATCGCCTTCTCCCTGTCCAGTCATAGGGCAGCAACAACATCTTGAGCAGTAGCATTTTCAACATTTAGAGAAGCATTCCCAGGAGCAACATTACTTGGTCCAGCAGTCGATTTCTCTCCCCCTTTTTGGCCAAAAAATGAGCCAATGATAGTTTGCAACTATGTTGGAGAGTAGTGAAATGAGCAAGTTGTTACTCTGCAAAAACCAGCTGAACCTATAGAAAAGCCACAAAAAAGGAACAGAGGGAATGTTAGCAAAAATGTGAGCCTTAATGTTGCCAACATCCGGGATCATATCTGAGGCCACATCTGGGACAGACTGAGAAACAGTGGTTTCAGCAGACAGAGGAGCATCAGTGATAGGAGTTTCAGGAGCAGGTGGTGCATCCCCTGGATATACACAAGAGGCAAATCAGCAATCCTATTCTTTGAGCTGAGCAGAGGACGAGACACATGAAGAGGCCAGGAGGATTAGTGAACCTTTCCCCCTGTCTTGGTTCAAACCCTTGAGACACCAGGATTTTATATATGAGGCTCGGAAATGAGAGTGACCAAGATTTGGACCGAGTATCAGTAAAGAATGTAACCTTCTTAAAAGCCAACTTCCCAAAATTGAAGGGTAAACCCTTCCCAATTTGATATAGCACTCTTGCATGGGTTTTAGTCACTCTGGAATTATTCTTGGAAGGTGACAAATTTGCACAAAGACCCATGTACAGTGCGAATAATTTCAAAATCAGGGGGGGTTGTCCACATCTATTTCATTATCCCTTTCTCCAGGTAAAATAGCAGCCAGAGCATCCTCTTGAAAGGTAACTAGAGATAAGGGTCGTAGGAGTGGAATTCTAAGGAGAGGAAGATTTCTTAGGAAGTGAAGAATCCGTACCTGAGTCTTGATTCTGAATAGTAGCAGATGCAGTTCTAGATGCAGGGGCATCCTCCACAAACCCAGATTCATGGAGTTTCGGAGAAGAAGGAGTAGTGCTCGACTTAGGAATATCTGTAGGAGTGGATGGCGGTGCAGTAATAGACTCAGGTAGTGGCAAACTTTTTTTAATCGGAGAAGAAAGAGGAGTTCTGTCAGAGGGAGATGCAGTGTCAGATGTGGCACCATCTCTGACTGCATCCTGAACAGTAGTTTTGGCCATAGATTTGTCAAACTTCGGGCTCTCTGAATTTTGGGAGAGAGATGATGATTTGTTTGGGCTTCCAAAGAGGTTCTTGATGGAGGATACAAATCTTGCCATGGATGATGAGAGGAAGAGAAATCTGCAGAAGAAAGACAATAACAATCCACAAAAACAACTTCGAAAACCATGAGATGAGAGTAGTGTACTTGAGTGCCTGCAATTTTTATAGGGAAGAGATAGGTGACATGATGGGGCATGAAATCCAACGTACAAGTAGAAGAGTTTTATTTGGAAATAATATCTCATGAAAAATTCGAAAAATAAGGGAAGGATATGAAGTCCAATTAATGTCAAACTCTAGTTCACAAGGTGTCCAAATTAAGTCAAATTGTGATAAGGAAAGTAAGATCAAAAAGATTGTCCCTTATCCTTCAAATCGTGTTCAACCCACAAAATAATTCCATCAAGATTTTCAAGATTTTGGGAAAAGAAAAATATCAAACTCAGATTATATATGGAAACCAAATCTCAGCAAATTACTCAACATCACCAGGATATGCAAAACCTAATATATGCCTAAACAAGAAAGCAAAACGCACACAAGAAGTGGTAAGTGCTGCAGCAAAGGGTATAGGTTCGAATGTCGTCAAATTTTGAGTCATACCTGTACTAACTGATTCAATGAATTGCAATCCGAAATCCCAATTTATTCAGACTTTTTGAGTTTTCTCCAATCCAATTTTTCCAAGTCTCGTGAGGGAGTTAACCAGAAGGGAGCTTTCACTCAAGTGCCATAGGTAGCTCTTTTTCACATGATCATGCCTTTTTAGATAGCAATAAGCTTGAAAAAAATAGTCACAAGGAACAGTTGCACACAATGGGTTGGTAGCTTTTTCCTTTAAGGCCTCCAAGCATGATCAAGACTTTATCTATAACTCAGCTACTGAAAAAAGTATCATTTGTTTATAATTTGGAGAGATCAACTCACACCAATTTTCCAAGTGAGAAAATATATGTGACTAGTTCGAACCATCAACTCACTTTTTGCAGAAATGCATGATGAGCTTAATATGCAATGATGACTACAAAAAAATAGAATAGAAATAGAGGAGAGAAGAGACATGTAGTGTTTGGATGTTACAGAAGATGTGATATGCAATGCTGTAACATCTTGTGTAACATTTTAGAGAACACACAACTGAGATATTTCCTTAAATTGGATAATCTCTCAAAATCCAAAGCCTTGGTGAAAATGTCTACAAGCTAATTTTCCGTAGCAATATACTCAATGCGAATTATATTTTTCTCAACTAAATCTCAAATAAAGTGATGTCTGATATCTATATGTTTAGTACGAGAATGTTGGACAGGATTTTTCGAAATATCAATCGCACTAATATTATCACAATGGACAATGAGTGTTTCACTTTGCAAACCATAGTCCTCAATCATTTGGTTCATCCATAAAAGTTGTGTGCAACAACTTCCAACTACTACATATTCTGATTCAGCAGTCGAAAGGGATACACAAATTTGCTTTTTGCTATACCATAAGACCAAATTATTTCCCAAATAAAAACATCCTCCAGTTGTACTTTTATATCAATAGCATCTCCAGCCCAGTCAGAATTATTGAATCCCACAAGATTAGTGTTAGTGTCTTTAGTATACCAAATCAGAGGTGCTTCCTGCATATCGAATAATACATTTTAAAGCCTTTAAGTGAGTAATTTTGGGATTAGATTGGTATCTAGCACAGAGACAAACACTAAATATGATATTAGGACGATTGACAGTCAAGTAAAACAAACTTTCTATCATGCTTCTATACAAGGTGTGGTCAATACTTTCAGCCACATCCTCCTTACTCAACTTTTGACTCGACCCCATGGGAGTCTTCAAGTGAGATGCATTTTCCAATTTGAACTTTTTCACAAGGTTTTGAGCATACTTGCTTTGTGAGATAAAAATTCCTTCCTTTAATTGTTTAATTTGCAAGCCCATGAAGTAACTTAACTCACCTACCATACTCATTTCGAAAGTGGAGGACATGCAAGCAACAAATTGTTTCAACAACTTATCAGAGAAGAAACCATAATATAATGTCATCAACATATATTTGTGCAATCATGATGTCATGGTTTTTCTTTTGAATAAACAGGGTTTTATCAACTTCACCGCGTTTAAAACCAATTTGAAGAAGGTACTCAGTTAACCTACCATACCAAGCTCTTGGGGCTTGTTTAAGACCATAGAGAGCCTTTTTAAGCTTATACACATGGTTAGGTATAAAAGGATGCTCAAAGCCTTTTGGTTGCTCTATAAATGCTTCTTCATCTAAAAAGCAATTTAAAAACGTACTTTTTACATCCATCTGATGAAGAGTTAAACCCATATAGCAAGTAATAGCAAGCAACAATCATATTGACTCAATACGGGCGACATGAGCGAAGGTTTCATCAAAATCCACCCCCTCAACCTATGTGTACCCTTGAGCAACTAATCGTGCCTTGTTGCGAACAATTTTACCAGATTCATTTGTTTTATTTTTGAAAATCCATTAGTTCCTATATCATTAACATCCTCTGGTCTAGGAACCAAAAACCATACATCATTCTTAACAAATTGGTCTAGTTCCTCTTGCATGACATGAATCCAAAATTCGTCTTTTAAGGCTTCAGTAACATTCTTAGGTTTGAAATTGAACACAAAACAACAAGTTCTCACATTGATACAATTAGAAGACATGCAAACCACTCTTAACATATCACGATAGTTCACCTTACCTTTCCCTCTTGTCTTATTACCATCAGTAGCATTACCTATGATTTGAGATGTAGGGTGATTTTTATGAATCCTTGTAGGTATATCTCTACCATGATCCAAGATTTGATCGTTTGTTTCTTCAACAGGTTCAGTGTCTGTCTCAGCTGCAGCATACATGGATGTGGGCTCAGATGCCATCACATTTGGTTCTACATTTGAGACAGTTGTCGATGGGGCTTCAGTCACATTCTTAGTCACATCTGTGCTTACATCCGACACAGGTACGAACTCGATCAGATCTCCAACATTATCTTCTTCACTCTTTCTAGCAATATCTGAGAGATCATCGAAGACAACATTAACTAATTCCATTATAGTCTTAGTCCGAAGGTTATAAACTCGATATGCATGATTGTTAGACGTGTAGCCTAAAAATAGGCACTTGTCACTCAAAAGAGTCAAACTTACCAAGATTATCTCGATCATTAAGAACATAGCACACACATCCAAAAATATGGAAATATTTGAGGTTAGGTTTCTTCCCCAAAAGAATTTCATAAGGGGCCATAGAACTCGTTGGCCTCAAATATACTCGATTTACTATATGATAAGAAGTATTTAGAGCTTAAGTCCAAAATCTTTTTGAAAGTTTCTTAGAACTAAGCATGACACGGGCTATCTCTTGCAATGTACGATTTTTTGTCTCTGCCATTCCATTTTGTTGTGGAGTTTTGGGTGCGAAAAATTTATGAGAAATCCCATTTCTATCACAGAAAGACGAGAAAAAAGAATTCTCAAATTCTTTACCATGGTCTAATCTAATGCTGGCAACAGTTAGATTATACAAGTTACAAGCCTTTTTATGCTAGCTTCTAAAGAAATCAAAGGTTTCACATTTCTCACGTATAAAGTATGTCCACGTGTAACGTGAGAAATCATCAACAATAACATAGGTTTACTTTCTACCACCCACACTTTCAATTTCAATAGGACCCATAAGATCCATATGAACTAACTCCAGACATCTAGTAGTGTGGAAATATGATGGCATTTGATGTGACACTCTATTTTGTTTACCCCTTTGACAACTTCCACACACATTGACACTTTTTATGGACAATTTAGGCAAGCCTATAGCAACTTCAAATTTCACAAGTTTCATTATCTTTTTAGGGCTAACATGACCTAACTTTTGATGTCATAGATCAGTATCATTAGTGTGTGTACTGTGACAGAGTTGCTCATTACAATACTGATAACAGTTGTCAGATGACCTCAAACCAGTAAGGATACATGTGTTAGACTCGTCGAATACTTCACAAGAGTTTTTGTTGAACTTTACATAGAGATCATCATCACACAGTTGACTTATGATGATGAGATTAACATTAAGACCAACTACATGAAGCATATTACATAGCCTAGGCAGACCTTCAACATTCAACGTTCCTTTTCCAATTATCTTCCCTTTGGCTCCACCTCCATAGGTCACATTGCCACTGTTGTATTCTTCATAGTCAGTTAAATACTCCAAGGTACTTGTCATATGTTGTGAGCATCCTCTATCAAAGTACCATGATCCTGCAACGTTAGATCTCAACGAAGTATAGATAACATGACATTTAATATCAGATTTCTTAATCCATACAGCTTTCAAAATGTGATTACGAGGATGTCGTAACATTTGCGATGACATCTGTCGTCCAGATTTTAAATCCGATTTCAGTTTATAACAGAACAGTCTAATGTGTCTAGGAGCATGACAATAGTGACAAATAAAGTGGCGTTTGTGAGGTTTAGACTTCTGTGAAAAACTCTTCTTATTGTTGGAGGAATCTGAAGATTCTCCTTGTTCTTTTGCTTTAACAAATACATGAGTTCTATAACCAAGGCAAACTTTATCATCACTACCCAAAGAAAATATATCATCCAGTTTTGCTTTCCCAGAATTAAACTTCTTCATGATTTCAAGAGAATCTTCAAGTTTAGAATTTACCTTTTCGAAGTCAAGATTCTTCTTGGTAAGGGCAACCTCTAGCCTGGTAATTACTTCCTATTGTTCATTATTTTCCTTCTTGAGTCGATCATTCTTTTTCCTAAGGATTTCATTCAGTTAATCCTCTTCAACCAATCCTTATACAACTTCGTGTATGTGTCTTCCAAGCTTTCACTATCTGAATCATCATCATGTTCAACATTATAAACAGAGGTAGAATTGAAACAAAAAAGGTCAGAAGCAGTTAAGGTTTCCTATTCTTCCGATGTGAGTTCAGATGTGATCAATGAAGGTGTGATCACATCTCGGGCCACACCTCGGGCAACACCTGAAGGATTTATTTGGAGAGATTTTTTATCTTTCACTAAGGTTGTCAGAACCTTGTGTTCCTCTTCTTGTTCATTCTTCTCATTGTCAGATTCATTGTCACTTAAAGTCACACTCAGACTCATTCCCTTTTTAATAAGAGTATTAGAACATTGGGCAGCATAATGACCATATCATGTACATGCCCTACACCTAATGGAATCAAGAGTTTTAGTGTCAAACTTTTTTGTTTGTTCTCCAGGAAAACGATCTTGATTTTTATCAAAGGTGTTCTTTTGAGGGAACTTGGTAGATTATGGCTTAAAAGGTTTTTTGAAATTTTGAGACTTTTTCTGACTTTTGAGTTTAAGAATTCTATCAAATATTTTTGAATACATGGCCATAGAATCGTCTCCTAGATTGGAATTTTCAATCTCATTGGTAAGTTCAACAAAGTCATCAGTAACTTAGGACTCAACTTGAAAAGGAGACTCAATTTGAAAAGCAACCTTTTGACCCATACTCTCCATTTGTTGAGCCATATTCATCTCAAAGGTTTGTAGAATCCCTACCAGTTTTTTAAGACTCAAAGTGGTGGTGTTATAGGCTTCTTCTACAGATGAGATTTTAATATTATACCTAATGGGAAGTGATCTCATCATTTTGCTCACAAGATTAGCATTAGAGATGGGTTCACCTAATGCTTGTGATTCATTAGCAATATCACACAATTTCGCATTATATGTGGCAATATTTCATTCTCCTGCATTCTTAGGTTTTCAAACATATTGGTTAGCAACCTAAGTTTGGTTTATCTTACACTAGCGGATCCCTCACAGTGACTTTGAAGAGTATCCCATGCATCTTTGGCAGCAGTAAAGTTGGCTATGATTTTGAACATATTCTGATCCACAGTGCCAAAGATTGCATTTAACGCCTTCGAATTATGATTTGCTAACGATATTTCATCATTAGACCAATCAATTTCTCCTTTATCCTTGTAGTCACCGTCCGTATCAATGAGTTTTGGAGGTGACCACCCAGAAAAGATTGCACGCCAGGCCCTTTCATCAATGGATTTGATGTAGGCTCATTTTGACTTTCCAAATAGAATAATTGGAGCCATCAAGAATAGGGGGATGAAAAGTGGAGTTATTTTGAATATCCATATTAACAAACACACAGGATCAACACTTAGTATCGTCAAGTGTAAGCTCTAGATGCCAATTGAAAGAATTATAGCATGGGAATATTTCAACACTTTAATTACAAAGAAAAGCATTAAAAATAATTAGAAAACAAAATTTGGAAATACTAAAATAGACCAACACTTTAATATATATATATATATAAGGGTTGAATCTAATGATACCAGTGTCTGCGGCTGGTGAGACCGTAGGGATCTCAACTGTTCCCATATAATAATTTAGAAATGTGATTACATGGATTAAATTTACATTAAATATTTAATTTAATTACCAAAATGATAGCAATATGAAAACACAATTAATTTGTAATCCAAAGACAACAAAAAACGGTTACAAAACATGGAAATAGATCAAAACACATGATCTGTTACCTTTTAGATTGATCTCAATCCCTAAAAAGATGCCACAAATCATACAATCACAAAATTTTTTACTCTACATACCATTAACGCACTCAGAGATTTTGAGGAGAAAAAGAATTTGTGAAGAAGGAGATGACTATTGTTATAGGGATGACAATTTGACCCACCTCGTTCAAGATCCACCTTGTCCGGCCCCGTTTAGGCCACCCCGCCCCGTGACTCATGGCGGGGTGGAATGAGTCTGGGTATCACTTCCGCCCCATGGGTACTCACTCTGTGTAGGTTTTTAAATTTTTAATATATTTAATATATATTTACATGTATATTATATAAGATAATGTACTTAATATTATATTTATCATATATAATGACAATTTTTATAAATATTATGTATTTATAATACAAAATATAAGATACAAAATTTGTTAATAATATACAAGATAAAAATATAAAAATAATGAAATTATATTCAACACGGGTCAGCCCAGGACCGCTCCTTCCTCTAGTCAAAGGAGTCAGTCGACTCCGGCGCAAAATTTTTCCGAAATTTAGGGGCCCAATTCTTTTTATATTTTTTTTTATATAATATATATATATATAATAAATAAAATATGACATAAAGAGTAAATCAATTCTAGTGGTTGAATCTTTGCCACAGATGAAACTTTGAAAGGTTACCTAGGTTCAAATTTTGTTTCCTACAATATTTTTTGTCTATATTATCACAATTTTTAAGGATCTAAATTTAAAATCACTCAAAATGGTAAGAAGAGAAATTAAAATGTCATTATACGGCCGAGTCACGGTTCGCATGATATTATTGAACAACTTGATTGCACTACTTAATTAATATTTTTGCCGCGAAAACTGCAATATGAGTTGTATTTAATTACTATTTTGATTTTTGAACATGAAAGTTATATTATTTTAACTATAATAGAATTGCATTATATATTGCACATTATTCTTTATAATTTCTTTATTTTATGTTACCTTTAAGTTTTTTTAGGAAAAAAAGGGCTCAATTTTAAAATTTGGCTCAGGCAAAAAAATTGGTAAGATCGGCCCTGGGTTGGCCCCCCCGACCAATGGGGTGGACAGGGTGGGTTTGGGTATTGAGATACCCACGCCACCTCATTGCCATCCCTAACTATTGTTAGTAGCAAAGAAACATTAATACTTCCACAAGAAACTCCCGTGGACAACACAGAGAAGTTGACAGTTATGAAGAACTCGAAACTGGTATATTTAACCCAGACTCTATATATTTTAATTTGTAAATTTTCACGTTAGAGATGGTGCATAAATACTTTTGAAAAACTGCATAAATAACTATAAGATGTTGCATAGTTGAAAACTATTCAACAAAAATCAACTAACTATTCATTGTCTAGAAGCTATCTATGCAGTGTCAACAAACTAAATATGCAGTATATTGTACTCAACTATGCAAAGTGTCATAAACTATGCAGCAAAAATAAATTAATTATGTATGTTCTATGAGTTATCTATGCAGTGTATAAAAACTAAATATATAATACATTGTACCCAAATATGCAATAAGTGTCATAAAACAATGCAACAAAAAACAACTAAATATGCATTTGTATAAGATTACCTATACTTACTTTCCACTACCCTCGTGGTTCTTACATTTCACCATTATGTCATAAAAAATGCAACAAAAAATAACTAAGTATGCATTATCTAATAATTATCGAAGCATCAAAAGAACACTAACTATGTTGGATTCCTGAAAAATAGAAAAAAATTTGAAAACAAATTGAACCTGAAATTGGGCTATTAAATAAGACAGTTGTAATTACACCCCCATGAAATACGGTTTCAAAAAGTCAAACAACTCTGAAAAAAAAACCTGTCAACTTATAAAAAATTTATAATATCCTTAATGAAAAGATTTAAAAAATGCTTAAAAACTGAAAAAATCACACTCGTCCAAAAATTCCAATCAATGACTAAGATTAATCTACACTGTCTCACCCCAGGAAATTTGTCTCAGTTGAACCCATCCATATATATATATATATATATATATAGAGAGAGAGAGAGAGAGAGATTGGTTCAAATGAGACCAACCCCTTCAGGTTAGTCCATAAGACCGCATATAGACCCTTGAATTAATTTTTTAATGGCTGAGATCTCTTTAGTTATTTTTGGGTTATTAAGGGTATGATTGTATTTTCACTATTTTACAGTTTTTATGGAGATAACGTTAATTGCTAATTAATAGGAAAAAGGGATCTTTCCTTTATCAGTTTCCCGTTTTTTAGAGGGAAAAACCATAGATTTTCAGTTGTGTCTTTTCAAAACTGGTTCCTTTTGGCTTCCCTCCTCTTTATGGTTTTTTGACAAGAAAAAAAACCCTAACTCTTTCTTTTCTCCCCCAAATATTCCCACACTTCCAGTCCAGTAGCGCACAAAAAAAATTGGCAGTTCGTCTTCTCCGGGCACACCCAAAACTTGAAGTTCAAAATTATTTCGCCGGTCGTAAGTTTGTTGTTGGTAGGCGGTTTGGGTTTTGCGAAGAAGGGACCAGAGAAGTGCTATTTTGTGCCCGTTTATTGCGTTTGTAAAGGTGTGTCCCTTTTCTCTGTTAATGGCCCAAATCCTTCAAATTTAAGTTTGTTCTTGTCTTTATCAAGTAATTTTTGGTGGGTGTAGGAGTTCGATTTTTGTGGAGAAGATTTGAGGAGAGGGGAATCGACGTCTGAGTTCTTGTATTTTGAAGGTATGTTTGTTGTTTTCTTCTTCTGCCGTTTTTTATTATTTTTGGTTGTTACTGAAGGTTCCTTTCGCAATTTGTGAGTTTTTTCAGTCATCAATTTTTCATTCAGTAATTTTGCAATTATACTGATAACAAACCCATAACAAGTATGCATATCTTTTTATTTAGTATACTGATATATTTTGTTAATTATACAACATTAAGTAGTATATAAGCATACTTTTGTATTCACGTTTTCATATATGAATTAAGTGTTTTTTTTTATGTAGGGGTTGTGGTGTATTCTTGCTATTCGTACATGTTATGTTAAGTAAACAGGATTAAGTGGAATGTAAACAAATTAGTGTACCCCAAGTAAGAAACACATAACAAGTATGAGATTTTTTTAATAAGTATACTGATATATTATGTTAAATACACAACATTAAGTAGAATATAAACATACTTTTGTATGCAGACTTTGTATACTGAGTATACAAGTTTGTCATGTTAAATATTAAGTATGCAGATTGTTTATACTAAGTATATAAGTTTGTCATGTTAAATATACAACATTTATGGGAATGTAAACAAATGAGGTTTAAAGTCTTGATATCTGGATTTGTGTTCTTTTTATGTAGGTGTTTGTGGCTAGTAAAATATCAAGTGAAGAACAGGAAATAGAGGTCAATAGTGGTGCAGAGGATAGTTTCGGAGACGAGGCCCAAAAAGAGGCGAAGGATTGATAGTTCATATCCCGGCACGCAAGTTAGGGCGAAACCCAAGGTTTTGATTGATGCTCTTGCTTCTATGAAACCTGCACAGAAGAATGCAGTACGTGAGATGGGTTTTGGCAGTTTGTTTTCCCTGAAACTTGAGGATTTCAATAAAAAGCTCACGTATTGGTTAGTTGAAAATTTCAATCCTTTAAGTAGTGAACTTGTATTTGATGATGGTAGGCGTGTTCACATTGAGAGTGAAGATGTTGGTAGGTTTTTGGGATTCCCTAATGGGGATGTGGCTATTGAAAAAAAGAAAAAATTTGGGAAATGTGCGTTGTACGACGAGTGGAAAACAATGTTTCCGAATTTCCAGAGAGTGACTGCGGGTGATTTGGCTGTGAGGATGATGGAGTGTGTAGACGGCGGGGACTGGTTTAGAAGGAATTTCGTGATGCTTGTTGACAGCATTCTTATTGGAAATTTACGGTGTGGGTACATCAACCCATTTATTCAGGATTGCCTCGACGATGTGTCAAAAATCAGGGAGTTTAATTGGTGGGATTACACATTGAACACACTGACATCTAAAAGAGTTAAGTGGAATGGGACGAACAAGCTTGAGTTCAACGGCCCGGTGTTGTTGTTAACGGTAAATTGCCATTTATTGCCTTTTTCCAATTTTTTAGTTTAATGTGCTTGTCACTTATTCAATGTTCTTCGTATACGTAGGTGTTTTATTTGGATAGAGTGTGTGTGCTTGGGAGGGATGTGCCGAGGACTTTACCGGCTATGGCTTCATGGACCATGGATAAGTTCAAGGAAAGAGTTTATAAAGGTTCAAACATGGTGGATTTGGGCAGGGATATTTGCAGGGACCATATTTGGGAGGGCCTTCACTGCAACCTCGGTTGGAGAGATTGGTGATCTGGTCAAGAGAAACAATCATCTCATCCCGGGCCTTCGTCGGCAGGCGGCATTGGGCAGGTATACAATGGTATATGTTGTATAGTTAGTCGTTTTTTGTTGTATACATAAGACACAGATATTGTATACTTGGTATTATACACAGTTTATTTTAAAAATAATATATGTTGTATACTTAGTTGATGTTTGTGGTACACTTAAGATGCACATGTTATATAATTGGCATATTACATACATGGTTTATATCTTTTTGTATAATTAGTTGACATATGTGGTGTCTTAGTTTATTTGTAGTCTGTGTAAGTAGCTCAACATAGGTGTATACATAATGTAACTTTGCTGTATAGATAGTTATGTTACAAAATTAGATTTATGTGTAGCATTTGTTATCATACATAGTTTAGTTTTGTGTATAATTAGTCTACATATATATTGTATACTTAGTTTACCAATGTTGTATTATTGGTATTATGCATACATAGTTTAGATTGTAGTATTTGTTGCATACTTAGTTTTGTGTATAGTTAGCCTACATATATTGTATACTTAGTTTACAAATGTTGTATAGTTAGTCTACACATATTGTATACTTAGTTTACAAATGATGTATAATTGGTCATAAGCATACATAGTTTAGTTCGTAGTATTTGTTGCATAGTTCAGTTTTATATTGACTTTAAATTTGTTTTATGTATATTTTATATGATTGTTTTTATGTTGTATACTTTCAGCAGAATTGATTTGTTAGTTTTGTCTATTGGCAGGATTATATTGAGAATATTAAGGCAAGGATTGTGTGTCTTGCTTCGGATGTGGTAGAAATTATTTCGTTGATTCGGGATGCACCTTCTGATGTGGTGGAGGTCCCTGAATTTTCTGAAATTGGAGTTGTTGCTAAGAATCTTATATGCCACAAAACCGTTCAAGTAGAGGGCACACGGGCTGGAGAGGATTTAGTTGGAAGCGAGAGTCAGCAGGCTGAGGCATTCTAGAGCAATCCCGATAACATAGCATTACTTGGAAGATGGAAGTTGCCCTTTGCAAGTGGGATGAGTTTGAGAAATGGAAAGTTGACAGGCCTAGCTTTAGTCTTAGTTTAACCCAAGAACAAAACAATGCTAAATGGGATGCCGTGGTTGAGACATCACGTCTGTATGTGCAGGAAGAGGAGGAAAAGGAAGATGATGAGCAGGTAATTTGCATTATTTGTTTTGCATAATAATTTATTATTTTGCTAGACATATGTTTTTATATTTTATTTTTTTTAATCCGCAGGAAGAGGCTCCAATTGTTGACGGTGGGAAGGGTGCGGTTGTGCCTGGGAAGGAGGGGTGAAGAAGAACAGCGAGAAGCTGAGTGTTTATCCCCGAAACGAACCTCGACAGAAAAAGAAGACTCAGACATTGATGTCCCCGTTCATTGAACGACGGGTCGATGTGATGTCTAGGTTGAATGAGCAGCAGAACATGATTGTTAAATGGTTGTTTGAGAACCCGAAAGCTGAAAAGTAATTTAATTTTTTTATGGTCAAGTATACTATAAATTTTATTGTAATTACTGAATTTTAAATATATTTTTTACGTATTTCTCTTTTTGCAGAGATGTTTGGAATACATAGTAGGGAATTCATTGCATGCAAGTGCATGTAAGTGTATGTTTGTATAGTTAGTCTGGCAGAATTGTATACTTAGTTACGTTGATTAGTTTATTTAGTTCAATAGACATACTCAGGCATACAATTTGTTCAGTTAATCTATTTATTTTCAGTCCAGTGGATTTTCTATATTTAAGAATGTGTATATGTATAATTAGTTCAGTCTTATTGTATGTTTATTGTGAAATGTTTATGCATACTAAGTAATGTTTTAGTGAATTTGTATAATTAGGAAGGTTTACTCATTTAACTATTTTTGGGTTATACTTGTAATGTTTTAATGTTTTATGTATATTTATCAATATTTAATTTTATAGTTAGTTAGATGCACATGTTTACTTTTAATGTCTTCCTCAATGTCATTGTTGTACATATACATGTATAGTTAGTATATTAGAGTTATTTACGTAATTCAGAGGATGTGTATAGTTAGTATATTAGAGTTGTTTACGTAGTTCAGAGGATGTGTATAGTTACTATATTTGAGTTGTTTATGTAGTTCAGATGATGTGTATAGTTGTCAAGTGACTCTTTATATGTAGAATGATTATTTTTTCCATATTCTAGTCAAATGCTTGTTGTATATCTATTAATGTTATATTGTTTAGTTAGTTTATGTATAATGTGTACTTTGCCAAATGAGTCTGCATACTAATCTTTTTTTATTGTATACTTATCATTCTTTATTGTATAATTATTTTAGTGTTTTTCTACATTTTCATTATTGTTGACTGTTTATATTTTTTTTTACATTTTCATGTAGCTGTTTTCCGTTGTTACACCATCCGAGGCAGATGATGATAATAGAAATTTGGCGTTATTTTCTCAAAGCCTAGATGACGAGTTTGGTGACGTTAATCCAACAAAGCTGCAGGCGTTTGATATGGTATTTATTTTATATATTCATTTTTAGATTTACAACATTTATTTTCAGATTTAACTAACATTTCTTTTTACCTTTTTCCAGTTTTTCTTTCCAATATGCAAGAGCGAACACCTGTTTGTTATTGTGTTTGATATGAAGAGGAAGAGTATGCGGATTTTGGATAATTCTTCTGTTGGTGGAACCAAGTTGGACAAATACGAAGATGTGCCCGCTAAATTGGTGAGTATGAACATGTATTTTTTATATGTATATTTTTACGTTGCTTTGATACGTCATTTTTGTTCTTCTGCTTTTTTTTAATTGTTTGTATCTATCATGACGACAGTTCGCGTTTTTCTCGAGACTTGATAAGCAAAGGTTGCGTGCAGATGGGTCAAGAGATTGGGCAGCTCACTCCATCCAGAATTGCAATGCCATGGAGAGATGCACGAAACAAGGTCGATTGCGGAATATTTGCAATGCGGAATATGGAAACGTATATGGGTGGAGGTTTGGGGGTGGTCATCCGGTTTCTGAAGGGCGATGCAAATCTCATATGTACCTTCCGTTCCAAGTACACCGGCGCTATTTTCCTAGACGATATATGAACGAGTTAAGGGAGAAGAATTTGGTGAATGCAAGAAAACATTGGGTGGGCTTGGTGTAGAAGTTGGTTTTATTTGTCATTGGTGGAATACTCTAGTTTTTTTTTTTTTGTTAATATCTGGTAACTAATAGTGGTCGTTTTAAATGACATTGAATCTATTTTGTTTTGGAATGTTGGTAATTCAAACTTTGGTACAATTTATTAAGTTGTTTTGCTTATTGTGTTTGTGTAGTAGAATGTTTTGTTTTTTACCATGTATGGTGTTGTGTCATCTTTTTTTTTTCTTTTTAGAGTGATCTTTTTTAAGATGAAAGTGTTTTTTTTATTTGCATGTACATTATACATGTATGCAGCAACTTGTATAGATAGTTGTATCGAATTGTATATTTAATATGTTTCATTTGTTTATTTCTGGATTATTTTGAATTGTATTTTTTGTTGTATAAAACAGGTTAATATAATTGCTTGATTAGTTAAGTGGATTTGTATATTTTATGTGGTGGGATTATTTACTTCTTGATTAGTTCAGTGGATTTGTATACAGTTTCAGTGACATGTATAAATAGACATATCGAATTGTATATGTAAATGTGTATCATTTGTTTATTTTGATTAGTTGAATTGTATTATTTGTTGTATAAGTAGATTAATATATATGTTTACTTAGTTACGTTGAATTGCATATTTTGGTGGTGGATTTGTATACTTAGTTGAATGGGTGATTTTTTTATTTTAGTTTAGTTGAATTGTATTCAGTTTGCTATGTACTTGTATAAATAGATATATAGAATTGTATATTTAATGTATTGCACTTGTCTATTTTGTAGTAGTTGAATTGTATTATCTGTTGGATAAGTAGATTAATGTATTTTGTATAAATCTTAAGGTACTTATTGGCGTATACAGTGTAGTTGTATATAAAGTAAAACAATTTTGTATGCTTAGTGTTTTTTTTTTTGCATATTTAGTTGAATGTAATTGTATATGCAATAAATGTTTAGAGAGAAAAAATAACATTAAAGATAAATTAACAATCACTCAATGTTTCAAAAAAAAAAAGTTTTCATAAATAATAAACTGACAGAATTGTTTTTTTGCAAAAAATAGAAACATTGCACTAGGGCGTGGTGTCGCGTTTTGGACATGTTCGGCTATTATGCGTTCCGATCTCACCACATGTTCCACATCGTCTTTTGAGTTTTGTGCTTGCTTTAATCGCTTTTTCTCTTTGGCTCTGAATTCTACTTCTCAGATTACTGTCGCTGCCTTTGTTCTTTGCCTGTTTTGGTGGTAACACAGAAATATCAAGTTGTGAGGTTGACCCACAATAGGTCTCTAGTACTGACTTTTTGGTTCCAAAAAACGGTACATGTTGCCCATCCTTTAACAATTTCGCCTTTTCTTCAGACATAAGTCGTGATAAATTTGATAATTTTTCAACATTCCCCTGCACTAGACCAATGCAGGTGTGGAAGTCGGACCAAAGGTTGTTTAGCGTGATCGCGGCTTCATCGCCACCCGCAAATTGATAAGTCTGGCCAGATCTTGTGTATTGTGTTATTGAGGGAGTCTTCATCCATCGTCGAGCTAAAAATTTCATAGGTATTTCTTGTGATCCTTTAGGATTGCGAAAAACATGACAACACAAGAGTTCGTCTGTTTCGAACATTTTGCAAATTGCAGTTTATCATTGTCTCCATCTTATAATTTACGACATCAAAAATTCGACTTGTTTTGTCTCTAATTCTGTAGGAACACTTGTTTGCATCATCAGTTATCTCTGTAATCGTGCACTCATAGCAGGCTGATTCAATTTATGTGCTAACATCGGTAAATACAGTGTGTGTGTACACTGAACATGCATGCTTCTCAATGGTCAGTTTTGTCTTGCATTGTGGAAACGATGTTTGGCAGTTGTGGTCTAATTTATCTGTTGCATGGCGTTGTGACTCCATTGCACTTTCAAAGTGCATGAAAAATTCAACCAAGTTTGAACCAGGATTTGTATAATTCCTAAACCATCTATTGGTACTCTCTGACCGTGAGGTAGTTTTGAGCAAACCACTCATTGGCACATTTGTAAAATAAGTCGGTATCCAACCGCCTAATCTCATACAAATCGTGAACCATGGATGCGATTTCAGACTAAAGTCAGTCATAATATCATTCCATTGACTCTCAAAATCTGGTATTGAAATGCTTTTATCCCACACGATTGAATTTAGACGATTTATGAAATTTTTATCCTTGAACAGGGTGTGACCGACTTTTACACTAACTTTTTCCATTATGTGCCACATACACAATCTGTGTTTTGTTGTTTTGAATACAGATTGTATTGCTTTCTTCATTTCCAGATCCTGGTCTGTTACTATATAGTATGGCTCCTGGCCAACAGCTTCCAAGAACTTTGTGAACAACCATGTATACGACTCTTCATCTTCCTTTAATATAAGACCAGCTGCAAATGTGACACATCGGGCGATGGTTATCGACTTCTACAGTGAATGGAGCAAAAACCATTTTATACCTGCACATTTTTGTTACGTTAAGTTTATGGTATAAATCTATACTGCTAAATTAAAATATGTATACAATTATACTAAACTAAGTATACAACTGCAATGAAACTAGTTTTTAATCATACAATTATAGTAAAGTAAGCATACAACTGCAACGAAACAAGTATGCAACTCACCAAAGTAGATATACAACAGTATAGGAGTTTGTAAATCAAATTCGATGTACTAACTAAATTAAGCATATAGTTCACTGAAATTAGTATGCAGTTGCAATCTATGTAGCATACAATACAACTGATAAAATAAACAACAAAACATTCATATGTATATAATTTAGATGTATTAATATACAAGTCCACTTCAGTAATTATTCAATGGAACAAATTTGCATAAAATTCTTTAATATAAACAATTCTTAAAACTAAATATACAATTAAGTATACACATCACCAGCATTAATTAAACAAGAAGATCCATTTAACCTGTTAGTATTGCTATGTAGCATCAAATGAAATCACATCACCAAACGTGTCGTAGTTCCTTATAGCTTTTTGGTCTGCCCAAAAGAGCCTTGTCAGTTGTTCATCTTTGTCTACAATATCGTAATCGAACGCCATCCCTTGATTAACTTCCTTTTTTCTGAACAATTTTTCTATTACCAACTGTGCGTCTGCACCACTGATGTATGATTTCAAGTCTCGCTTGAAGTTTTTAAAATCAACCTTCAGTGCCCCGACTTGTGGAAATCCGCCCACCATCTCCCTGAATAATTCGTGTTACTTAGAACTCCCTATATTAGCTTTTTCGTGCAGTTGATGATAAATTGTTGATGACCGAAGTTAAGGTTTCTATTAACTTTAAGAAACTGCTTGAATGTATCCAATGCCATTGGGTGAGTGTGATTGCGTATTTTATAGGCGCCGTTACTAGTGTACTCGAAAATACAGCATGCATTGCACCCGACATGGTTTGAAGTCCTCTTTCACGACCCATGCGTTGTGCTGCTTTCGCTTTCCTCTGTAGGTTCTGCATGTATGTTGTTTTTTGTGTTTTTGAAGCCTTCTCTATTGCAAAGAACATAATGCTGACGAATGACTTCATCATTGAATCGCTTTGTCGTGTTCCTTCTGATGTCGAATCCGCTAATTGCTCCATAGTTTCGGTAAAAGTATACACCGGTTTCCAATGTAGCGAAATGTATTCCCACTTGCGGAATCTTTTCGTGTTCCACCTCTGGTATCTAATATTTTGTTGATCCTGGCGAGATTTCAAGTCGTTGTCCTACGTTGTTTTTTGACATCACAAAAGTTATTAGACAATAATACAAAATGTATATATTATATATACAGTTTTATAACATCATTCATACATTTTTAATAGTTTATACATGCACGTTTAGATTTATAAGTATACAAACTTATTAATTTATTATGACAGACAATTTCTACTTGAACAAATTACAGACGTAATATACAACTGTTGTCTTATAAATATACAACGAATAAATTAATATATACATGTTGTAATTGCGAACAAACATGCAACGAATTTGGTAACAAATGTACCATATGCAGATAAGGCGTAAGTATGCATATACGTAATGCTATATACACAAGACTTATACTCTAAATTGGAAAATTATCTGTACTAAACATACAAACAACTAATTGAGATGCAACCTTCATACAGGTGGGTAATATGCAAACATATAAAACTATATATACAATGTTGACACAGTAAATAGACAAAATTCACACACTAAACATCAAAGCAACAATAACACAGTTCTATATTTTTGCATACAAAGCAACAATTTAGACTTATATTCTAAATTCGCAAATTATCTGTTCTAAACATACAAACTACTAATTGAGATTCAACCTTCATACAGGTGGGTAGTATGCAAACATATAAAACTATATATACAATGTTGACATACTAAATAGACAAAATTCACACACTAAACATACAAAGCAACAATAATACAATTATATATTTTTGCATACAAAGCAACAATTTACACTTATATTCTAAATTGACAAATTATCTGTTCTAAACATACAAACTACTAATTGAGCTGCAACCTTCATACAAGTGGGTAACATGCAAAAATATAAAAATATATATACAATATTGACACACTACATAGACAACATTAACATACTAAACATACAAAGCAACAATAATAGAAGTGCATATAGTTCAGTCATCAGTTATTGATTCACGGGCGTATGAATATTATAACTTTTTTTTCTCGCAGAAATTACCGGGAGGACATTCATCAGTTGCGTTGTAATCAACACTTTTTTCCATTGTATAATTCTATCTAATCAAACGGATGATAATTCCGTGCAAATTGTTAGATATATGTCGCGTTCAACTTTTTTTGGATGAATTGCAGGCCGATTTTGGGTGATAATGGTGATTCTGAGAGGTTTTGATAATGGCGATGCAATGTTGGCGTTGAGAAGGAGACGATATTTTTTTATTGTATATGGTGAATTGCATGATTTATGGGGACGTGATCAAAAAGATCACGCCCCTATAATATATAGGAGGAGGTTACCATTAATAATTTTCGGATTCCAATTTTACCCTTTCTATTGTATAGTTACTTTCAGTAAACCTGTATAGATTGTAACGAATCTTGGCCATTGTTTTACTATTTGGATGGTCTAGATTTGGTCTTATGGACTAACCTAAGAGAGTGGTCTCACATGATCCTCTATATATATATATAGGATATTGGATCAGGTAAATCCAGATAATTTAAGTGAGTATGTGTAGGGATGGCAATGGGGCGGGTTAAAACCCGGACCCGCAGTGAACCCGCCCCGCCTAGACCCGTTATGAACCCGTCCCGCCGAATTCGGAGCGGATAACGGGTTTAGTTTTTTTAGGACCCGCCCCGCTACATATGCTTTTGTAATAGTTTATATTTATTAATATTTGTTTCCCCCAATTTATGTACTCTAACCCACCTTCAGTAGTACTATTTCAAACATCAGACACATGAACTATTTTTTCCTTTCTCTTGGACTTTCACTCTGCTCTCTTTCTTCCTCGAGCTCACTCCGGCAGAGCCTCTCTCCTGAGTTTCCAGTCCGGCAAGTGCGAAAGCAGCCCACAACAAGTCTTCTTCGTCAAGCTTTTCTGTTAACATCCTTGTCCACGGGTTCCCCCAATTTTCCAAGGCCAATTTAATTTGGATAATGATTCTGGTTAATATCTTCACTGATCTATCATGTAGTTTAATTAATTTTGTAATTTGTATTTTTTGCCGCTTCTGGTTTAATTATTGCTCAATTTTATGCACATGTATTGTTAATGAATCTACTATCTAACCCACTGTGCAAACTGAAGCCTATTTCTATAAAGTTTAATTAATTTTGTGGCAGTTTCTTTAAATTTGTGACTTGACCTGAATTTTGGCATTAATATTTTAAAAAATTGGATCTGAGCTTTTGGATTCTCAGCAAAATTCTGAAATATGTAGAGTGTTGGCGGGTTAAACGGGTTTAGACCCGCCCCGCCGGGTCTTGAAGCGGGGCGGGGCGGGTTTTGAGGCGGGACGGGGTGGGTCTCGGGTCTCAGTTTTCCTTAGCGGGCGGGTCCCGGGTTTGGCCAAACCCGTTCCAGACCCGCCCCGTTGCCATCCCTAAGTATGTAAGACCAAATCTGGGACGCTGGCCTCTTTTTTTTAACGATACAGATTTATTTAATTTTTATTTTACTTTATATTTAATTAATAGTTGTTACGGGTAATTAAATAATTATGTTTGAATATCAGTTAAAAACGGAAGTTATTTTTGGTAGTGCCCGTTCACATTCCCGATTTTTTGGGATTTGTTTGGAACAGTCTCTCTGGTCTTCTCCGTTGTGAGAAATATGTTGCTTATTGATGACAAATATGTTGCTTGTTAAAGACAAATATGTTGCTTTTCTGGGATTTCTTTGAAACCGTATCTCTGGTCTTCTCTCTTTTCTTTCAAACTTGCAATCACCATTGGTGCATTCGGCTGTGAGAAATATGTTGCTTATGGAGGACAAATATGTTGTTTATTCAGGTGGACAATGTAGCAATCACCAACTATTTTCTTTCATCTGTCTTTGTGTATATATGTAATTATGTTGCTTTTTTATGTCAATTGTATTGCTTATTGAGGATAAATATGTTGTGTATTTAGGTATATATTCAAAATTGAATTAGACGCACATACACATCACAACATGATCTCAACGAGAAATAAAGAATTTTTTTGAGAAGTTGATAAGCACATGGAGAGCTAATGTTATAAAATTTAAAGGACTAATCTATATATATATATATATATATATATAGGGATTGGTTCAAATGAGACCATGCCCTTTAGGTGAAATCGTAGGGACATATCGTGACCATTGGATCTAAACGAATAACGGTCCAGATTTTCCCTCTTATTTTTAGTAGGCGTTGGATTTTTAGGGAGGATTAAGGGTAATTTGGTATTTTCGAAATTAATATCCTTAACAATTATTGGTAAAAAATCTTACTCTCTCCCATGATTGAAGGTATTAGTTACATTTTCAAAAACACATACCTATTCAATTTTCTTTCTCAATCCATTTCACGTCTCTGTTCAGTTCTAAGTATACACAATAACAAAACTATATATGCAATATTCCTAGGGATGGCAATGGGGCGGGTTAAAACCCGGCCCCGCATCAAACCCGCCCCGTTCGGGCGGGTCTTAACCCGGTCAAGCGGGTCACGGGGCGGGTCATGGGTAAAAATTTTCAGACCCGCCCGGGTCCGGGGCGGGTAGCGGGTCCATTAGGACCCGCCCCGGACCCGCCCCGGTATAGTTTATTTATTTATTTTTTTAATTATTTTAGTTAAATTTGTACAACTAAAAAATCTAAACAAAGGTCAAAAGAGTAAAAAAACATAAAACTATCTGGACTCCCTAGTCCATTCATGTGCTCCACTCCTCATATGAAGTAACATCATTTACAAAAAGAGGTCTTAGGGCTTAAGGTTCTGCCGTTCCATTTCTCTCTAAAGTAGCGCAAGGACATCTCGCAGCGGCGCGACGCCAACTTCCGGCTAGTCCTTTGAAGCTTTCCATTCTCGTCCGCGATCGACTATAGGTAAGCCTAAATTTTATTTAGACTACTAATGATAAAGATTTCAGGAATTCTTTTAGAAATTTAAACACATATTTTGAGTCAAATCTTCTAAACCTTTTGTAAACCTTAATAATTTCTTGCTAATTTTTAAACTGTTAGAAATTAGTGTTTTAAAAACAGGGGGAATGATCCACCTAATTGTAAACATTTTAGTTAAAACTTTTAGGAATCTTTTTAATTTGCTGAATAGTTTTTTTAAGTTAATTAAAAGCTTTAGTTTTGTGATGTTTCTGGTTTAGTGTGTTATACGTTGATTGGGTTGTTTAGTAAGTAAGGATTCTATATTAATTACGTTGTCCAATTGAAGAGTTATGTAAGCCTATATTAATATTGTTGTCCAGGGGATAATTTAACTTTTATTTTCTTGGAATAGCATATATTTTTTTCTTCCTCAATTTTCTGTAGTCATTAAGTATCTTTTTCTTTGAGAATGAAAAAGGTACAGAAAGTATGCTTACATTTTTCTAGAATTTTCAAAATTTTCTTGTTGTGTTTTTGTTGTGTTTTCTTCTACAAATTTTCTTGCTTGTTTGAAAATTTATAAAGTGATGGATTATTATAACAGTGACAATGATGGAGTCCGAAGAAGGAGACAATTCTCAACCATCAATTAATATTGGAGAAAACAATGTAGCAGTAGAAATCACCTCTGAGGATAATAAGGAAGGTGATAACTTGGAAGATGAAAATATTTCTCAAAATAGTGGGAAAAGAAAATACACATCGGAGGCGTGGAACCACTTTACAAGGGTGATTGCTGATAAAACTCAGTTCGCCGAGTGTAACTATTGCAAAACCCGTCTCAAAGCGCCACCTAGCCATGGAACTACACATTTGAAAAAGCATTATGAGAGAGCTTGTAAAAAACGACCACGGAAAATGGATATTCGTCAAAGTCTAATGATGGCAAATAGGAAAACTAGTGGCCAAGAGTTGACAACACATATTTTCAACCAAGACGACTCAAGGGATAAGCTTGCTAAGATAGTCATCTTACATGATTATCCTCTTAGCATGGTTGATCATATTGGGTTTCGAAGTTATTCTTCCAGTCTCCAACCTTGTTTTAAGATGGTCTCTAGAAACACTCTTAAAAACGACATTCTGAAGATTTACAATGATGAGAAGGATAAGAGTTACAAGTTGTTTGATAAGCTTAAGTGTAGGATTGCTATTACAACTGATATGTGGACAACAAACAATACCAAAAAAGGTTTCATGGCTGTTACTGGACACTTTATTGATGATTCATGGATTCTTCAGAGTTGCATTTTGAGGTATATTTAATTTTAATTTATTAATATTTGTCGCATTTATAAAAATATATTTATGATATTAATTTATTTGATATAGATTTGTATATGTTCCTGCTCCACATACTGCTGAGGTGTTATCAGATGTACTTGTTGAATCTTTCATGGATTGGAATATTGATCGTAAAGTGTCGACAATCACAGTAGACAATTGCACGACCAATGATGCCATGATTAATCTTTTGTTGGACAAGCTCTCAAGGAGAGATTTGCCATTAAATGGAAAGGTACTTCATATGCGTTGTTGTGCTCATATTTTGAATTTAATTGTGAAAGATGGTCTGGAAATAATTAGTGGTGCAATTGAGAGGATACGTGATATTGTTATATATTGGACTGCTTCACCTGCTAGAGTAGAAAAATTTGAGGAAGCTACACGTCAGTTGCATATTAATTGTACTAAGAAATTGTCTCTCGATTGTAAAACTCGTTGGAACTCAACCTATTTGATGCTAGAAACTGGAATAATATATAGAGAGGTGTTTCCACGAGTTAAATGTCGAGAGAAAAACTACAAAGATATACCAACTAATGAGGATTGGGAGAATGCAATTGAAATTTGTGGGAAGTTAAAAATATTTTATCAAGTCACTGAGATGTTTTCTGGCACACTTTATCCCACTTCTAATTTTTATTTCCCAAAGATTTGTGACATCAAATTAAAATTAGTTGAGTGGGTGAAGAGTCCAAATATGATGATTCAATGCATGGCTGAAAAAATGTTGGCAAAGTATGAGAAATACTGGCTTGGTTGCCATATTATGATGGGGGTTCTTTCTTTGTTTTAGATCCACAGGTACAAAATGAAACTTGTTGAGTTTTATTTTTCACGAATTTATGGTGAAAGATCACAAATCAAGGTAGGCGAGATTCGACAAAATTGTTATGATTTGCTGGTTGATTACCAATCAAGGGCCTCAATTTCAAGGGAGAATAGCTCAACTGCTTGTAGTATAGGAACTTTGGGAAAGATACCATCATCTTGTGCTTCTGATCTTCTTGATTCATTTGAGAGTGATGCTTTAGAGATGTATGACCAATTTGTAGCATGAAGTTCAAATTCTACTACTTCAATGTCCCTAACTTCGGAGTTGGATTTGTATTTAGAAGAAAGTGTCTTGCCAAGAACTCCTGACTTTGATATTCTTAGTTGGTGGAAGACAAATAGAGTTAGATATCCCACTTTACAAAAGATAGCCAGGGACATTTTAGCTATTCCAGTTTCAACTGTTGCATCAGAATCTGCCTTTAGTAGCAGTGGAAGATTGATTAGTCCCCATCGTAGTAGGCTTCATTCAGCTACTGTGGAAGCATTTAGGGGTGGGCATTCGGATTCGGGTTTCGGGTACCCGACCCGACCCGATCGGGTATTACCCGATCGGGTCGGGTATTTTACATAAAATTGCGGGTATCGGGTACCCGATACCCGATATATAATAATTCGGGTCGGGGTTGGGTATTGAAAAAATACCCGACCGGGTATCGGGTACCCGATATATTAATACAAAAAAAAAATTCCCAAATCACAAGTCATATTAGGTCAAACACTCAATAATAAAAAAAAAAAGAAATTTTATATATTAATACATAAAATTGCCAGTATTGGCTTGTTTCAGCCGACAGCCGCTCTCTCTGTCAACACTCAAAAATTTCCCACCGTCGCCGCCGTTCGCTCACCACCACCGCCGCCGCTCACTCACCACAAGCCACCGCTCGCCGCCGCCACCGCCGCCGCTCGCCACCGTCGCTCACCACTCGTCAGTCGTCTCTCTCTCCCCCTTTTCTTTTCCAACTAATTTTGCATGTTACAACCCGTTTCCAAGGGGTATCCTGGCCATGAACTTAAAGTGGATTATCAGGATGATATGTACCCAAAATTTAAATTTTTTATTTGGTTGGCAAGTTCCATATGTAAAAGATAAGATGTTAACTTGCACAAAAATCTTGAGGGTCAGCTGTTTTATTGAGCGCATATTAGTGCTTCCAGCCTTGCTGCAATTATGAGTGTCTGGGTTTCAATCTGCTGGACTTGGGAGTTTTTTGGATGTTTAGGATATTTATGTTTTTTTGGGTCATCATGTTAATGCCTCGTTGCAACTATAACAGGACGATATGTAAACCTGTTAGAATGCTATGCAATCAGTAAATATGAGGTCTTGAAGTGGAACCGAGTTGGTAAAGCATGATACATTGTGTCAGTTTTAAGCTTCTAATGAAAACAACACATATAAAGTCTTGCACTGTACTCTGTACTCTGTATCATTTGATTACTAAGTAATGGTCTGTACTCTGTACTCTGTATCAAATGATTATTATATAATTTGTTTCCATTTTAGTTCATGTTCCTGCACTTTGAATTGTTGCTTGAGTTTCTTGCACTTATTGTAATCTCACATCAAATCATACTCGGTACAGATGTCAACTTCGCAATCGCAAAACCCATCTGTACATTTTGATCCATTAGATTATGATAGAGGTGTGGGAAGTGAATATATCCGAGAAGAGATGGAAGATATGGGAGTTTTTCATTATATTTTGCTGATTTTGTTGCTTTTTTTTGATAATGAATATAATACAGGTTGAAGTTTGGCCTCAGCCCTCAACAAGCATTGACAAATGACAATTGATAACACAACATGAACTTATTTTGAAAGTGCTTTATTGTGTACTTATGGGACTATGGTAGAATGGTGTATTTGTTAGACTATTATGTAGTGATTTGGTTAAATTATTGTGTATTGTGTAGACGATAATGATTAGTGTATCGTTTTAAATGTTGATGTGGCCTGTGTTGCCAAAGTGGCAATTTTAGCTTGCTAAATGTGTAGTATTATATTTATAATTAGTTGTGCGAGAAGCTTAGGTATTCATTTTATAATCACAGGTGATGATCATTATATTATTTATATATGCATATTTTAGGTGGGAATGATTCCTAATTTAGTTTATGTTGTATTGTTGTGTATAGAATTATGGTTTTGTTTTTTGGTAATTAGATGGTGGCATAGTGCCTTTGCTTTTTGGATTTTAATTAAGAAAACAAAATGGAGTGATATTACATTTAAAGAACTACCCCATGTCCCCACCTAGATGCATTCATACAATTGCCAATTTTCCCAAAAAAAAAAAAAAAAAAAAAAAAAAAAAACCCGAAAAAATACCCGCTGGTACCGACATTTTTCGGTTCCAAAAGTCGGTACCCGATTTTCCGGGTAGGGTCGGGTGCCCAAAATAGCTACCCGATTTTTTCGGGTACCCGACCCGAATACCCGAATACCCGACTACCCGACCCGATGCCCACCCCTAGAAGCATTGATGTGTACTCGTCGTTGGTTGTGGAATGATGTGAAAGGTAAATAAATTTCTCATTTTTTTTAAATTCTACTTACGTTATTGTTGTAAGGTTAATAATTCGATTGTTTAATTGTAGGTGCTTGTTCGTCGACAAGTGGTTTATCTTTTTGTCCTACAATGCTTGATGAGGAAGAAGATGATCAAGAAGAATGTATTACCGAGGAACCTAAATAATTTTATCGCGCTTGTAGTGTGCTTTGTTATTATTGGTTGTAATAAATGTGTACTTTGTTATTGAGCCTGTTTCAGTTTCTGGACTATTTTATGATATCTGTACTCTTTTAGCTTAATAATGGATGGTTCTAGTTAATAATTATCACAGGTTGTCACAATAGTAGTACTAATGTGACAATGGAAATCTAAATTATTAAAAATAAAAGTAATACTGCCATGTTTAAATCTTTTTCAAGTTGGTTCTATGACTTTATTTAATAGCATGTTAATCCAAGTTGCCCATCAAGATCATGAGAATTTTCTAATGGAAACAAAAAATAGAATGTGTAGCAGTTACTATTGGAAATTCTCAAAAAAAATCTGCACCTGGCGGGTCTAGCGGGTTTACCCGCCGGGTCCCGGGTCCCCGGCGGGGCGGGTCCTGAAGCGGGGCGGGGCGGGTCTCGGGTCCCAATTTTCCTTGGCGGGGCGGGTCCCGGATTTAGCTAAACCCGCCCCAAACCCGCCCCGTTGCCATCCCTAAATATTCCTATTATAAATAAGCACATAATTAAATTTAATATAATACACTTTGTTCATACTAAATATGCAAATTTGGAACACTATATATGCAGAACATAAATATGCAGTATGCAGGGTATAAATTATAAGGACCAATGCCTAATATATTTTAATATTTTACTTGTTTTGTTCTAAGTATACACAATAACAAAACTATATTTACAATATTCCTATTATAAATAAGCACAATATTAAAATCTTAATGTAATACACTTTGTTCATACTAAATATGCAAATTTGGAACACTATATATGCAGAACGTAAATATGCAGTATGCAGGGTATAAATCATAAGGACTAATGTCTATTCAATATTTTCTTGTTTTGTTCTAAGTATACACAATAACAGACCTATATATATGCAATATTTAATGTAATACACTTTGTTCATATTAAATATGCAAATTTGGAACACTATATATGCAGAATAACATAAATATACAATTTTGGGTATAAATCATAAGGACTAATGCCTAATGTATTTCAATATTTCTTGTTTTGTTCTAAGTATACACAATAACAAACTTATATATGCAATATTCCTATTCTAAATAAGCACACTATTAAAATTTTAATGTAATACACTTTGTTCATACTAAATATGCAAATTTGTAACACTATATATGCAGAACATAAATATACAGTATGCAGGGTATAAATCATAAGGACCAATGCCTAATGTATTTCAATATTTTCTTGTTTTGTTCTAAGTATACACAATAACAAACCTATATATGCAATATTCATATTCTAAATAAGCACACTATTAAAATTTTAATGTAATACACTTTGTTCATACTAAATATGCAAATTTGAAACACTATATATGCAGAACATAAATATACAGTATACAGGGTATAAATTATGCAGTATGTTGATTTTTGGCGAGTTTGATCCAATGGAAGAATTTGCAGAATCGGAGCAGGATGATTTTTGATGGCGATGCAGAGTATTGCTGTGAAGAAGAAAAGCGAAGGATTGATCGCGTGATTGAACGTGATCAACAGCGGATCACGTCTCTAATTTGTAAGAGGCGGTTATTTTGGGATTTTCATCTATCCATATTTTACCCCTACAAGTGTATATTTTCCATCCAATAGCTGTATATATTTGGTGTATCTTGGCCATCGATTTTTTCCTTTTTTATGGTGTAGATCTGTCCCTACGATCTCACCTAGGGGATTGTCTCACAGGATCTCTTCCCTATATATATATATATATATATATATATATATATAGAGAGAGAGAGAGAGAGAGAGAGAGAGAGAGATAGCAGTCTAGAAAAAGTAGCCTAAAGATTTTTCCGTCCAAATCACTTTACTAAAAAAAATGTGGAAAAATAAGAAATAAGAAATGTTTGGGATCTCATTGTTTTTGGAGATCAACGATTATTATGTTACTTGTACTTATACATTTTTTCATATAAGTCAATTTTTAAAATTTTATAAAAAGTAGAATTATATGAAGAATTTACCTTTCCAAATTTGTGTGAGTACTGCTTTAAATTATATATTCATTCTCTTTTCATTTTTAAAATTTAATAGCTTTTGATATATTTTTTATGTATAATATATCAAATTAATCATCTTTTTATGGTCTTCAATTTGACACCTATATTGAATATAAAATAAAAAACAAACATAATAAATAAAAAAATATAAGATATATTTACTCAATAATTTATTTTGTAATGGATTTTAATAATTATGCATTCGGGTTATTGGACATCAGTTTTTTTTATTCATCTTTTTTGCCATTTATGATATATGTATAGTTGTTATTTGGGCTTAGTCTATTTCTTCATAATTATATAAAATTGTATTTAAGTTGATAAAAATTAATTAAGAAAATATTTATTTTAATTGAAGAAAGTATCTCAAAATATGTATACAAATATATATATATATATAGGGATGGGATCTCATGTGGCAGCCTCTTACCATGTGGCAGTGTGGACAGATCACATCCCTACATCCTAAAAAATCAATGGCTTAGATTAGCCCTTCAAAACACCATTTTATAATTAATTTTAATACCAAAAGGGCATTTGAATCTACAAAAAATGCCTAAATTAATACCATAATTAAGAACCTAAAATCAAGGGATCCTCTTGATTGCAATCTTACCAAAACAAACTAAACGTTAATTTAGGAACAGAAACAGGCGTTCCCTATCATCTTCTTCATTCTTCCTCCATCCAAAATTCAAAGAACTGCACCAATTTTGACGTCCCAAAAACACGTAAAAGAAAACCTAAAAAAAAAAAAAAAGCACAAAAACCTTTCGAAAATGGGCGACGAGTTCGATGAATCACAACATGATAAAGTGTTGGCGGACAAGCCCGATGAAAGTCGGGTTTCGACGCTTTTTTTCCTGGTATGTGTGTTTATGTTTCGAAAAATCGCGCAATATCCTTATTCATCCTGTAGATGTTTTATTTAGAAATATGGAATCATAATTGATGGTTATGTTAGTGTAAAGAAATGTACATAGATGTACACATTAGATATAAGATTGGTGTACACATATATTTAATATTGTGTACATGTAAGCATGCAGTATATGTTGTGGGATGGTTGGGGTTAGGGGTGGGCATTCGGGGTCGGGTAGTCGGGTCCCGACCCGATCCGATCGGGTAAAAACCGATCGGGCTGGATATTTTTTAAAAAAATTGGTTTTTGGGTAACCCGATAACCGAACTTGATAAATCAGGTCGGGGTTCGGGTTTTGTAGTTAGTACCCGAATATCCGATCGGGTACCCGAAAATGTCGGGTACCCGAAAAGTCGGGTACCCGATTTTTCCGGGTAGGGGTCGGGTGCCCAAAATAGCTACCCGATTTTTTCGGGTACCCGACCCGAATACCCGAATACCCGACTACCCGACCCGATGCCCACCCCTAGAAGCATTGATGTGTACTCGTCGTTGGTTGTGGAATGATGTGAAAGGTAAATAAATTTCTCATTTTTTTTAAATTCTACTTACGTTATTGTTGTAAGGTTAATAATTCGATTGTTTAATTGTAGGTGCTTGTTCGTCGACAAGTGGTTTATCTTTTTGTCCTACAATGCTTGATGAGGAAGAAGATGATCAAGAAGAATGTATTACCGAGGAACCTAAATAATTTTATCGCGCTTGTAGTGTGCTTTGTTATTATTGGTTGTAATAAATGTGTACTTTGTTATTGAGCCTGTTTCAGTTTCTGGACTATTTTATGATATATGTACTCTTTTAGCTTAATAATGGATGGTTCTAGTTAATAATTATCACAGGTTGTCACAATAGTAGTACTAATGTGACAATGGAAATCTAAATTATTAAAAATAAAAGTAATACTGCCATGTTTAAATCTTTTTCAAGTTGGTTCTATGACTTTATTTAATAGCATGTTAATCCAAGTTGCCCATCAAGATCATGAGAATTTTCTAATGGAAACAAAAAATAGAATGTGTGGCAGTTACTATTGGAAATTCTCAAAAAAATCTGCACCTGGCGGGTCTAGCGGGTTTACCCGCATTGGTCCCGGTCCCCGCGGGGCGGGTCCTGAAGCGGGGCGGGGCGGGTCTCGGGTCCCAATTTTCCTTGGCGGGGCGGGTCCCGGGTTTAGCTAAACCCGCCCCAAACCCGCCCCGTTGCCATCCCTAAATATTCCTATTATAAATAAGCACATAATTAAATTTAATATAATACACTTTGTTCATACTAAATATGCAAATTTGGAACACTATATATGCAGAACATAAATATGCAGTATGCAGGGTATAAATTATAAGGACCAATGCCTAATATATTTTAATATTTTACTTGTTTTGTTCTAAGTATACACAATAACAAAACTATATTTACAATATTCCTATTATAAATAAGCACAATATTAAAATCTTAATGTAATACACTTTGTTCATACTAAATATGCAAATTTGGAACACTATATATGCAGAACGTAAATATGCAAAAGATGCGGGGTATAAATCATAAGGACTAATGTCTATTCAATATTTTCTTGTTTTGTTCTAAGTATACACAATAATGACTATATATATGCAATATTTAATGTAATACACTTTGTTCATATTAAATATGCAAATTTGGAACACTATATATGCAGAACATAAATATACAATTTGCAGGGTATAAATCATAAGGACTAATGCCTAATGTATTTCAATATTTCTTGTTTTGTTCTAAGTATACACAATAACAAACTTATATATGCAATATTCCTATTCTAAATAAGCACACTATTAAAATTTTAATGTAATACACTTTGTTCATACTAAATATGCAAATTTGTAACACTATATATGCAGAACATAAATATACAGTATGCAGGGTATAAATCATAAGGACCAATGCCTAATGTATTTCAATATTTTCTTGTTTTGTTCTAAGTATACACAATAACAAACCTATATATGCAATATTCATATTCTAAATAAGCACACTATTAAAATTTTAATGTAATACACTTTGTTCATACTAAATATGCAAATTTGAAACACTATATATGCAGAACATAAATATACAGTATACAGGGTATAAATTATGCAAAGATGTTGATTTTTAAGCAGTTTGATCCAATGGAAGAATTTGCGAGAATCGGAGCAGATGATTTTTGATGGCGATGCAGAGTATTGCTGTGAAGAAGAAAAGCGAAGGATTGATCGCGTGATTGAGGGAACGTGATCAATAGCAGATCACGTCTCTAATTTGTAAGAGGCGGTTATTTTGGGATTTTCATCTATCCATATTTTACCCCTACAAGTGTATATTTTCCATCCAATAGCTGTATATATTTGGTGTATCTTGGCCATCGATTTTTTCCTTTTTTATGGTGTAGATCTGTCCCTACGATCTCACCTAGGGGATTGTCTCACAGGATCTCTTCCCTATATATATATATATATATATATATAGAGAGAGAGAGAGAGAGATAGCAGTCTAGAAAAAGTAGCCTAAAGATTTTTCCGTCCAAATCACTTTACTAAAAAAAATGTGGAAAAATAAGAAATAAGAAATGTTTGGGATCTCATTGTTTTTGGAGATCAACGATTATTATGTTACTTGTACTTATACATTTTTTCATATAAGTCAATTTTTAAAATTTTATAAAAAGTAGAATTATATGAAGAATTTACCTTTCCAAATTTGTGTGAGTCTTGCTTTAAATTATATATTCATTCTCTTTTCATTTTTAAAATTTAATAGCTTTTGATATATTTTTATGTATAATATATCAAATTAATCATCTTTTATGGTCTTCAATTTGACACCTATATTGAATATAAAATAAAAAACAAACATAATAAATAAAAAATATAAGATATATTTACTCAATAATTTATTTTGTAATGGATTTTAATAATTATGCATTCGGGTTATTGGACATCGTTTTTTTTTATTCATCTTTTTGCCATTTATGATATATGTATAGTTGTTATTTGGGCTTAGTCTATTTCTTCATAATTATATAAAATTGTATTTAAGTTGATAAAAATTAATTAAGAAAATATTTATTTTAATTGAAGAAAGTATCTCAAAATATGTATACAAATATATATATATATAGGGATGGGATCTCATGTGGCAGCCTCTTACCATGTGGCAGTGTGGACAGATCACATCCCTACATCCTAAAAAATCAATGGCTTAGATTAGCCCTTCAAAACACCATTTTATAATTAATTTTAATACCAAAAGGGCATTTCAGTAATCTACAAAAAATGCCTAAATTAATACCATAATTAAGAACCTAAAATCAAGGGATCCTCTTGATTGCAATCTTACCAAAACAAACTAAACGTTAATTTAGGAACGAAAACAGTGCTTTATCATCTTCTTCATTCTTCCTCCATCCAAAATTCAAAGAACTGGACCAATTTTGACGTCCCAAAAACACGAAAAAGAAAACCTACAAAAAAAAAAAAAGCACAAAAACCTTTCGAAAATGGGCGACGAGTTCGATGAATCACAACATGATAAAGTGTTGGCGGACAAGCCTGATGAAAGCTGGGTTTCAGACGCTTTTTTTCCTGGTATGTGTGTTTATGTTTCGAAAAATCGCGCAATATCCTTATTCATCCTGTAGATGTTTTATTTAGAAATATGGAATCATAATTGATGGTTATGTTAGTGTAAAGAAATGTACATAGATGTACACATTAGATATAAGATTGGTGTACACATATATTTAATATTGTGTACATGTAAGCATGCAGTATATGTTGTGGGATGGTTGGGGTTAGGGGTGGGCATTCGGGGTCGGGTATGTTTGATACATGTTTTTATCTTAATTTTGATGATTTTATTTTATCACCAAAACAATGTTTTTAAAGGTTGTCCAAATACTCCTAAATGATTTAAAATGATTTTAATATTTTCCGGAGTATTTTCTCAAAGTTTATTTTCGTCTAAATTGGACAACGCTTTTAATGATTTTACGTTATTGGGTTTTTACTCTCAAACGTTGTTTCTAAATGATTGTCCTAATACTTCCGATCGGTTTAAAATGTTTTTACTAAATTTTAGGAGTATTTCTTGAGTTTTATTTTCGACAAAATTTGGACAATATTTCGTCTCGTGGTCGACCACGTCGCCCTATAGGGCAACCCGATCAAGATGTTTTTAGAAACAGAAAATGAGACGGAAGGAAAAACAAGCAGTCGACCGCCGCTCTAGCGCGCCGGTCGGTCGACCGTCGCCCAGGTCGGTCGAGGTGACGCAAGTGTGTTTCAAACGTAACGTTTAATCCTTGCAAAATCCATGAGGGGGACGGTTGGGGTGATGGTCGACGGTCGAGGTAGACGTCGACCGGCCGCCCGTGTTATTTTGCTGTGTACTTTTTCCAACGTCTATTTTCGTGCGACCGGTCGCCCTATGTTTTGACAGCAAATTTCTGACCGTTTGACAGAAGACAAACTTTCCTTAAATTGTGGGATTGATTTCTAACAGCTATATTCTTGATTTTAATTGTATTTTTTTGTAGATTTTCAATCCCCAAGAGGAGCCTATGCTTGATCAATCATCTCCTATAAATAGAGGAAGTTTTGGAGCAACCAATACAACAATTGAGATACAACACAACAAGATACACTTCAAGCAAACACTTGGTCTTTCATTGTCATTATTCTTGTTGTAAAATTGCCTAGCTTATCACTTTCACATCTTTGAGGTCTAGGCTATTCTTGATTACACTTGCACTCTATTGTATTATCAATTATCGAGTTGTAATCTTGAATTTGTGGTCGTCATTCAAACACAAGATATCCTTGTGAGTGTTCTTGTGGTAAGAACACACTTGAGTGAACTAGGTGTTAGGTGTGAGAAGATTGTGGTAATCTTCTTGTTGAGGTGTTGAAGAGTGTGGTGCTCTTCAAGGGTGAAGATTGTGGTGATCTTCAAAGGTGCCGTTGAAGGAAGATTGTGGTAATCTTCAAAGGGAGATTGTGGTAATCTCCAAAGGTGGTGTTGGAGAGTTCGGTGCTCTTCAAGTCGGAAGATTGTGGTGATCTTCGCAAGGTGCCGTTGAGGATTGTGGTGATCTTCAAGGTGTTGTTGTAAGTTGGTGTTGTATTAATTTTTGGTAAATTAATAAAATCTTTTTCTTTTTGAAATCCATCCAGGATATCTTTGGGGTGGTAGAGGATTAGGCCCTAGGTGGGTTGAACCTCTTTAAATCAACGTGTGTTGTTTACATTCCGCACCTTCATTACTTTGTTTGAGCTTTCGGTTTGAAAAAGAGGGCGAAATAGAAAAGATGGAGATAATCTATTCACCCCCCCCTCTAGATTATCGTAGCCGCTTGGACTTACAAGTGGTATCAGAGCCAAACTCTTTGGCAAGCTCGTTTCACATCGCGAGTGAAGAGAAACGATCGTCGGCTCTTAACGAAGCTCATCTTTCCGCACCTCCACCACCAAGCCACCTCGGTTTGATTCCAAAAATTTTACATTTTGGAAAGAAAGAATGGAATGCTATTTACAAGGTTGCGGGTTCGACATTTGGAACACCGTTATTAATGGAGAATCCATTCCGATGAAAGATACACCACACACCTCAAAAGGCTTCAAAGAGCTCAATGATGAAGAAAAGAAAATCATCTCTTTAAACGGTAAGGCTCTAAATATCTTGTATTGTTCATTTACTAATTTGGAATATGAACATATTGTAGGAATTCGATCGGCACATGAAGTATGGCAAAAATTAGAAGCCATCTATGAAGTGTATGCAAATGAAAGGAGCAACTCAAAAGCATCTACTTCACAAATGGATACAACATCAAATCCAACAACATGGGATGAGTCTTCTACAACCTCCCATGATGAAGAAGTTGAACAATGCCTCATAGGCATCGAAGAAGAAAACGAGGTAAGTTCTAAACCTCTACTTCTTATGATAATAATTATAGTGATTTGCAAAATGATTTTGATGAACTACAAGATGAATTCCAAAACTTACTTGTTAAATATAAAAATTTGAAAAAGGAATTCAAAGTTTTAAAAAATGATAAGGATAGTTTATGTACTTCCTATGAATCACTATCATGTGCTCACACCACCACTCTTGACAAGGTTAGAAACCTTGAGAAAGAAAATAGTACTCTTGTTGAGGATATAAATTGCTTGAAAAATGATTTATCCAAATCCAACTGAGTGCCGATAGAATGACCAATATTGTTGATTGTTGTGATAATTCAAAACTAGAACTTGATCATAAGCCTAAGGGTGTCAATCACATGAAAAAGAATCAAGTCTCTAAACACGTTGGTCATTATGCTCCTAGAATTATTACTTGTTTTTATTGCGGTAAAAAGGGTCATACGGTAAATACTTGTCGAGCTAGAAATAGCTCCAATTATTGTTGGAGACCTAAAAGTCTCAAGACTAATCCCAAAGGACCCAAACACATAAGGGTACCACAAAACAATGTCATATTAGGTACCCGGCGAAATAATAATCGAAGAAAATTCATACCGCCAAGAAGGCATCAAATGACCAATTCATTTTATCAAAGAAGGAGAAACTATTCTCAACAAAGCCAATTTCCAAGAAGAGGGTATAATCAAAAATGGGAAGAACACAATCCTTGGAAATGGCAAAGACATCATCAACAAGATGATTTTCAAAGAAGAAGAGACTATCAACAATGGGAAAGCAACAAACCTTTGAAATGGAGCAATCAAAGAAGTCATCATCAACAAAGTGACTTCTCAAGGGGAAGATATCATCAACAATGGGAACGACACAACCCATGGAAATGGCGTAATTGGTAACCCGTATCTCCCTATTTAAATATGCATTTTATCTAGTTAGTATGCATGTTTTTATTTGTGCCTATATTGCAAATGAGTTTTCAAGTATTTTTTTTTTATTAAGGTCTTCAATATATATTTGTGCTTTTAAAATATTTTTGAAAAAGAAGACCTTATATGATGTTTTTTTAAAACTCTTGTGCATTTTTTGTAGACTAGAGTGTGTTATCATCTCCTATGGATTTTTATGGCATGAGCTTACTTGTGATATCTCTTAGCCTACACTTTTATCATTATGATTTGTGCTAGATTTGTTTTAAGTATTGTGTAGGATTTACATATTTTCACAAATGGCCATTTACGTCATTATTTGTCAAGAAAGGCATAAATTATCGAGGTACGTTTACTTGTGTTATTCTTACTCTTATAGACTCGATATATGTATTGCCATGTGCCTATGTGCTTGTTTTTCATAGTATTTCATACAAGTGCCATTAAGAGGATTTTTAGATTTTTTTTTGAAAGGCACTATTCGATATTTGATTGCACATATTTGCTTTGTCAACTTTTGTTCAAATACTTCTTTTAAATGAGGTCTCAACTATATGATATCGGACTTGCAAATTCCAAAAGAGACCTTTTATAGCTTTCTTAAGCTTATTTGAACTTGCATGATTTATTAGACTCTTGATGATATTCTAAAAGCATAGTATGTGTTTCTTGCTTCATGGTCTCTATATATAGTGTCTATTTCTACTATGCAAGATATTTTGTGATTGAGGCATGTTTTTATACTTGGGCTATTTTTTCTTGCTTATATAAGCGATGCCATTAATGAGTTTGATTAAGTTGTGTAGATGAGAAATGAAGTACTCCAAATATTTGGATGTAAATGTTCTATTATGAACACCTTAGATCAATTGGATACCCTATGATGATAGTGATGAAGAAGATAAAAAGGGTATTCCGGAACAAACTCGATAACCAAGGCAACATTGGTCGAACTAAGGCGAGGTTAGTAGCTCGAAGGTATTTTCAAGAAGAAGGTAATCGATTTTGATGTAACATTTGCACTCATAGCACATTTTGTAGCTATTTGCATTTTACTTGCCCATTCTTGTTTTAAGAAAATTTCAAGCTTTACCAAATGGATGTTAAATCCAAATTTTTAAATGGTTTTATTCAAGAAGAAGTCTATGTAAAACAACCTCCGGGGTTTAACATTTTTCCAGGCCAAATGATTGTTTTTAAGGCCTTGTATGGTTTAAAACAAGTACCCCGTGTATGGTATGATAGACTTAGCTATTTTTGCTAAATGATTTTACAAAAGGTAAAGTTGATACTACTCTCTTTGTTTGTGAAAAAGGGCAATATTGTTTAAACTTGTGCATATTTATGAGAATATTTTTGGTACTACTAATGAATATTTGTGCAAGATATTTTTCCAAGTTGATGCAAGGTGTACTTGAAATGAGCATGAAGGGGGAGCTTAATTTCTCGCTTGGACTTCAAATCATTCAATGCCAAGTAGATGGTTACATTTCAAAATAACTCTTGAAGGAGTTAGGCATTGAAGAAGGAAGAATCATCTCAACCTCTATGGCTACCAATGAAGAGATTGACAAAGGTTGAGAAAGGCATGTCGGTTGACAAACAAATTCGAGGTATGTCTTCTTGTATTATTCCTATAGACTCGACATTCCATATACCTTATGTCTATATGCTCGACTTCAAAAACTATCCCAACGAATCTCATTAAAATGCCATTAAAAGAAATTTTCAAATATTTGAAAGGCACTTCTTCTTATGACTTGTTGTATCCAAAGATTTAAAACGTTCTTATTTTTTTTCGGGATAACAAGTTTGGTATCTATTATACGGTTATTCGTATTCAAAATTTGGTTCGTCATAATCGAACTAAACATATTGAGATTCAATATTTTTTTTAAGGGATTGTGATTTTTAACAAAAACTTGAGATGGTTTTAATTCCGTCTCAAGGATAACTCATGGACTTTTTGATCGTTAACCGCCGAGTATTTTACCTCATTTCGAGCTTGATTATGACATAATGTATATTGAATGAGGTCTACGTTTGCATTTTGCACGTTTTAAAACTTAGGGGCTTAAAAATCGGATTTTTGGATCAAATTTCGGATTTTCAAAACGAGAAAAAGAACCACCGGGCCTGATCGGGGCAAGGCCGACCGCCGCCTGCCGTCGACCGTCGCCCATGCCCTGGACCGTCGCTGGATGATTTTTTGGCTAAAAATAGTTCTGTTTCAGGACTTCGCCATTTTGGCTTATTTTGTCCATTTTTCGTCCCTTCGCTGAATTGCACACAAATTTCACTCAAAATTTGTTTTATTGCATACATTTTATATTTTGGGGATTATCTAGCTCGGTTATCATCATCATTGCTCGACTTTACCGATTGAATGGTAAGAATTTCACTATCTTTAGCTCAATTGGGTTGAACCCTTGAGTTTGTGGCTTATATGCATTTTTCTTGATGTAATTCATATATGTTTGTAATGAGCTTATTGATTGTTGATGAATGATATTTGTTATATTGTATTTGGTGATGAAAAACTTGGCTTGATTTCATTTACAAGGGCTATATATAACTTTTTCTATTTTTGACGCCCGCCAAGTGTTCGATAAAACGTTTCAATGAAAAATTCATCACCTACATGACTCTCTCGATTTCAAAAGTCTCATATATTTATAGAGATCATGTTTTTTGCAAATCAAATGATTTTTCATAAGCTTCTACAAGTCGTATGATTCGACCCTCCTATTTGGTTTATAAGCTTCAATGCTCAAATAGCTCGATACATCGGTTTACTTGCGCACTTTGATAAGAATATATGATGTATATATCGTGCTAACATTCTTTTTGATGATTCCAAAGGGGGAGAAACAGGTTATAAGCTCATTAGCTCATCAAAGCTAAGATAAGCTTAACGAATAGAAGCTATAAGCTATGGCTTCATAAAGCCATAAGTTGTGGATCATATTTAGTCCACTTGGTGCATTATGGTTATGTATGAATCATGGTCCATTGGTTGTAGTATGGACTTATATATGTTTCTAACGATGTCTCTTTGACAGGGGGAGTTCTAAAGTTATTGATACTTAAGCTCAATATCGAAAAGCTTAAGTTTTTAGCTTATGGATAATTGCTTTTACATTATTCTTGATATGCTTGTTGATAGGGGGAGCTTGAGCTTATTTTTGAAAATATTTACTCCCTACTTGGTTGCTTTAATATTTTTGGAAATTTTGGTTGCTTCCAAACGGTCAAAAGCTTTTAGGAAAATCATTTCTAAAATTGCTCTCTTAGTTTGGGATAAAATTGTTTTGGTTTGTAATCATCAAAAAGGGGAGATTGTTTGATACATGTTTTTATCTTAATTTTGATGATTTTATTTTATCACCAAAACAATGTTTTTAAAGGTTGTCCAAATACTCCTAAATGATTTAAAATGATTTTAATATTTTCCGGAGTATTTTCTCAAAGTTTATTTTCGTCTAAATTGGACAACGCTTTTAATGATTTTACGTTATGGGTTTTTACTCTCAAACGTTGTTTCTAAATGATTGTCCTAATACTTCCGATCGGTTTAAAATGTTTTTACTAAATTTTGGAGTATTTCTTGAGTTTTATTTTCGACAAAATTTGGACAATATTTTGTCTGGTCGGTCGACCGCCGCCCTATAGGGCAACCGTGCACCAAGATGTTTTTAGAAACAGAAAATGAGACGGAAGGAAAAACAAGCGGTCGCCGGCCGCTCTAGGCGTCGGCCGGCCGGTCGGCCGCGCCAGGGTCGACCTGCACTGCAAGTGTGTTTCAAACGAACGTTTAATCCTTGCAAAATCCATGAGGGGACCGGTTGGGGTGATGGTGATGGTCGACGGCCGAGGTAGACGTCGGCCGTCGCCTGTGTTATTTTGTCGTGTACTTTTTCCAACGTCTATTTCTCGTGATGCCGTCGCCCTATGTTTTGACAAAGAAATTTTCGACCGTTTGACAAACAGACAAACTTTCCTTAAATTGTGGGATTGATTTCTAACACTATATTCTTGATTTTAATTGTATTTTTCTAGATTTTCAATCCCCAAGAGGAGCCTATGCTTGATCAATCATCTCCTATAAATAGAGGAAGTTTTGGAGCAACCAATACAACAATTGAGATACAACACAACAAGATACACTTCAAGCAAACACTTGGTCTTTCATTGTCATTATTCTTGTTGTAAAATTGCCTAGCTTATCACTTTCACATCTTTGAGGTCTAGGCTATTCTTGATTACACTTGCACTCTATTGTATTATCAATTATCGAGTTGTAATCTTGAATTTGTGGTCGTCATTCAAACACAAGATATCCCTGTGAGTGTTCTTGTGGTAAGAACACACTTGAGTGAACTAGGTGTTAGGTGTGAGAAGATTGTGGTAATCTTCTTGTTGAGGTGTTGAAGAGTGTGGTGCTCTTCAAGGGTGAAGATTGTGGTGATCTTCAAAGGTGCCGTTGAAGGAAGATTGTGGTAATCTTCAAAGGGAGATTGTGGTAATCTCCAAAGGTGGTGTTGGAGAGTTCGGTGCTCTTCAAGTCGGAAGATTGTGGTGATCTTCGCAAGGTGCCGTTGAGGATTGTGGTGATCTTCAAGGTGTTGTTGTAAGTTGGTGTTGTATTAATTTTTGGTAAATTAATAAAATCTTTTTTCTTTTTGAAATCCATCCCGGATATACTGGGGTGGTAGAGGATTAGGCCCTAGGTGGGTTGAACCTCTTTAAATCAACGTGTGTTGTTTACATTCCGCACCTTCATTACTTTGTTTGAGCTTTCGGTTTGAAAAAGAGGGCGAAATAGAAAAGATGGAGATAATCTATTCACCCCCCCTCTAGATTATCGTAGCCGCTTGGACTTACAGGGTAGTCGGGTCCCGACCCGATCCGATCGGGTAAAAACCGATCGGGCTGGATATTTTTTAAAAAAATTGGTTTTTGGGTAACCCGATAACCGAACTTGATAAATCAGGTCGGGGTTCGGGTTTTGTAGTTAGTACCCGAATATCCGATCGGGTACCCGTTAGTTTTAAAAAAAAAAAGAGAAAAATAGAATAGGGATTAATCTCTCCCGCAGACTCTCTGTCTTCTCTCGTGTCTCTTCACTCTTCACAAAATCACCATTCAGTCTCCACTTTCCTGTGCGACAGCAGTGAACTCGGCTCGGCAGAAGGTAAAGCCCTTACTCCTTAATCTCCAAATTTCTTCCTCCCTCTAGGAATTTTTGATTTTCTATTTATGTGTGTACAGTGTGTGGTGTGCATGTGGTGAGTACTAGTAGTGTGTCTGTGTATTGTGAAGTGGGTTGGACTTTGGAGTGTGTGTATTGCAGTATTGTGCAAATTTGGGCGTGAATTTGTGAGAAAGTTGGCGACAAAGTTTAGTTTTTTTATATTTTTTATGGAGGAAAGTTGGGGACAAAGTTGGGTTTAGTGGACTGGTGGTGGTGGAAATTATGGGGAATGACGTCCCATACTCTATTTTTTCCTTTTTTTTCTCCTCAAAAGTTGTAATAAACAGCCAACAAGAATTAAATAATAAAAAAAATATTATCCAAAACCCGAGTGGTCGGGTACCCAGTTATATCGGGTACCCGAATTTCGGATACCCAATAATATCGGTTCGGTAGCGGGTAGCTATATTTACCACCCGACAACTTTGGATACTCGACCCGACTCCCGAAAACCCGACTATCCGACCTGATGCCCACCCCTAGTTGGGGTGATGATGAATCTTTTATGTGAAATCGTTGTATACACACATTGCAAAATATATGCCTGTATAGCAATGTTTGGTGTATAGATATTTATGTTTTTGTGTTTTAATTAAAATGTGATATGTGTTTGAATGTTTATTTGAGGCTATACATTAACATATATAGTTGTGTTCAACAATCGGCAAACTTGTGTATTTGCAACATATTATGGTGTATATATACGAAATCTTTGGTGATTTAGAATGAGAACAAACAAAGGTGTTCGAATAATTCTGTAGTAGTGTAAAAACATCTTATTTTCGTATACATATGCTTCAATATTGGTGTGATTAGTATAAACATTCAGTGTAAATTGTAAGATTTTTTATTTATGAAAATGTACGCTAATATTGAAACTATTGTGCATTTTGAAAAATATTTTTGTGTATACGTTTCACTTATTTAGTGTGCATATACTTTGCAGATACAAGTGATGAAACGTTCCAGCACGTCGAAATACTAGAGTGCCTGGTAATATCACTCGGCAACACCAAATATTGGATACCTGAAGTTGAACAAGATAAAATACCGCGAGTGGGCATGCATTTTGCGAGTTGGGACAAGGGTGTGGAGTTTTATAGGCAATCCGTGCAAACACGAAACTAAAGAGAAAGTGTGGAACGTGTGGCAAAATTGCATCTCACAACAGCCGAACATGTCCAGAACAACCTACATAATACAACTACACTTTTCCCAGCATTTTCAAATTTCGTAGAGTCCAAAAAACTGTTATCAGATTTGAGTTATGTTAAATGAACGTCATTTATATTGTAATTGAATGTCATTTATATTATAATTGAATGTCATTTATATCTAGTTTTACACCATTTTTTAGTCCATTTGACTTTAAATAAAAAAATTACCCTGTATCCTAAACACTTTTATGTTGTAATCGTTATCTGTTGATGATACACAACTTTTCAAAGGATTACGATGACTTCCAAATAGTAAAAATAATTGTAGTGCTTCAACTAAAAATCGAAAAATATAGTGAATTTGTGGCATATTGTGGTGTATATATATGAATACTTTGGTGGTTTATAAGCAGTAAATTATGGTGTACACATAATTATATTATAGTATAATAAACTCTTGTTTTGGTATACATTGGTTTGACATTTCATGATAAGTGTGACATTCAGAAGTACATTGTTACATTGAGTTCCAAAATAAAAAGTAATTATAGTACTTGAACACAAACTGCTTAATAATTATGCATACACACGATTCGTTAAAACATCACCTGATAAATCTCCCCGGAAGTTCTTCAATGTTTATCCCCAGCAGGCTCCCGAATCCCATTTCAATAACAGCTCTTGTCTAAAAATTATTGAGTTGAACCAATGCGCCCGATATAACATTGGGGACGTATCTGGTCCTCAGTTTGGGCAACGAATCTTTGAGCGCAGATTTTGCGCTCTTTCTCCTCGGGTTAACGTCACTCAGACCCTCGTTCGGGACTTTGGAGACAGGTATCTTCCTATTTCCTCTTGTCATCTAACATGTAATTTACAAAAGTTAAATAACACATCACATGACGTACATAAATACGAAGATGGATAGAATATCAGGGCACAAAAACACAATACCCTGTGTACTTATATGCCAAAATTAACAAACAAAACACCAAAATATGAATGAAAAAACACAAAACTTCAGTCATTGTGCAAAATATGCACAACAAAATTGATTTATGAAAACCAAATGTAAACTTAATGTGTACTAGTGCAATAACACAATACCATGTGTACTTATATACCAAATTTAACAAAACAAAACACCAAAATATGAATGAAAAATACAAATGCAGGCGTTGTGACAAAATATGCACAAAGAAATTGATTATGTATATACCAAAAGCACAACGAAAATTGTCATGCTTGCGTAAGATTACACCAAAAATATGAATGAAAAAGGCACAAATTGAGTAACATAGGGGTTATACAATTCGTTATCTATGTGTATACCATTTTGTCGTACATTTATACTATATAGATTGCAACCCATTACATTCAATGATATAATTCCACATAACCAACTTAAAAAGGCGTGAGTAAAAAAGGCCATTATAAGAACCCTAAAAAATTCAAACTAAAAAAAAAATTGTGTCCTACAACTAGGTCAACAAAAACTAAGGAAAAACCCATAAATAAACATCTTCAATTGATATAAAACATGTTGTCGAAGTTGGGTAAAAATCCTTTCAGACCGTGCACGCTGCACTCCAAGATAATCAAAAAAATAGAAGCAGGACAAACCTTGATGTAGATTAACAGAAGCTTTTTGGAGGTTTTATGCCCAACTGGATTTCGCCGTACACAGAGGAGTCCCTTGGCTCGATTTTTTCAGAAAAACAATGGTGTTTACAGTCGTTTGTGAGAAGGAATTTTGGAGGAAATGAAGTTATTGCAGTCGTGTGATAGTGGGTTTGTGGGGGGGACGAAAACTTTCAGAATTTTGGGAGAAACGGGAGATTTTTTTGGTGATTGAATCCCATAAAGATAGGAAATTGTGGGGAGTTACCAAAATTGGGCGTTACTTAATATTTATGATTTGTCTATTTTGCCCTTAAATGGGCTGATTACAATTTAAAAAAAAAAAAAGAAAAATCGAAAAAAACAGGCCATTGGATTAAACATGTTAATGGCCTAGATCTGTCCACACTACCACATATGATCCTATACCTATATATATATATATATATCACATTTATATCCATACATATATATTTATGTAAGAAGAAATCAAAATTTTATTTAATATGACTTATATTGATAATAATTTTTATATATAGAAAATTATTTTTTATATTCATTAACGCACTTTCATATTAATAGAAATTATTTATTTTATAATTATCAACTTATTTTGTTATTTAACTTTCGAAGTTGTACATCTGGACTATTCGATGTGAATTTGTTTGTTTGACTTTTTTTTATATCTATGTATATATAAAAATAGAATTTGTTTTTTTAAATGTTTTATTTTCCATTAAAATTATGTTGCTAAATATAAGACATGAGTTTTTTTTAATTTCTTTAATAATCTAACAACTGTTCAACTTTCAAAACCCCTAAAGAGAATTAAAGTTTGAAATGACTTTATTATTTATTAAAGTTAATGCATTGGAAAGTTAAACTGTTTGTCAAACTTTTACTTTCATATAAATAGATAAACATGTTCTATAAATAGATACAATTCACATTCACAAAATTTGTTTTGATCAACTAAATATTATGTTTTTAAAGAGGTTTTCTCTAGGGATGACAATGGGTAGGATTCTATATCATCCATCCTCATCCCCATTTATTATATACATACCCATCCCCATACCCATACCCATCGGGTATTCAGTTTTCATACTCATCCCATGTTACCACTTAGGCACTTACAATTGTATTTTTTCAAATTTAAGTTATTTATTTTTTATAAAGAGAAATTTGAGTTATTTAAGTAAAGATAAAGATATTTACTAAATTCTTAAGAAAACAATAAAGAAAAAAGAATAAAGATAAGAATTAGCGAACTAAATATTATAAAAATATAGCAAAATATTAAAAAGGATTAAATAACAATAGTGTTAGTAGGTTAGTAGATATTGGTTGGAACTTGGGTAAAAACATTCTTTTTTTAAATATAAATAAATAGAGTTTTATAAATAAAAAAATATATATGTAAAATATTATAAATAAATATATATGTAGATATATTATATATAATATTATTTATTTAATCGGGTATCGGGTAGGGTATGGGTAAGATGTACCTAGACCCACCTCCATACCCATACCCAAAAATCCTCATACCCACATACTCATTTATTTAATCGAGCACAAAACTACCCTCTATACCCTCCTCCGTTAGGGTCGGGTTCGGAGGAAATTGCCATCCCTAGTTTTCTCATAGTTTATAATAATTTATTTTCCTATAGTTTAATAGTATAATTTGTAATCAAATAATTTATCTATATATTTTAATTAATTATTGAAATTGTACACTTTTTGTAATCATTAAAAACTATTTTTGTAAAATACAGTTCGTGCATCGTGCGATCTAGAAAATACAAAATATAAAAACTCGAATAGAGCAGAATTATTGAAAATTCAAATATTACAATGCAAACACTCACATCAAAATTTCGAAAATTGAAAATTGGCTTAACAACGTCAATAAATAAAATACATGACAAAATCCGAAAAAAAAATTCTCCCAAAAAAATAACTCTAATAAAATCAATAATGTTACCAAAACTATGTTTTGTTGTCTCTTATTTCATTATCAATTACTCATTTGCTCTACCTAGTTTCCTTATATACTTGTGTTAATTTTTCATTTAATTTTATACGATCAGTTTTTGAGACACCCCACTTCCGGATAACTATGTAATATCGACACAGTGAAAATTATTGAACAATAGAGATTTTGAAAGTTGCATTTTTAAAATATTAATTGTGGTATTGTTTATTAGTTAAGAACTTATTTTTAGGTTAAGAGATTCTTATTTCATAAGAAGCTCAAATTTATTCAGTAGACACTTAGCCACATATTAAAAATAGTATTGTTTTTAGCAATTGTGCAAAGAACCTGCTTTTTAAATTTTGCAGCACCTTGCTTATTAAATTATCAAGAGAGTTGTCGGCGTGACCTACTTATTGACTTTTGATTTCTGACTTTTGTATTTTGGCAAATAGACTTGTTTCATCGATTAAATTGATTTGCAGTTGCTTCTATTGCGTCAACGCTTGTGTAACCATAATCTTTTTAAAAACTAGAAATGGAATGTTACTGTTGTTTCCAATTCATTGATAAATCAATAGACTTTCAATTTTCTTTCATATTTACTCCATATTCTCATCTCCAATTTATTCATATTTACTTCCAACACCGTCACGGCCTCGTAATAAACTACCATCATGAGTTATCACCATGGGTCATTATCGGAGTCGAACCTAGCGAAGGATTAGTACCTTGATTGTCTATGCTCAGACGAAGATGCAAACCAAAAGTGGGTAAAATATCATTTTTCTAAAGGAATATAAATTTACTTATAATTTCATAAATTTCATGACATTAAAGAATTTCATTTTGTAAAGATAGATTAACTACAATTCTATTGAAATTTTATGGATTCGTAGACGTCTTATGTATTGAGCTCTTCTCGAGCCTAAGTTACTGAATATGTGGAAATTGGGGCGTGACATTTATGGTACCAGAGCTTGGGTGTAAATGAACTACACCTGATGAGCTAAACTATGATAGGATTTTTGGCTTGCGATAGGTTAGCGGTACTAGATAGACTTAAGATTTTATCTGAAATAACGATTTAGACATATTATAGACTTAATATTTGATCTAAAATAACGATTTGGATATATTTGATTGATTGGCTAGTACACAATTTAAGTATCACTTGATTGGGTTGGCGTGTCACTTCCGACTCGCAACCATTATATTGGGTTGGTATGCCACATTCGACATGCAACCATTCTTGTTTGATTGGATTCGCGTGACACATTTGGCAGGCTATCGCTTGATTGGGTTGGCGTGTCACTCCGACTCGCAACTATTATACTTGGGTTGGCATGCCACATTCCGCACACAACCATTACTGATTGATTGGGTTAGCGTGACACATTCGCCGCGGACCCATTACTGCTTTATTGAGTTGGCGTGTCACTTCTGACTCGCAACCATTATACTGGGTCGGCATGCCACATTCAGCACACAACCATTACTGCTTGATTGGGTTCGCGTGACACATTCAGCATGGAACCGTTACTACTTGATTGTGATTGGTTTGGCGTGTCACTTCCGACTCACAACCATTATACTTCACTGGGTTGGTATGCCACATCCGACACGCAACCATTATTGTTTGTTTGGGTTGGCATGCCACAACTATTCTAGGAAGGAATTTGGGAGCCAAATTCTTTTAAGGAGTGGAGAGTGACACCCCACTTCTAGATAACTATGTAATATCGTCACTGTGAAAATTATGCAACAATTGAGATTTTGAAAATTATATTTTTTAAATATTAATTGTGGTATTGTTTACTAGTTAAGAACTTATTTTAGGTTAAGAGATCCTTATTTCATAAGTAGCTCAAATTTATTCTGTAGACACTTAGTCACATATTAAAGATAATATTGTTGTTAGCAGTTGTGCATAGGGCTATGCACGGGACTTGGAGATTACCAAAACTGAACCGATATTCGGATGGAAAAATCTCCGAACCGAAAATATCCATTGACTTTTTGACTTTCCCTGAACCGTACCGTCCCAAAAATATTTGTGGTACGGTTCTGGAGATTTTTCAAATACTCGTACCGAGAATCGTACCGAACCATACTGAACCACTCCAAACCGAGGACCTGAAGCTAGAACCGATTTTTAATATTTTATATAAATACATATGCATTATTTTTATTTTGTTTATATTTTGATATTGATAACTACAAATTATTTGAAATTAAATTGAATATAAAACATACTTATAAAAAAGACCATAATATTGCAACTATTAGGAATTTTAAAAAACTTTAATATTAATAACATAGTAAATCATTTGAAATTAAAATTAGTTAAATAATTAGTAAATTGCACTTAAAAGAGAAACATACTCTAAACAAGTAATAGTACCATATTATAACAATATAAAAAAATCACATTTTAATTTTTTTTACCACATTACATAAATTATAAATAATAATTTATTGATTATATTAAGTTGTTAAGTAGGAGATATTGAGATTATAAATTTGTACAAGTTTTTGTTTCATATTAATTTATCAAAATTATTAGTTAATTATAATTGTTGTAAGTCAATAGAAGGACAATTGTCCAAATAATAGAATATATGTTTTATAGAGGTTATTAAGTTTAGAATTTAGGATTGTGTTACCTATTATGGTTTTAGTTTTTTCTTTTGAGACTACACTAAAAAGAGACTAGAAGTATGTATGTTTGGTGATTTTTTTATTGATTTCTTTTTTTTTCAAATTTGTATGTTTAAAATTGATGACTAATCTCCGAATCTCTGTCCCGAACCGAACCATACTGTATCATTCCATTAGAACCGAATCTCCATCCCGAACTTCCGGTATGATTCAGGACGGAGATTTATTTTTAGAATCTCCGAACTTCGGGATGGTTTTGGAGATTTCCAAATATCCGAACCGTCCCGTCCCGTGTACACCCCTAGCCTGTGCAATAGCATGCTTATTAAATTCTGCAAAAGCTTGCTTATTAAAGTCAGCTTGTTTGTGCGCTGCGCCTACTTCAACAATGTGACTTTTGATTTGCAGGTGACTTTTAGCGATTGTGCGTGACTTGCTTCATCGATTAAATTGATTTTTTGATTCTATTGTATCAGCGCCTGTGCAACCATAATCTTTTTGAAAACTATAAATAGAATGTTACTGTTGTTTTTCAATTCATTGAGAAATCAATAAACTTTCGATTTTTCTTTCATATTTACTCCATATTCTCATCTCCAATTTATTCCTATTTACTTCCAACACCGTCATGACCTCGTAATGAACTACCATCATGAGTCATCGCTGGGGGTCATTCTGAGTCGAACTAGCGAAGGATTAGTGCCTTAATTGGCTCGCTCAAACGAAGATGCAAACCAAAAGTGGGTAAAATATCATTTTTCCAAAGGAAATTAAGTTTGCTTATAATTTCATAAATTTCATGACATTAGCTAGAATTTTATGACATTAAAGAATTTCATTTTGTAAAGATAGGTTAACTGCAACTCTATTGAAATTGTATGGATTCGTAGACTTCTGTTGTATTGAGCTCTTCTCGAGCCTAAGTTATTGAATATGTGGAAATTGGGGCATGTCAGTTTTTGTGAAAATCTATTCCCCAATTTATACAAATATACTACAACCTTGAAAAAAATTATGACACCAATCTTCACAATTATTAAGGATCTAAGGGCATCTCCAACCCAACTTCAAATCCCACCTTATTACACCAAATATCCAAAAATCCCTCTCCAACCCAACTCTAAACTACACACCAAATTTGGTGTAAATTTGGTGTAACACTGTTCATTTACACCAAATTTGGTGTAATGCATTATCCCACATTTGCCCTCAAATTCCCTTCTACTTCAAATTTAAATTTCAATTGTATCCACATTTTATATATAATTAATTTATATAACATGATTTTAATAATTAATTAATATTTTCTATAAAGTTTAATAAATAACAAATAATTATAATGTAAGCTAAAAGAAATGTTAATATTAATTTTTAATAAAATTAATGTAATATTAATTAAATGAATTAATTACATTAAGAGCAATAAAATATAAGTAAATGAAATAATTGTATAAATAAATAAATTTAATTACTGTAAAATGAAGGAAAAAGAATAAAATATTCCTTTGGTGTAATGGGTTGGGAATGGTTTTGACAAACTTACATCAAAACACCAAATTTAGTGTAGTTTTTACACCAAATTTGGTGTGATGGGTTGGAGATGGACTAAAACGTAATGAGCGATGAGTTTGCACCTTGTGCGATTTATGAAAATTTATTTTTCGATGATCGGATACAAATATATAGTCTTGAATATATTTTTATAATTCTAAAGTATGATATATTTTATTTTTTGACTTCATAAATAAAAAAAATATTAAATAGTATTTCGCCTATTGCTTGATGCTATTTTAAAATTATTACAATTTAGAAAAGATAGAATTCATAGAACTATTAGGAAAATACACATGTCAAATTACAAAACGGATGCCTCACAGATATACAACTCGTACATTGCATAGGGTCTCATATAGTACAATTAAAATTTGGCCACTAAAACAAAAATCAGATTTAATTGTTATTAATTTACTATACATATATTGGTGGTGTGAATTGATTTATCAAATCTCAAGCCGCCACCAAACCATATTAAATGAGTTTCTAAACCACAGTTGGTGTATTAATTTGACTAAGAAGGAAGATTTATCACTTCCCCATTGCATCAGAGTTCGCAAGACTGACGAAAAGAAAGAAATGCAAGAAAGTCATACTTTTCTTGTATATATAATATATGAAAGACTTTCATATCAGAGTTTTGTTGTCCAGAAGACAGATTCCAATAACGTACCTGGAAACTATATCGCCATATAAAGAACTAACTAAACTAGATAACATTACAATGTGCCACCAAATATGGCAAGAATAATTATTTCTGGTTAAGACAGAGCGGTCATGTGAAGTCTTACTAGAGAGGAGTATAAACCATCTTTAATATTGATCAGAGTATTGTGGTTCCCTTTCTCCACAATGCTCCCATTTTTAAACACAGCAATTACGTCTGCTCCCTGATTGTCGATAACCTGTGTGCAACTACAACTGTTGTCCTATTCAACATTACTTTGTCGAGTGCCTCTTGAACTATTTTCTCAGACTCACCATCTAATGCGCTTGTAGCCTCATCTAGAAGTAGTATCTTCGGGCTCTTCACAATGGCTCGTGCAATGGCCACTCGTTGCTTTTGACCGCCTGATACCTGAACCCCACGCTCCCCGACTATCGTGTCATATCCCTGCAATGGTAAACAAAAGTTTTGAATATTCTGTTGAAGCAAGATGTGTCTTCTCAAAACGGCAATAGTAACGGGACAAAAATAGTATGTGTATAACTGTTTCACAGGTTTAGGCAGTTGTCTCCAAAATACGACGACTCTTCAAATTCAAGATAGCAACACTACAAAATCTCGTGTATCTGCAAATAAGATTTGTTTTAACTTTCAAGCCTAGAGAAGAGAACGACAAATGCTTGATGGTTTCCTATTTATAAATTTTCGAAAGTTGTGTTGAAGGGATACAAACTTTCTGGAAATTAGAGAACTGAACATGTATTTGATCAGTTTTCAGTGACCACTTTTCGGACTGATAAGAACCAAGATAAGAGCTTACTGGACTCTCTTCGGATATGCCTTTTTACTGAACTGGGCGCCTATTAGGCTTATAAGCTCACAAGCCTCCACTTGTCACGCACAAATTAATCAACTTGTTGCAAATCTAACAGAGAAATTAAATAAATTAAAATTACATAAAAAAATTAATTTATGAAAAAGAATATATTGGTTGGGCTAACAAGTCCACCGAGCCGGCCGGCCAGCGGTGCGCGCATGTAGGCTTTGGACCAAACCTACTAGCAAGTAGATTTCTCCTTCCAATGACTTGCGGAGCCCTTTAGGGTGCGTACCCAGTACTACAGTTTGAGCTAAATAAAGTGGAAAAACTTTAGCTAATTTTCTCGTGTTGAATGGAATCTTTACATTTTCCCACCTTTCCGACGTCCATGTTTTTGCATTTTAAGTGGTTAATTTTAAGCATTAATTTCTTATTCACCCTATATTGGTTTTAAGAAATTCCAATTGCTAACATCATCTACTCACTGCCTAGATTAAAGTTATGCTATTTATTTCCATTTTTATTAATGAAATCCACTTAAAAAATTTAGTCATAATTGGGTCAAAACCCGATTTTTAAAAACACAATTTCCAACACGTTCTGAATCAAGAAATTATAATGTATGTTGTTAGAAATAACTCTGGATTTCAAGAATTTTGACCTGTTGCAATCCACTAATGAATTCATGTGCATTTGCCAACTTTGCTGCAGCTATAATTTCTGCCTCGGTTGCACTTCCTTCCTTTCCACTTGCAATGTTGGCTCGGATTGTATCATTGAATAAGATTGGCTCTTGGCTGACAAGCCCCATTTGTTGCCTTAGCCATTTCACCTGGAACTTGTGTATCTCAATTCCATCAAGTGTAATATGGCCAGAATCAGGGTCATAAAATCTTTGAAGTAATGAGATTACTGTTGATTTCCCACTCCCACTCTCCCCAACTAGAGCAACTATCTGAATCATTAGGCCAACATAGACGAATTAACAAGTCAAGTAATTGGTTCTTTTATTGACACAAAATATAATATATACACAGGTAAAACACAGAATGTCTCCTTGAGGTATACATGGTTATATCTGGTGCATAAGCATTAAAAAAGAAATTATGGGATAGGCGTGGTGGTCACCTTGCCATTGTTAATTGTCAAGGAAAGATCCCTCAAAATCTGAATTCCAGGCCTAGTCGGATAGCTGAAGCTGACATGCCCGAGTTCAATTTCTCCATTGACATTTTCCAGAGTCATGCCTGACTCATCACTAGGATCAATCTTGGATTTCCTCTCAAGAATGGCAAATACTGAGGCAGCTGCATTTTTTGCTTTGCTTGAATCTGGAGCAAACGTGCTCGTTGCAGATATTGCAACTGCCACCATGGTTAGAGCATAAAAAACCTGCAAATTTATTAGTTTAATATATAACCACAGCACCACAAGAAAATGAATGTCTGCAAGATCAAGCATATAAACTTACACGGAAGACTTCTGAAACGGTAATTTTTCCATCCTGAACAAGCCGGGATCCTGCGTAAAAGCTAATTGCATAGAACAAATACAAAACCAATACAGATAAACCGAATCCTATTCCACTAATCAATCCTTGTTTAGTCCCTTTTGTGGCTGGTCCTTCACTTTTCTTCTTGTACATCTCTATAATCTTCTCTTGGGCACAAAACGAAGCAACCGTTCTTATATTACTAACAGCATCATTAGCAACTTGACTTGCTTCCTCATGCATCAACTGCAATCATTTAAATGAAAAGGAAGGAAAGTACACCAAATGCATGGTTCTAGAAACACAAAATCAAATTTCTGTTGCCTCAGATTTGGTAGTTTGAAATTTTAGTGACTGATCATTTTGGGGGCCGCAATCTTTATCTCCATAAAAGAAAAGAAAATTTATCCGGTTAAAGCTACAAATTTGGAATCCTGGGTTTAGAAGATGTACCTTTGTATCTCTGCTGAACCCTCCAACGGACTTCATTTGTACATATCCATTAAATATTACCAGAGGTATCAATGCAAGAACGATAAGCGCCAATTGCCAACTTGCTTCAAAAGCTATAGCCAATCCAACTACTAATGAAGCTACTTCTTGAACAAGCTGTGCTAGAGCATCCCCAACTAGAGTACGAATCAGAGCTGCATCAGTAGAGAGCCTTGCACCTATCACGCCGCTGGAGTTCTCAGGCTTATCAAACCAGCCTATCTCCATGTTAACTATCTTTTCAAAACACATCAATCTAATTCGCCGTATCAACTTAATCCCAGCCACGCTAAATAGATATGCCCTCGATGGGTATACAATTAATGATAGCACTCCAAGAATGACAAACATCAATGCCCAAAATTCCGAGTCCATTTTCAGTTTATGTGGCAACTCATAGAAAGTTTTAATTGCACTAGAAACTAATAAGCCAAAGGTGGGCTGTATTGCCCCAGTGATAATGGCAACTATAGCTCCTGCCATTAACACTGGTGCCTCGGGCCTGTTAAGATGAGCAAGGCGATAGATTGAGACTTCTGGAAGGCCTTTTGTTGTTTCAGGAGAAATGGCACTTTCATGGGATAGGGTCGTTTTTGAGAAAATAAGCCTCCTGGGTGTGATATTTGAGATTGCCATTGAGTGACTACTGGTACTTTCTACTCTAGTAGATGCCGAAGTCAGAGAATGCATACATGATATTCTTTGACTAGACACTGTGTCAGAGTTTATTATAATATCTTCCTTGTGTTTGCTGTCAACGCTTTGCTCCACGTCTTCATTTACTTCTTGAGAGTGTATGAGGTTAGAGTACACCCCTTGAGGATCCTCGAGTAGTTCGATGTGTGTGCCTGAAAGTTGAATCACATAGTAAATAATAAGTTTCAATCCAGTTTGAAAACTGTCACAAGAAAGTAATTAATATTCTTGAGATATTTTAATATTTAAGTTTCCTCAAGGAAAAGAAAGTTTAATTATTTTCTGAAAGCCTTGATGCAAGATTCTGTTATCTGCATTTTCAGAAACAGAAATTCGCAAGTATCAGATACATTTGAAAGTGCACCTTTTTCAACTATTTTTCCTTGGTGAAGGACTGCAATCATGTTGGCATTGCTAATGGTGCTCAGGCGATGCGCAACTATGACTGTCGTTCTGTTTACCATTACCTTTTCCAAAGCCCCTTGAACAATTCTCTCAGAGTCTGCATCAAGTGCGCTCGTTGCCTCATCTAGAAGTAGAATTCTTGGATCTTTTAGCATTGCTCTGGCTATGGCAACCCTTTGTTTCTGACCACCAGAGAGTTGAATGCCTTTTTCCCCCACCATGGTATCTAGCCCCTGCATGAATAGATAAAGTCAACAAAATCATGTTAAGAAGCGAATTTTGGAGGGCGACCGGTTAACAAAAGCAAAAGGAAAAAAATGTTATAATCAGACCTGGGGGAGTTTATCAATAAAATCATACGCATTTGCTAACTCAGCTGCTGCTCTGATCTCTTCAAGAGTTGCACCATCTTTGCCATACAAAATGTTATCTTTGATGCTGGCTGTGAAAAGCACAGGTTCTTGGCTAACTAATCCTATTTTTGATCTAATCCACTTAAGCTGGAAATCTCTAAGATCAATTCCATCAATCAAAACTTCACCGGCCAGTGGATCATAAAATCTCTCTATCAAACTAATCACAGAAGACTTCCCACTTCCACTCTGTCCAACCAAAGCTGCACTGGTGCCACTGGGAATAAATAGAGAAAATCCATTGAAGATTTGCTCCTTTGGTCTTGTCGGGTATCTGAAACAGACATCTCTCAATTCTATGTCTCCACGAATGTCATTTAATATCTTTCCTTTGGTATCATATGCATCTATGGTTGGTTTCCTATTTATTGTCTCAAACATCTTGAATGCTGCGGCTTGGCGGCGGAAAATGCAGCCATGGGTGGAGCTGCTTGGCCCAAAGAACTGAAAACAAAAATTGCAGAATTATCAAGGCTCAATTCGTGCAATATAAATTTTTATAGGGAAATTCAAATAAAAAATTTCTTCATAAAACTTACCTGGAACCTATTATCACTGCAAGGAGTACAGAAAACACGTCACCTCCTGTATAACCTTTGTGCAATATCATTTTTGCACCGAACCAAACTCCCAACCCATAACTGCAGTACATGATAGACATGAAGAATCCATTACCTAGTCCAGTAATCAACCCTGCTAGAATATCGGATTTGTAAGAGACAGAAAGGAACTTATTGTAGTCACCCACAGCTTGCTTCTCCCCCGTCAATGATACAACCTGAACACGATCAAGATAGGCTATATTTATATTTGGAAGATGAGAAGCTAATCTGGTATGCAGAAGCCGTGGTTCAACATTCGATTAGTAACTCACAGTTCTGATGGAGCCAATTGTTTCTTGGACTACATTGGCAGCACCGACATATGCCGTCTGTGTTCGGTTAGCTAATTTGGTTCTGAGAAAGTACATCATCCCACTGGATATGATAAGCAAAGGAATTGATGACAACATTACTAGTGTAAGAAGCCACCCTTTTACAGCGGCAATCAAAAAGCCTCCTAAAAATGATGCAACTGACTGGACAAATTTTCCCACCTACAAATCATACTGACAATTAGAAAGATAATGCTTACGAACAATACGCATCAAGATAGAGTCAAAACGAACCACCTTCTCCCCAATGGCATCTTGAATGAGAATAGTGTCACCAGACATCCTTCCATTTACTTCTCCAGTACTTACTTCCTGGTCAAAGTAAGCTATGTCTTGTTGCAGTATAGTTTTCAAATAAAGCCTCCTCACTCTGGCAGACTGCCTCTCCCCAGTAATCATCCAGCAAACCACCTCTGAAAAATTAAAAATCGGAAGTTGTTCTTCAGTTTTAGAGACCGGGCCTAGAAATTTTGAAGTTTTGGTCCTTACTCATCACTATGCTATTTTTAGCACTTACGAAAAAATGCTGCTGCCCCACACCCCAAAGCCAAATAAACGTACTTAAGCGATACCTACAATTTATAAGCCAAGTAAACATAAGGGCCTTTTTAGTGTTCGAAATTAAATCTGCAATATATTGAGCTCCAATGATTAGACGAGTCAAATCGTGATGCAGATTGATAGATAAAAAAGGTTCTAAATATTAATTAGCTGAATTCTTGTCAACCTTTGCATACCTTAGATACCTGGCGTACAACGTCATTTCTTTGGGCTTTACCAAAAACATCTATTAACTCTCCAAAAAGGAGGGACATGAGGGGATGTGCAAACCCATTGGCAATGGCAGCAATTGTACCTACTGTCATCAGAACTTTGTCCCTGGAATCAGCAAAGGAGAATAACTTGTAAAACGGAATGGTCTTCTTTGGCTCCTTTTCCCCAGCTTGGCCTTCTTTTATTATGGAATCCTGATTTGTGCCCATTTTTACAGTCCTAATTTCTTGTTCTTGAGCAGTATAATTATTATATATAAGTTCCGGAAAGGTTCCCGCAATATGCAGCCTGTGATATCAAAAAGATCCTCCGATCTGATAAAAGTTGCAGCAGTAGAAGAATGAGTTTATTATAAGTAGCACTAAAATTGGGTAACTGAATCTATCCTAGGCTAGAAGGAAAAACAATAAGAACTTCCAAAAGTCTCAAAATGGAATCATATCTAAACTATGTCTCTAAAAATACACAAGGAAATTTGACGAAATAGTGTAAATTCAGAGGTGAAAACGAGATATTAAGGCCAGCAATATCTAAAAATTGCCACAAACCCCTGGAAATTACCAAGAAAACAGAGTGCTTCTGGCAGCCAACAAAACCAAAAGAATCTGAAATTTTACGTCATATTAACACATAGCATTCAATCGAACAATTAGAGGACATCAAAATCTGCTTCAGCAAAACAAGCTCTACGATATCCACTTCTATCCATGATCACGAAAATATCTCTAGAGCAAATCTCAATAGAACTACTTAAAATGCAAGTGAAAAATATTGGGCAAACATCGCCGCCTTCATTATCTACCACCATTGGCAAACGTCATTTTCGAGCAAAAAAACATTCAACAAGCCACAAAAACAAAAGGGCTCAAATTAACAGGGGCCAGAAAATGGAAAAGGGGAAGAAAGAAGAAAAGCAAACACAGAGTACGGAAAAACGGAAACAACAGGGAAAACAAATAGGATTTCTATTTCCGTGCAATTTTTTTACAACAACTTACATGCAGAAGCTGTATTCTTCCCTTCTGTTTATTTAAACTCAACTGTAAAATTTGATTTCAACAGCTACACCTTTCATGGTGGACTGTAATGGCAATAGAATAGCCTAAGCTCCTTGAGAGAAGATGATCATGTCATTGCCAGTGATGCCGGCACCTTATACAACATGTGATTATACAATATTTCTCTGCACCCTTATATAATAAATAAACTAGCTTGAACCCATGTTGACTTAAAAATATTTTCGAAGACAAAATACTACAGGGTAAATTGCATTCTAACTCATGTAACTAGGGCTAGGGCTGCAAATGAACCAAGTCACTCGTGAATTATTCGAGGCTCAATTCAATAAAAGCGTGTTCAAGTTCGTTTAATGAGACTCGTTAAAATAAATGAACCAAACTCAAACTCAAAGATATTCGGTTCTTTAGCTCGTGAACAAGCTCGTGAGTAGGCTCGTTAGTAAACTCGTATAAATTAAACTAATAGTTTGACTTCAATTTTAATTTTCATATGTTAACTCATCATAAATATAAAAATATTTGAATAAATTTATTAGTTTGAATAAAATCATAGGTTTTAATAAATATATTATGTGTTTTTTATATATATAATTTTATTTTTTATAATAAATTAAAGAACAATTTAATTTATAATTAATATTTACTAAGTTCATTTAGGTTCGATTAAGCTCGAAAAAGTTTGTGAGCCATTAATATGTTCGATAAATTCAGGCTCGAGTTCGACTCGATAATAAACGAAACAAACTCAAACTCTTCAAAGCTCGGCTCGGTTCGGTTCGATTACAGTCCTACATGTAACTATTGGGGTGAAAATTGGTCTTTTTTAAATCTCAAAATTCTCCGACTTGGTCCTCAATTAGCAGAAATTTCAAAATTAGTCTGAAAATCTTGTGTAAGTTGCATGTGAACCAAAAAAATAAAAATAGATATTTTCAAATTTTCGGCCAAAAACTAGGTTTTTTTGACCATTTACAACCAAATATTGAGGGTTTTTAGCACCAACATCACTTAAAGTCCTAATTTTTTTACCAGAAATTCAAAATTCCGATTTTTTTGCGTTTAGATTTTCCTAGCAATTTCGATATTCCAGGCGAATTAAGGACCAAATCTAAAAGTTTTCAAGGATAAATGATGATTTTGCCAAATGAAATTTAAAAAAGACCAATTTTACCGCACCGTAATAGTTACATATCTTAAATTGCAATTTACCCCAAAATACTATACTGTTATGTTAAAAAAAAGTTATACTTTTTCCTTTTTTTTCCTGGGTTTTGTCATTGGTTTGATTTATTGATTGAGTAATTTTTTAAGTGAATTGCCAAAATAATTTTTTCCTATATTTATTATAGGTCAAAAAAAGAAAAAAGAAAAAAAACACTATCTGGTGATATATAGCCTTGCTCAAAACATAAATACAAAATACTATATATGCGGAAGTCTGTATAACTTAACATAAATTTTGTCTTTTATAATTTGAAGATGAAGAAAATATATTTAGTGTATAAAGGAGAATTGACCTCTTTTTTTGACAAAAAAGAAAAATAATTTTATTAAATAATTCAAACTAGCAATACATCGATAGTAGACAGAAACAAATCTGTTAAAAACTGTGGAAGGTTAACTATGAAAAAACTCATAGCATCTAGGTTAATAACAAAAACCGGCTTAAAGCCTATAATTTTGAAAATTGCAGAATGTCTAGAATACTTATGATTCCAGATCTGCAATCTGTTTGAAGACCATAATCTGATTTGTTATCTCTGTCCGCCGGATCGAAAACTTGCTTGTCTGAATCGTCCACACAAGAAAAATACCGCACCAAGACGGTGATAGACCAAGCGCCGCACAAGACGGCAAAATCAAAAACAACAAAACAAACAATCCAGATCTATGTGGAAACCACTTATTTAGTAAATAAATTGATAAAATGATGTAGATGGGGTGATTTCCGGCCGAAAATGGCCAAAAATCACTCCTTAATAATGAAAAACAAGAAGAGAAACAAAAGAGAGAGGGTTAGAGAAAAAAGGAGGAGGGTTTCATCTAATTGACCTCTTAGAATTTCATAAGTTACTTGTATATTAATCACAACTCTAAGAGTCTAAGTATGATTCTTTAAAAAAAATGATTGCAAGTTAAACATTGTCCCGTTCTTTTTTCTTTTTCTTTTCTTTTTTCCTATTTGCATGATAAAATTCTTGCATTAAAAAAAATCAAAGAATGCCAATGAGGAAAAAATGGTTGCATTATAAAAATGCTTGAAGAAAATATATTTTAGTGTATAAAGGAGAAGTAGGATTTTAAAATTCATAAGTTATTAATATATTAATCACAATTCTGTGTATGATACTTTAAATTTTTTTATTGCAAGTTAAACATTGTCCCATCCTCTTTTTGTTTTCTTTTTTTTTTTTGTTGTTGTTTTTGTGATTATAAAAATGCCAATGAAGCATACTTCAATTATCAAAAGATGAGACATTGAAATTTAAATTAAAAAAATTCAGATCCCTTAATAAATACGTTTGTACAGTGAAATTTCGTATTTTATATTACCAACATATGAAATAGTGAAATACATGGAAACCCTAATAGAATTAATTGTAGTTGACATAATTTATTGAGATACGAGATTTGATGAAAGCGAGGTTTATTAATTTAATATGCATTTTATTCAATTATTGAATCTATTATCTTTTTTTTTTAATCGGAAAAATCTATCATCTTTTTGAATCTTGTAAAGATTGCTTTCTAAAAAGTTTAGCGCCATATTTGTGAAAGTGGACTCCACATAATAAATCTCAACAATAATAATAATGTAATAAAATAATGGACTGCATAGTATTTGAAGGCAACGTTTTGGTTGAAATCAAGCTGCAATTTCTAAAAATATACAGTATTTACATAGTATTTTGATAATGACATATAACCTATTATAAATAGATGTCGATTGATTCATAATAAAACTACACATTTCTTTTCTCATCTGATTTTTCTTTTTAAAGGCTTCTTTATAGTATTAATTTATTAGTATTTACAATAAATAATAAGTTTTCTGGAAATAGTAGTAAGCATGTAGTGTAGAGTTTCTTTCGTGGAATATTATAATTTAAATTAATAGTTTTTAAAATACCAATTTGGATGAAAGATTCTCAAAATAGAAAAAATAGGAAAATTTGAAAAAATACTACTTTAAGATCATTTTTTTGAAAACGTTATCCAATCTAAATCTTTATAATTATACCACTTACACCTCTGTGAAAGGACTAACATACCCTTGGTATGAAAATGACCCAAAATCAATTTTCCCCTCTCATTCCTCACACCCCGACAAAAGGAAAATGGGATTTTCCTATGTTGTCCCTCTGACTCCCTACTCCCTTCTTTTATCGTTTTTTGGCGACCCACCACGACGGCCACAACCCTGCACGTGCATTGTATTCATGAATAGAGGCAACATGAAAATTTAGCTTTAAACTAGTCTATTTCATCGGGAACGAGAGCATTTTTCAACTGTGTTACAAAATAAAAATCAATATGAGGTCGGAATAATGATCGGAAATTAGGTCACATACAGTTGAAAATTACATATATAAACAGTCTAGTTGGAATATTGGTCGGAATACAGTCGGCAGACCGTGATGGTATGGTCGTCGTGGAGGGTTGCCTAAAAACGAGAAAAGAAGGGAGCAGGGAGTCAGATGGACCACCAAAGAGAAAACACATTTCTTTTTTGTCGGGGGTGTGAAGAATGAGAGAGAAAAATTGATTTTGGGTCATTTTCATAACAAATAGGGTATGTTGGTCTTTTCACAAGGGTATGGTGGTATAATTATAGGATTTAGGTTGAATGATATTTAAAAAAAAAAAAACTCTTAAGATGGTATTTTTCAAAATTTTGCCTCAAAATATGGTAAATATGTACTGACACTTCTTTAATCATTGGTTTTACCAAATTGTTTGCACAACAACGCTTTCTTCAATTTGTTTCTCTTTTAAACCAAAGCGTTTAGTGACACTAGTATATCACTCGTGCAATGCACGTAATGTAATATGATAATTTCAATATTAAAAATTAGTATACTGTAAGAATACTAATGGGACATGGTACGAGGAGTATCTGAAGACCCAAACTTACCCTACTCTTTGAACGAGGGGGATATGGGTACGGATTGATACGTCTTAACCGAATAAAATAATGTAAATTTTATTAAATAGTGATTATAATAATTTAACACATTCCTACAAAACATTATGTTAAATGTCCAACAACAAATTAAGAAGTTAGAAAAATGAGAAAAATAATTAATTATATATTTGAAGCAAACTTATACACACCTATTAAAAATACTTGTTAAGTTATTTAAAATTTTAATAATTATATGCTCGCTTAATGATATTCGACAACTAAATTAAATTAGATCAATTTTGACATAGTTGAAATTTATACCAACAAATTACGACATATGTTAATTTAATGAATAAAATAAAAGTGTCATTTGTTTTCTCAATAACATACTTCTACTCAATTCATGATTATTTGAAAAAACTATCTAATAACATAAATGAATGAACAATAATTTTTAACAAATAAATATGGCATAAATAATAGACCATGTAAATAACATTTCTTTTATGTAATAAGTATTAAAATAATTTTAGATGTTATTTGGTTATTTATGAATTTATCCAATGACTTAAATTTTTATATATATATATAATATAATAAAGTTTAATGTAAACTTAATAAACATTGATTTATATATATAATATAATAAAGTTTAATGTTATTTTATACAATTACGAATTTAGCTTAGATCTAAATAATTATTGAATTTTGGTCGTTAATTTTCAGATTTTATTTTTTAATTATCTTATATCTTGATTAGTTTAAAATTTTACTATAATAAGATGTTAATTTTTTAAGTTTGGTAAGTATTAAATTTCAATTTGTAAAAAAAATTTAAATTAAAAAAATATAAGATCTTCAACCAAATAAAATTTACTTTATCATAAATAAAAAATCAACATCACTTGCGCCATATAAACAAAAAAAAAAAAGTTAAAATTTATCAAAACTAAGGTCAGACACAAAATTTACAAGATTCCCAGTGTTACTAGTTATTACACCTAGAATTTGTCTATATATAATAAAACAAAACTTACCTAAATTACAATATTTACCATAAAATTATACTACTATATATAGTATATAATTTAGGCGTGAAAATTTTATGATACTATTTATAGAGACCTCTCTTTTATATATATAGATAACTCTTACAATTTTCTTTTATTTATTAAATAATTTCCTTGCAAAACATTAGTTTGATTAACGCATAAATTAAATGCTGTGCTCTTTTATTTATTTTTGGTTTCTAATGAATCATTCAAGTTTGGCGTTTGGGCTTTTTCTTTTCCGTCTTTTCTCAAAAGCAAAAGATTTTGCACTAATGCTTTACTTTGGAATTACTTTAATTGAAAGCGTTTATATTTTGTGACACTTTTTTTCCAAAAAAGATTTGATTTATATATATTAATTAATATCTCATAAGATTAATGCTCGGTTGAGGGCCAGAAGCAACTAATTGATTATTGGATTGATACATCCCTGTTATTGTTGTTGTTATTCATGGTACACAAAGTGTAGATACACTCAACTATACCACCATTCTCGCTAATTGAGAATTACTTCAATAAAGGTCCACAGAACAACCACACCACTCAATCCGACTGTAATTCCCTTTTTTTTTTTTTTTTAGTACAAATCTTGGGAAGGAAAGGAGCTAGGTGGGAACTGAACTCAGACTTGAGTCTTTAACCACTACACCACTAACAGATTATCACTTTGTCATTGTATCAGAGTTTGTAAGACTGAAAAAAGAAAGGTAAGAAAATCATTTATTTTCTTGTACATGAAAGACTTCAAATCGTTGTTTTCTTTTCCAGAAGACAGTCCAAATAATGTACCTGGAAACTATAATGCCATATCCAATAACTTACTGAACTAGACTACGATACAATGAGCCACCACCAAATATAGCAAAACAATTATTTCTGGTTAAGACAGAGCAGTCATGTGAAGTCTTACTAGAGAGGAGTATAAACCATCTTTAATATTGATCAGAGTATTGTGATTCCCTTTCTCCACAATGCTTCCATTTTTAAACACAGCAATCACGTCTGCTCCCTGATTGTCGATAACCTATGTGCTACTACAACTGTTGTCCTATTCAACATTACTTTATCGAGCGCCTCTTGAACTATTTTCTCAGACTCGCCATCTAATGCGCTTGTAGCCTCGTCTAACAGTAGTATTTTTGGCCTCTTCACAATGGCTCGTGCAATGGCCACTCGTTGCTTTTGACCGCCTGATAGCTGAACTCCACGCTCTCCAACTATCGTGTCATATCCCTGCCATGGTCCACACAAGTTTTGAACATTCTGAATCAAGACATAGGAGTGTTTGCAAAAACTTCTGCTTTAAAAATGATTTATTGTAATATAAGTGAAAAGCAGTTGAGACTTAGAAGTTTGCAAATAGAAGTTTGAAATTGATTAAGCTAGAGAGTGTTTGGTGAATAAGTTGTAAAAGAGCTTTTACATATTTCAAAATGAAACCAGAAGCACAATCATAAATCTGAAGCACCCCTGCTCCTACTTTTTAGATTCTTATTAAATTATTCATAATTAGAAGTAGAAGCAGAAATTGACATTTGAAAACATTAACAATTACTCTTTTTTCAGCCAAAAATTAACTACTTTTTTTTAAGTATTCGCAAACACTCCCATAACGTATGTTGGTTGAAGCAACTGCTGGATTTCAATTATATTGACCTGTTGCAATCCACTAATGAATTCATGTGCATTTGCCAATTTTGCTGCAGCTATAATTTCTCCCTCGGTTGCACTTCCTTCCTTTCCACTGGCAATGTTGGCTCGGATTGTGTCGTTAAACAAGACTGGCTCTTGGCTCACAAGCCCCATCTGCTGCCTTAGCCATTTCACCTGGAACTTGTGTATCTCAATTCCATCAAGTGTAATATGACCAGAATCAGGGTCATAAAATCTTTGAAGTAATGAGATCACTGTTGATTTCCCACTCCCACTCTCCCCAACTAGAGCAACTATCTGAAATCAATAGGCCCACATAGAAGAATTAACAAGTAACGAACTGAATTTTTTTTTTTACAATGTGAGTGCATATATATATATACAGATATATTTATCACCTTGCCACTGTTTATTGTCAAGGAGAGATCCATCAAAATCTGAACGCCTTGCCTAGTTGGATAGCTGAAGTTGACATGCTTGAGTTCAATTTCTCCATTGACATTTTCTAGAGTCAAGCCTGAGTTGTCACTAGGATCAATCTTGGATTTCTCAAGTAAGGCACAAACCGAGGCAACTGCATTTTTTGCTTTGCTTGAATCTGGAGCTAACGAGCTCGATGTTGATATTGCAATCGCCACCATGGTTAGAGCATAAAAAACCTGCATTTTTATATAGTTTTATATACCTGCAACACCATGAGAAAATAAATGCATGCAAGATGAAGCATATATATACTTACACGGAAGACATCTGACATGGTAATTTTTCCATCCTGAACAAGTCGGGCTCCAGCATAAAATATGGTAGCATAGACAGAATACAACAAGCATACAGATAAACCGAATCCTATTCCACTAATCAATCCTTGTTTAGTCCCATTTGTGGCTGGTCCTTCACTTTTCTTCTTGTACATCTCTATAATCCTCTCTTGGGCACAAAACGAAGCAACCGTTCTTATATTACCAACAGCATCATTAGCAACTTGACTTGCTTCCTCATACATCAACTGCAACCATTCAGATGATGGGTTAATTACAAAAAAGTACCCCTCAGGTTTGGGGTTATTACCAAAAAAAAACAAGACAGCTAATTTTCATAATTACATGTACCCATGAGGTTTATTCCGTCTCATATTTTACTCTAAGCATTAGCTGACCTAACGGAATTTTTTGATCAAAAAAAGTTGAACTGGAAATCCAAAAATGCCCATGTGATACTACTGTTCACAAATTATGATGAGACAAAATTGCCCTTTGGCTGTGCACAAAACATTACGAGGACCTCTGCTAACTGTTAGGACTTACAAAATAATCCTTCAGTTACAACATAAACTACAACATTCCTCATGAAACTTTTTTTATAAATTTTGCAAATATCAATTTAAATATTTAAGGATTTACTAAATTATCACAAACTATCTTAAGCATACATACAATCAGTAAAGGAAAACCGAAATTTGAATATAAAAGAGCACAAGAATAACTGATAACTATTTCAATTTTCCATAAGTTACACAACATGAAAAACCCTCCTTACAAATACCCCCTCTGGCTACGAAAAAGAAACAATTTTCACCCATCTCGTTTTCCATAAACTACCGAAAATTTCCAAAAATTTTGGGTTTCTAAATTAGATTGGAGTAATTTTGTCCGTCCAATTTGTTTTTCTTCAATTTTCTTTTTTTTGAAATTCTGTCAGGGGCATTATTGACTTTATATAAATTATGTTAGTTTTACCGCAATCCCTCAAACCTCAGGGATACATTTTGTAATTTTGAAACTTTGTTGGGGTTTTTGTAATTACTCCAAACTTCAGGGGTATGTTTGTAATTAACCCTTCAGATGAATAGGAAGGAAGGTATACCAAAAGGTTATAGAAACAGAAACGAACTCAAACTTCTGCTGCCTCAGATATTATAATTTGAGATTTTCAGTGACCGACCATTTAGGGCCTCTATCTTTATCTCCATAAAAGATTAGAAACTTTATCTGATTAAAGCTCAAATTTGGAATCATGGGTTAGAAGATGTACCGCTGCATCTCTGCTGAACCCTTTGACGGACTTCATTTGTAAATATCCATTGAATCCTATCAGAGGTATTAGAGCAAGAACGATAAGTGCCAACTGCCAACTTACTTCAAAAGCTATAACCAATCCAACTACTGCTGAAGCTACTTCTTGAACGAGCCGTGCTAGTGCATCCCCAACTAAAGCATGGACCAGAGCTGCATCAGTAGAGAGCCTTGCACCTATCACACCGCTCGAGTTCTCAGGCTTATCGAACCAGCCTACCTCCATGTTAACCACCTTCTCAAAACACATCAATCTAATTCTCTGTATCAACCTATTCCCAGCCACACTAAATAGATGTGTATTTGATGCACATGCAATTAATGATAGCACTCCAAGAATGACAAACATCAATGCCCAAAAATCTGAGTCTTCTTTTAATTTATGTGGCAACTCATAGAAAGTTCCAATTGCATTAGAAACTAATAAGCCAAAGGTAGGCAGTATTGCCCCAGTGATAATGGCGAATATAGCTCCTGCTACTAACATTGGTGCCTCAGGCTTGTTAAGATGAGCAAGGCGATAGATTGAGACTTTGGGAAGGTCTTTTGATGTTTCAGGGGAAATGACATTTTCATCGGCTAGTGAAGTTTTAGAAACTAAGACTCATAGGTGTAGGGTTCGAGAATGACATTAAGTGACTACTGGTATCTCCTAATCCAGATGACCCTGAACTCAGAGAACGCATAGATGATATTCTTTGACTAGACCCTCGTCTTCTTTTTCAATATCCTTGTGTTTCTTGTCAATGTTTTGCTCCACGTTTTCATTTACTTCTTGAGAGTCTACGAGGTTAGAATACACGCCTTGAGGATCTTGTAGTAATTCAAGTGTGTGCCTGAAAGTTGAAATACATAGCAAGTTTTGTAATCTTCTTGAGATGGTTAGGAGACTCATCGTACGGACATTAATGTTATAGTTTCCCCACGGGAAAAACTGGCTTCATTCGTTCTGAAAGACTTATGCATAATTGTATTATCTGCATTTTCAAAAACAAAAAAATAACAAGCATCAAATACATTTGAGTGTACCTTTTTCAACTATATTTCCTTGGTGAAGGACTGCAATCATATTAGCCTTTCTAATGGTGTTCAGTCGATGCGCAACTATGACTGTCGTTCTGTTTACCATTACCTGTTCCAGAGCCGCTTGTACAATTCTCTCGGAGTCTGCATCCAGTGCACTAGTTGCCTCATCTAGAAGTAGAATCCTTGGGTCTTTTAGTATTGCCTGGCTATGGCCACCCTTTGTTTCTGACCACCAGAAAGTTGAATGCCATTTTCCCCCACCATGGTATCTAACCCCTGCATGAATAAATAAACTCAAAGTAGATAAATTGGTTGGTGAATTTTAGGTGGGACCCATTAAGAAAGGAAGAAACATGTTAGAAATCGAACCTGGGGAAGTTCTCCAATAAAATAATTTGCATTTGCTAACTCTGCTGCTTCTTTGATCTCTTCAATAGTTGCTCCATCTTTGCCATATGCAATATTATCCATGATGCTGCCTGAGAAAAGCACAGGTTCTTGGCTGACGAGACCTATTTTTGACCTAATCCACTTAAGCTGGATTTCTCTAAGATCAATTCCATCAATCAAAACTTCACCGACCAGTGGATCATAAAATCTCTCTATCAAACTAATCACAGTCGACTTCCCACTTCCACTCTGTCCAACCAAAGCTGCTGTGGTGCCACTGGGAATAAATAGAGAAAATCCATTGAAGATTTGCTCCTTTGGTCTTGTCGGGTAGCTGAAACAGACATCTCTCAATTCTATGTCTCCACGAATGTCATTTAATATCTTTCCTTTGGTATCATATGCATCTATGGTTGGTTTCCTATTTATTGTCTCAAACATTTTGAATGCTGCTGCTTGGCCGGCGGCAAATGCAGCCATGGGTGGAGCTGCTTGGCCCAGACAACTGAAAATGAAGTTTTCTAAGCAAAAGTTACGTACCTGGAATCTATTATCGATCTCAATTCGAGCAATAAAGTTTTTTCTATAGGGAAATATAATGAAGAAACTTCTAAGCAAAACTTACGTGGAACCTATTATCACTGCAAGGAGTACAGTGAACACTTCACCTCCTGTATAACCTTCAATCAATATCATTTTTGCACCGAACCAAACACCCAAGCCATAACTGCAGAACATAATACACATGAGGGATCCGATGCCTAGTCCTGTACACAACCCGGCTTGCATATCGGATTTGTTAGAACTAGCAAGAAACTTCTTGTAGTTACCCACAGCTTGCTTCTCCCCAGTTAATGATGCAACCTGAACATAATTGAGACCATGTTGTATTTATATGAGAAGCTAAGGTAGCGAATTTTTTTTTTTTTTGCTAGAGAATAGTGGTAAAAAAAATTAGAAGAAAAAAATGATTTTTGAGATTGTGATTGGATATGAGATGAAAAAGTAATGATGAAAATTGATTTGATATAAAAGAATAAAATAATGATTGAATGTGATTGGTAGTTAGAAATATGTAAGTGGGTAAATTGTAAAATTTGTGGGAGCATGTGTAATAATGATTGATGATTTGATGGATTTATTGAAAAATGGGTAGAAGTGATTGCCGGGAGAAAAAAGTGAAAGTGGATGAATAGTGTATTTTTGAAGATTTTCGTAAGCATTTATATTTTGGGGTAAAAAGAAATTCTCTAGCGGAACGAAAATGAAAAATTTTCGTAAGCAATAGCTACCTAAGGGAGGGTTTGCAAAAGATTATGCTTTTAGACAAAGTGATTTGTGGTAGCAAAAGTGAGAAGTAAATGAGAATCAGAAGTTGGTAAAGTTGGCAAATAGAAGCTAAAACTTGAATAAGTTAAAAGTGAGTTTGGGTGACTAAAGTTGTAAAAGTGTTTGATTTATGTGTAAAAGCCAAATCAAAATCAAAATCAGAAATCTAAAGCACCCCTACACTACTTTTAGAGTCTAATTAAATTGTGCAGAATCAGAAGCAAAAGTTGGCATTTGAAAACACTAAAAACTATTTTCTTCCAGCCAAAAGCTAACAATCGTTTTTGTTTTAAGTGTTTGCAAACACTCTCTAAATCAGTGATGAAATCTATTCTTATATGCAGAAGCTATGATCAATAACCCACAGTTCTACTTTTTTCCAGCAAAAAGCTAACAATCATTTCTTTTAAGTGTTTGCAAACACTCCCTAAATTAATGAGAACATCTAATCTGGTATGCAGAAGCCATGATCAATAACCCACAGTTCTGATGGAGCCAATTGTTTGTTGGACTACATTGGCAGCATCGGCATATGCTTTTTGTGCTCGGGATGCTATCTTGTATCTGAGAAAGGCCATCAACCCAACAGATATCACAAGCAAAGGAATTGATGACAACATTACTAGTGTAAGAAGCCACCCGTTAACGAAGGCAATCACAAAGCCTCCTAAAAAAGATGCAACCACCTGGACAAATTTTCCCACCTACACATCATACAGACAATGAGAAAGATAATGCATACGAACAATACACATCAAGATAGATTCAAAGAGAACCACCTTCTCCCCAATGGCATCTTGAATGAGAATAGTGTCACCAGACATCCTTCCAATTACTTTTCCAGTACTTACTTCTCGGTCAAAGTAAGCGGTGTCTTGTTGCAGTATGGCTGTCAGATAAAGACTCCTCACTCTTGCAGACTGCCTCTCCCCAGTAATCATCCAGCAAGCCACCTCTAAAGAAAATCAGAAGTTGTTCCCTAGTTTTAGAGACAGGAAACTCCTGAAAATTTTGATCTTTACTTAACACGATGTTTTTCAGTACTTACGAAGAAATGCTGCTGCCCCACACCCCAAAGCCAAGTAAACATACTTAAGTGATACCTAAAATTTATAATGAAGTTAAGTAACTGTAAGGGCTTTTTAATGTTCGAAAGTGAATCTGCAATGTACTCCGCTCCAATTATTAGAGGAGTTGAATCGTGATGCAGAAAGAATTTATTTGCTTGTTCTCATGACGATTGGTAGATATAAAAAAGTTTGAAATCTTAATTAGCTGAACTAGGCATCCTTTACATACCTTAGATACCAGCCGTACAATGTCCTTGCTTTGGGCTTTACCAAAAACATCTATTAACTCTCCAAAAATAAGGGACATGAGGGGCTGTGTGAACCCATTACCAATGGCAGCAATTGTACCGACTGTCATCAGAACTTTGTCCCTGGAATCAGCAAAGGAGAATAACTTGTAAAAGGGGACGGTCTTCCTGGGCTCCTTTTCCTCAGCGTGGCCTTCTTTTACTGTGGAACCCTGACTTGTGCCCATATTTACAGTCCTAATTTCTTGTTCGACTATCGAGCAGTATAACACTTATATGCGTGTTTGGAAAAGTTCCAGCAGTATGCAGCTTGTGACAAAATGATCTTCCGATCTGATAAAAGTTGCAGCAATGAGCAGAATACGACCAAAATCGGTTAACTGACTCTACCCGAGGCTAGAAGAAAAAGAACGTCTACTTCCAAAAGTCGTACAGTCAAATGCTATCTAAACTGCATCATCGAACATATTCAGCAAAATTGGAGGAAAAAGTTAAAATTCAGATGCTAAAAGGAGATACCGAGGCCGGCAATATCTAAAAATGCCAGAGACCTCTGAAAATTACCAAGAAAACACCATGCTTCTAGCAGCCAGCAAAACCAAACAATCTTAATGCTATTTCATACCAGCTGAGATCACATGCACACAACGCATTTAATCGAACATCTAGACGGCATCATAATCTGTTTCAGCAGAACAAGCTCTATGATATTCAGTTCTTTTCTTGTGAACATCATATGCATGATCAAGAATACATCTCTAAAGCGTACAAGCAATCCCAAAAGAAATATTTATAATGCAAGTGAAAAGTGTTAGAGTAGTTTAATATTTATTATTATTGTGATTTATTTGTAATGTTAAGGGTAGTATAGTCTTTTTATTTTCCTCAGAAAGCCAAAACATTTAAGAGGTTTCATCCTCATTTGTAATTGTAGTCTTGCTCCTTCCAAATTGCAAGAACACATTTTCTCTCTTCATTTTGCAATGTATAACTATTTTGTTCTATCATGGCATCAGAGCCAAATTTAATCCCATACACAACGTTCGCCCCCCAAGAGCAAGAATTTTTTTTTATTGCAGTTGATAGTTTCAGAGATCGGAGCGATCAAGTAGAAAAGATAGTAGATCGGCAGATCGGAAAACTGGCAGCTTCATAGTTTTTGATGTTTGGGTAATCTTCCTTACTGTTTTTCTATCAACTACAAACCAACGCCAAACATCATTTTCGAGAAATAATACATTCGACAAGCCAAAACAACAAAAAAGGGCTCAAACAAAGGATTATTTCACCAGTTTCCTATCCCAGAAATTGTTCAACAGAAAATGGAAAACAATTGGAAAATAAAATAGGATTCTATGGCCTACTTCTGTGCAAGTTTGAACAATAACTTACGTAGGGGAGCTGCAGCCTGCATTCGTCACTTTTGTTTATGAAAACTCAACTGCATTATTTGATTTAAACCGCTTTCATGGAAGATTGCAATGGCAGCTCGAGGAATAAATTAAAATATACCAAAACCGCTGACTACAGATCATTTCTCTGATTTGTTTAGATATTAAATTAAAGTCTAAGCTTCTTGAGAGAAGAAGATGGTATGCCATCACACTAAAGGAGATTTGATGATTATTTCTCTGTACATTATATGATAACTTGAACCTCATGTTAGCTTTAAAAGGAATTTTTCAAAATAATCAATTGAGTAATTTTTTGGGAGCCCCTATTTGCACCCAATTTCTTATAAATACATCATACTCCCTATTTTCACAAAATTAAAATAACTATTATGTCATTATTATCAAAAAAATTCTAAACACACTCAAAAAAAAATTTCCAGAATTTTTTTCTTCCTTAAGGTGCTATTTAACTATATTATTAAGTGCGAAAATGTGTCACTTTTTATAGATTGAAGGTTTTAGGGAAATTAGGTAAAATACCCCCCAACAAGGGAGTATTAAGGAAAAATACCCCTTCATTATTAAACAATGAAAAATACCCCTTTTTCCTCCTGAAAAGTCCAAAATGCCCTTTTATTTAAAAAAAAGCAAAAAAAAAGGAAAAGAATATGAATAGGCGGGAAGGGTTCCTTCATTTGCCCATTACTCTCTCACACGTCCGACTCATCTTCTTCCATTCTTCTCATCTTCCAAACCACGTCTGACTCACGTCCGACTCCACTGCTTTCTCGACTTCATTTCTTCTCTCTTCGACACGCGAACGTCCTCACGAGCACCTGTTCCGACGAGTTAGTGTTATCCATCGCGATTGTTTGACGTCTCCGTTTTTGAAAATCAAAGGTTATTCTTCGGTTGAAAAGGTTTGTTTTTTCATCTTCTTCTCTTATATGTATATTTTAGTTAGTTTTTTTGAAGCATTTTGGGTTTTGTTTTGAAAACAAAATAATAAACAGTTTAGAATTTCGTTATATGACTCCAAACGAGATTTAACGTTAAATGATTCATGTTTTGTGGAGTTAATGATGTGTTTAGGTTGGAATGTGCGTGTACTTGGGTTTAATCGAACATTTTTTTGTTGCCCACATGTGTTTTGCCCACATGAGTGTCCACGGCGTTGCCCACTTCTTTCCCCACTTTGTGGAGTCTGTGATGTGTTGTGTGGAGTCTGTAGAGTCTATAATGTGTTTTTAGGTTGGCATATGTATGGACTTGGGTGTTTTCAGGAATTTTTAATCTTGCCCACCTATTTGCCTTGCAGTCTGCCCACATGTTTGCCTACTTGTATCTAACACTACTTTGTGGAGTCTGTGACGTGTTATGTGGAGTTTATGATCATCTTCTGTAGAGTTTATAATGTGTTTTTAGGTTGGAATATGTATGGACTTGGGTGTTTTTGATAATTTTTAATCTTGCCCACCTATTTGCCTTGTAGTCTGCCCACATGTGTGCCTACTTGTATCTAACACTACTTTGTGGAGTTTGTGATGTGTTGTGTGGAGTTTATGATCATCTTATGTAGAGTCTATAATGTGTTTTTAGGTTGAAATATGTATGGACTTGTGTGTTTTTGAGAAATTTTCATCTTGCCCACATATTTGCCTTGCAGTCGGCCCACATGTGTGCCTACATGTACCTAACACTACTTTTCATTATGCAGTTCAAGAAAGATGGCGCTTGTTCAAAACGTAAAGGACCAATTTCCAGCGAGATTAAGTGCTCGTTGCAATCTGAATGAGGAATTAAACAAAATAGTTGGTTTTTTGAGCGATAGGAATAGACAAAGGTTCAGGCAATCGTGCTTTGGACAATTCATGGATGTACAAAAGTTGAAATTTCAAGGCCAATTATATCTCCACCTTCTCTTTCGACAAGACAAGTCGATGTCATTGGACAAGATAACATTCCACTTTCAACAATAAAGAGGCAGATTTTGGAGTAACTGAATTCTCATTGATCACGAGGACTTGGTTTTGGGTCCAAGTCTATTATTCCATCGTCCTCGGGGATCTTCAAAAAATGCTTTAGGAGATTTAATCCCCTTTGTCTGATACATGTGGAAAACACTTTAGAAGAATGGTCCAAGAAAGAGAAAGGGGATGGAGATATGACCCTTTTGGCTTTGCTATGTTTCTTATATGGTATTCTTCTTTAAAGAGGCGTAAAACCAAAAAGATTGTGGACGAATATATTCACCTTGTGGATGATCTAGAAGCATTTAATGCTTATCCATGGGAAAGAGTAGCTTTCGATTTCTTGGTGAAAAAAACATGTGCCTGCATGGCCGGACGAGTAAAGGGTTTTTGGGAAAGAAAAGAAACGAAAGAAAAGCACGATTTTGAGAACTTTGACATCCACGGCTTCCACCATGCATTACAAGTATGGGCATATGAGGCGATCCCAGACGTCGCCAAATTATGTGCCATCACAACAAAAGCTTCCAAGAATAGGGTGCCACGTATTTTGCGTTGGTCAACGGATGCCACCATTTTTTCATTTGATAAATTGAAAACAACAATCTTCAGGGCTTTGCTTCCGGGGGATGATGATACGGTAAGCTTTTTAATCAATTTTTATTGTGTGTATGCATGCCTGCTACTGTGCCCACTTGTATGCCCACATTGTTGTTGTTCATTTATTAATTTACACCTGCCCACTCATATGCCCACTTCACTGCCCACATGGTTGCCCACTTATTTTCCCACGCTTATACCCACATGTGTGCCCACTTGTATGCTCACATTGTTGTTGTTCATTTATTAATTTACACCTGCCCACTTCACTGCCCACATGGTTGCCCACCTTGAAATTTGTCATTCACTAATGTACACATGCCCACTAATTTGCCCACGCTTATACCCACATGTGTGCCCACTTATATGCTCACATTGTTGTTGTTTCGCTAATATACACTTGCCCACTCGTTTGCCCACTTCACTGCCCACTTGATGCCCACTATTGCACTGTTTTTTGACTTTTGTTTATATGTTTGTAGCTCGTTGTTCACAAACACCTGAAACCGTCCAAATTGGAGCAAGATACTGAGTCCTTCAAAAAACTTTTTGTGTGGGAAGATGCACTTGAGAAAGAGAATTTGAGACAGAAAAATGAAGAAGAAAAGAAGAAGAAATCTTTGAAAAGAAAATTGTTTGAGGAAAAAAAAGAGGGTGAAGGTAATGATGAGGAAGGAGGGCCAAATCCTCCCATGGACTTGTTTGGTTTTTCGAGGAGAGTCTACAAAATTGAGTCCATGTTGAAGTCAATAATGGAGCATTTGGGATGCTCAATTGCTGAAGAGGTGGGCAAAGAACAAGCTCCATCGAGTGCCCACCGTAGTGTTGACTATGGTGCCGACAGCTGTGCCAATAAGGATGGCGACCGGGACGCCGCCCACATTGCCCAACACGATGCCGACTTGGGTGCCGACATGGGTGCCGACAGTGGGCACCACTTTCAGAAGCAACCTATAGGCTCTCCCCCCTCATCCCCTCCTGATGTTTCCTCAAAAGGTCATGATGTTGGCCCTGTGTTTGATGACACCACTTCTGATGAGAAGAAAGATATACCAGGACCTTTTGCCCTTGTTCCTGCCGGCAGCGACGCCCAACCCATTACATTTGTCCCGCACAAAGGATTTGAAGAATTGATTGCCAACCCTTCAAAACTTGATGCATTACTTTCAGTGGTTCAAACCACTGAGGTTGTGGCTTCAAATCCAACAATTACTGCCGATGGTGAGGACGGTGCATCCAAAAGCGATGGGGACAATGCCAAGCCTGATTTTGTTGATATTGGTAGTCCTGTCAGAGTCGGATCTCCAAAACTTGGTGACATTGTTTATCAAAAACGTAAAAGGACTATAAGACCTGGCCCCATGAAGAAATCGCCTTTTACGGACCCAAGTCATCATGTCCCACCGAGGAAGAAGGGTAAGGTGGTTTTGGAGGATGCTCCAGAAATTCCTCAGTTAAAACTCTTTGATCCAATGGGCCTTTACCCACAGGCCTTGATTGAAGAATTTGAGAAGTGGTTTGATGAAAACAAGGACAACAAGGACGTAGTCGTTCATTGTTCAGTTGAGGAAGGTCACAAATTTTGTGCCTCGTGGTTCTTGAATATTTGTGACCCAGAAGGATGGCTGGATGATCAGGTATGTGAATAAAATCACTTCCATTTTCCTGCCCACTTCTTCACCTATCTTTCTGCCCACTTTTGTTTTTACTTGCCTACATTTTTGCCTTACTGTATGCCCACATATGTGCCCACTTTTGTTTTTACTTGCCTACATCTTTGCCTTATTGTGTGCCCACATATGTGCCCACTTTGCAGCAAATAGACTTGTTGATGCGCCTCGTTGCGTATAAATTTAAAAAATGGCCTGAACGTTTCTTGTTGAACTGGACAACCGTTGATATGCTATTTTGGGTAAGTAGCATCATTCATTTACACAAACATGTCATTCATCTTGTTTTTTGATATAAATTTGTTTATGACATTGATTTACTTTAATTTGACAGAATAATTTGACTATGAAATGGGGTGCCAAGTTTGTGAAAGCTTCAAAGAATAAAAAGAAACTCTGGTCTTGGTAGAAGGTGGACGAGACTATGCTGGAATATTTGATGGGCACATATCCAGTAGACGGTGTAGGGAAATCATGGGCTGATGTTGAGAAGGTCTATGGCATAGCCACGCCACCGCAACCATTGGGTGGTATATGAGTTGGACTTGAACAAAAAGTTGATCGTTGTATATGATTCAATGTCCGAGTCCAAGTCATTCAATACTTATATTGGACAATTCCATAAATTAGCATTAATGCTACCAAGTTTGTGCGAGGAAGCTCACATTTGGGACAACAGGGTCGAGCCCCCCCAAAAGGATTGGAATATTGAACGGTATGAGCATCCTCCGCAACAATTGAATACCAGTGATTGTGGAATAATATGCATGAAGATGGTGAAGTCCTTGGTCACGGGCGCGGTGTAGTGAAAATCAACACCAAGAGGTGCGATGAATTCAGGGCTTAATTTGCTCGAGAATTATACAAAGAAGGAAATATTAGATGTTAATTTGTAAGTATATTGTGTGGATTAAACTTTTATTTTGTTTCCTATATTAGATGTCAATGTAGTACTTATATATTATGTATGATGTTAGTACTTGTATATCAATCGTAATTATGTATGACATTAGTACTTGTATATTCTTGTAATTCCAACTTAGGCATGCCCACAATCCCGCCTACAATCATGTGTCTACGCAAATGCCCACTACTTTAAAAATTGTATAAGACAGATCTAAAATTAGGCATGCCCACAATCCCTCACTATTTTACAATCATGCACTATGCAAATGCCCACTATTTTAAAAATTGTATAAGACACGAGATCTAAAATTAGGCATGCCCACAATCCCGCCTACAATCATGCCTACGCAAATGCCCACTATTTAAAAAAATTGTATAAGATACGAGATCTAAAATTAGGCATGCCCACAATCCTACCTACAATTATGCCTACGCAATTGCCCACTATATTCAAAATTTGTATAAGACACATCCGCCTAAGCAAATGTAAATATTAAAAGTTTAACATGCCCAAAGAAGGCAACCTAATCAACAAATACAAGACTTGTACATAAACAATGTAAAAATCTCAAAACATTAAAGGGTTTACATGCCCACAATCCCGCCAATCAATCGCCCACTATTACAGACTTTCGTATAAGACACAGATGTAAAAACAGGCATGCCCACAATCCTGCCTACACAAATGCCCACTATTTCAAAATTTCGTATAAGACACAAATAGGAACGCCCACAATCCTGCCTACGCATCTGCCTAAGCAAATGCCCATTATTTTCAAAATCAGTACAAGACGTAAAAATATTAAACACTTTAACATGATAAAAGAAGACAACTTAATCAACCGAATACAAGAATTGTACATAAATAATGTAAAAAAATGGTACACAACTGCCTACCATCAATATAGTACATTACACAAACATTTGTTTACCCAAATGCCTACCATATTACAATGTAATACATCAAATTAGAAACAACCAATATTCATCAGCCCACACTTTCTAAGATTTGATGTTACTTCTCACCGGAATGGGTTTCTTGCATGTTTTGTGATTATGACCGGTGCCTTTTACATCGGCCAGACTTCCTTTTCATTTTTTGCTCACCCTGGGACAATATCCTCATTTTTCGTGGCCTACCGCTAGCTGGGGCCGCATGATCGAGGCAACACATTCAATCGGGATACTTCCTGGGGTATTCTTGAAGTCCACATGGCCTACAGGGAAGATGGCCTCTGCATATGCAGCTATTAGTGCTTCAGTTGTGTAAAATTGAGAGGCGAGTTCGTACCTTGGCATTCCAACTTTCCTAGCTACTGCTAGTGCATGTGTACATGGTAATTGATCCAGCTGGAACACATTACATGTGCAATTTCTTGCATTCAAATCGACCTCGGCATTCCTATCACTATCAAGTACATAGTATGTGTAGTAATGCGATGTTTGGACATCCATCCTCCTACTCTTTTCATCCCGCTCTCGAACAATTTTCTCTCTTGAATCTGGCCAATGGATATTTCATCTTCACAGCCACATTACGCCATTCCGCATACCACCTCATCAACATCATTAAGATTGCATCCAAAAGGGCCACCGGAGGGTATTCCTAGCATCCCTGAGCACGACATTAAGACTCTCCGCGATATTGGTAGTCATGATGCTATATCTTCTACCCGGAAAAAACACACGAGCCCATTGCTCCTTCTGAATATTTTCAGTCGTCAGGTAGTTATATATATCACTAGATACAAAATATATCTCGTTCATGATATGTCAAAATTCGGATTCATTATATGTCTTAGCGGCACAAAAGAGTAGAGCCGATACATCGACATCCTTAAATTTGGCAACAACATTTTGTCTTAGATGGTAGATGCAAATTCCATGGTGTGCATCTGGGAAAACTTCCTTAACGGCATTAGCAATAGACTGATGGCGGTCTGAGATAATAACCAAATCCTTCTTCTCCGCCAACAAGCCATTTATCTTTTCAAGAAACCATTTCCATGAATCATCATTCTCCGAGTCGACAATGGCAAATGCTATAGGGTAAATTTGGTTGTTACCGTCCATACTGGTAGCCACTAATAACATACCTCGGTACTTCCCCTTTAGATGCGTACCATCCACGGCTAATATGGATCGAATACATGTCCAAAATCCACGTATACACACCTAAAGCCATAAAACAATATTTGAAACAACCACCTTCATCACCTCAATCTCGGTCACAAGATACTCGATTGACTTGTTGACACGTTCTAAGTAAGCGGCAAGTTGTTTGAACGAATCTTAGGAGAACCTCTAACCAATTTAATTGCTTCTTCATTTGCTCTCCATGCTTTGTCATAACTTATGTCCACATTGAATTTATCTTTTATTTCAAAGAATAATAGCTAGAGGTGGGTATGAATGTGTGGGTTGTTTATACTTATACATAATTGTGCCTCACCCAACACCTTACTCCTAGCCTGCCGATGCTCATGGTTGTTCATTTCAATCGAACACTCATGACAATTTATATATTTAACAACAACCCATAAATAGCCACCTCGCCGCCTAGTCACGCGTATCATCCACCCACAATTTTTATCCACACACTTGGCAACAAATCTAACTGTGTCTGACTTTTTAACAATGTGTTGTCTATTTTTCAGCATACAAATTATTGCAAGTCGCCGAGTAAATTCTTATTTCGTATGGAAAACTTGACCAACCTGTAAATCATCATCTGCTGAGATAGAGTTACAATTGCTTGTTTGATTGCTCATAGGACCCACACCACTGTGCCCAGTTTTGACAGAATTCCTTTTGCATGATTGACTATCATGCCCAGTATGCCCACCTTCATGCCTACCTTCATGCCCACTTTTCTGCCCACAATTCCTATGCCCACCATATTGCCTGAACTCCTGCCCACCATTCTTATGCCCACTTTCCTGCACACCATCATATTGCCTGAACTCCCGCCCACCATTATTATGCCCATTTTCCCGCCCACAATCTTTACACTACATTCCCGTCTGCCATTCTTATGCCCACTTGTCTGCCCACAGTCTTGCCTACACTCCTGTCTACCATTATCATGCCTATCATCATGGTGATTTTCTGGTTGATGTTCATGCCTACTCTCTAGACGACTTTTGTGCCCACCCCCGAATTTAGCATTCCCCCTTGCTGCTACCTCAACACCACCACCACAACCACCACCACTACCATCTTCGTCACTTGACCTATCTACGTCCTCCCAAAACAGAGGGTCATTCTCAAGGTCTTCAATAGTCTTACCTAAATATTCTTCAAAACCAGATGTTTCTTTGACAACCCCTTTGCGTTTATCGATGTTATGCTTGGGGCGTGGTAGATCCTCTGGAACAGTTGGGATGTAGATAGTTTCTTTTTCAACACCACCACCATCATTCTCTTCAGAAGTAATAGGACAGTCATCGCCACTTGACATATCTACATCCTCCCAAAACAGAGGGTCATTCTGAAGGTCTTCCATAGTCATATCAAAATGTGGAAGTGTACTTGATTTTCTTTTTGCAACCCTTTTTAGTTTATTGATCTTACGCTTTTTCGTCATACGCACAGGAGGTAGGGGTGGCAATCTCTGACACGACACGAAAACACGACCTGAACCTAATACGATATAAGCGGGTTAGGGTTGACCCATTTATTATTCGGGTCATAATCGTGTCAGACCCATTTAACCCAAATAATAAATGGGTCGAGTTTCGGGTTGACTGAAATGACCCACTAAACCCGTTTAACCCGTTTAAATAAGAAATTTCAGTATTATTTTTAATATTTATTAATATTCTATATATAAATAACCGGAATTATCATTTTATCAATATAAATAAAAGATTTAATCAAGGTTAAAAAATAAACAGGCCATTAAGGATCGTGTTCGGGTTACCCGTGTATTAAACAGGTTATGTTCGGGTTGACCCATCTGAACCGAATAATTAAACGGGTCGTGTTCGGGTTGGGCAAATTTATGTAATTACCATGTCTCAACACGAGAACCCGAACACGACTTTCAATTGCCACCCCCTGTGGAGGTGGCATAACATCTTCAATGATAGGTTCTTTTTAATTGGTAACATCTCCGATTGCTACTAGTGACTCCAAAGAGTGTTTTTTCTTCTTCTTATTTTCCCTTCTAATAAGACAAACCTAGGAATGGACAAAAGGCTTCTCGCTATTCATGCGAACAAGTAGTCGACATCGTCATCATCGGTTTGGACATGGTGGCAAGGGATCAACATGTTCATAGCCAAACCAACTGGTCAACTCTATTTCACCCTCATATGGATTGAATTTAGAGAAAATATAAGCTTTCCGCAACAATTCAGCGTAAGTGAACTCTGAAGGGAAGAGAACAGTTTTGGAATGCTTCCCTGTATACCTCCATCGGGATGTACTTATGTCACAATCCCAAACTCCATCCCATAAGAGCATTATATGAACCCCTGCAGTAAATAGATAGATATAAAAGATCAGTTTCGTTGTCCGCCAACAAAATTTTGACATTCAATGTAAATGCCCACACAACTGCCCACACAAATACCCACCCAAGTGCCCACATCCGGTCCAGTTCACTTTGTCCTCCCAAACAAAATGACATTGAATTTAACTGCCCACACAAATGCCCACAAAATTGCCCACCCAAGTACCCACCTCCGGTCCAGTTCACTTTGTCCTCCCAAACAAAATGACATTGAATTTAACTGCCCACACAACCGCCCATACAAATGCCCACAAAAGTACCCACCTCCGGTCCAGTTCACTTGTCCACCCATAATTTTTGATATTTAACATAACTGCTCACCCAATTGCCTACGGTTATGCCCACGAGTTTGCCTACTGATACAACTTGCAAAAAATCGAAACTCTTCAAATTATACCCATTTCAAAAATCGTGAAAAATTGGTTAATTGAACCATTTTACGAAAATGAAAATCACTAACATTACACGAAAGAACAATCAAAACTAACCTTTATCCATATTTTTTATGCAAGAACTGAGATTTATTGTCGAACACAGGTCCTCAATTTTGCCTCCTTCAAACGCGTCGCATTTACTAGGGTTCATAATTTTGAAGAAGAAATCATAAACCTTGCTCTCTTTGCTCGAAAATCTTGTTTGTGATTGAAAAGTAGGCTTGTGATGGTGAAACTAGGGTGTGTAATGGTGAAAAGGGAACTCCCGCTAGCTGAAAATTTCACTCCCGCCCATAAGGAACGCTTTTTCCTTTTTTTTTTATTTTTTTAAGTTAGGGGTAAAGTAGACATTTTAGGTAGGGAAAAGGGGTAGATTTCATTAGTTAATAAAGTGGGGGTATTTTTCCTTAATACCCCCTTGTTGGGGGGTATTTTCGCTAATTTCCCAAGGTTTTATAGGTTGGGTTCGAAATGGTATTATAATTTTTGGGCTTTTTATTTCAAGTTGGTGCATTTTTTCATCATTTTCGAATAGGCATGATCGTGCTTAAAAAAAAGAGGATGCACGATCGCCATATTTTTCTGAAAAAATGGTGGCACGATCGTGCCACCCCTTTTTTTGAAGTGTGGCATAATCGTGCCCTATTTTAATACATGGCACGATCATGGTCGTGCCACATTTTAAAATAGGGCATGATCGTGCCACACTTTTTTACATCGGTTTTCTTAAACAACCAATGTAGAATAGAACATTTTACATCGATTTTCTTTAAGAAACTGATGTAAAGAAGTGTGGCGCGATCGTGCCCTATTTTAAAATGTGGCACGACCATGATGGTGCCATGTATTAAAATAGGGCACGATCGTGCCGTACTTCAAAAAAAGGGTTGATACGACCGTGCCTCCATTTCTTTCAGAAGAATATGGCGATCGTGCCACCCTATTTTTTTTAACCACAATCGTGTCTATTCAAACATGGCGAAAAAATGCACGAACTTGAAATAATAAAAAAACCCAAAAATTGTAACACCATTTCGAAACCAACTTATAAAACCTTCAATCTATCAAAAATGACATATTTTCGTATTTATTGCTACAATTAAAAGAGTACGATAGCGAAAAAATAAAAAACTATATCTGAAACCCTTGGGAATAACAAAAATTCTGGGGAAAAAAAAAAGATTGAGCGTAATTAGAATTTTTTTGACAATAAGAGCATAATAATCATTTTAATTCATTTTAATTTTGTAAAATAGGGAGTGAGGTGTGTATTTACTAGAAATTAGAGTGCAAATAGCAGCTCCCTAATTTTTTTATATGAATTATATAAAATGATTTATCACTTAGCCTATGATAGGTTAGAAAAAAGAATAAACACTATCAGGTGATACAAAGCATTGCATAACTACAGAAGACTAAGTCTAAAATTTAACGAGGAAATTATTATTACATTTTAACCCCAAACTATGCACATTTTTTTTATTCTGCTTACCCAAAAAAGAAATTATACCCTACCCCCTCTATTACACGACTTTTCTATTGTGTCATCTCCATTATCATACCGTTAAACATGTTCAACGGTTCCGAACCGGTGGTTCTGGTTAGCCCAAAGGATGGAACCGGAACCTAACCGTCTTAAAGACGATTTCGGTTAAGGTTCCGGTTCCGAACCTCCGATTTGTAAACCGGCGGTTTCCGGTTTAGGTTCCGGTTTTTTCGGGGTTTTTTTTGGAATTTTTAATATTGAATAAATTAACACAATTGATAAATTAACAATGAAGGAAACGAATTTGAGTAAGAACAAATTGACTTTATTGCTTTAAGAGTAAAATTACAACTTACAATTTATAACTTTATTAAAAACAATTTAAGTTACAAGCTACAAATGAAAAATTCTAAGATATTACAATTCCAAAGTACAATTTAAAAATAAAATTACAAGTTACTATAATTTCGTATAAAATTTAATTACAAAGTACAAACCACAAAGAAGAAAAAAAGAAAAAAAAAATGGGTTTGAGTTTTATTTTAATATTCTAAGTAAAAAATTTTAAAATAAAACTTTGAATATTAAAATAAAACTGACTACGTATCCTCATAGAGGAATCAAAACCCTATGTAGTTCTCTTACCTTCTACTTACCTTAGGGAAGGTGACAACGCGATTCTTCAATCATTTTGCGATTCATTGCTTGATCTGGTATCAATAGTGTCGCTTTCTTCGGAATCATCAAAATTGGTGATTTGATCACGTACCTTGGCTTTTGTCTAATCGTGGAGCAATGCTTGAGCCTCTAGATTTTCTACTGTTAATCTACATCGTCTAGCATCCAGAATATAATCTCCCTCACTAAATGCTTGCTCTACGAAAACGGTTGAGGTAGGAATGGCTAATATTTCCTTCGCAATTAATGTTACTATAGGAAAAGAGGAAGACCTCTTTGACAACCACTTTAACAGATCGAACTTTGACTTCCCTACTACAAATTCATTAGAATCGAAAGGAGAAGTTAAATATGTATCAAGTTCAAAATAAGGGGTTATGCCTAAACATGCTCAATGGTTCCAAAACGCCAGTTCCGGTTAGCCCAAAGGGTAGAACCGAAACCTAACTGTCTTAAAGACGGTTTCGGTAAGGTTCCGGTTTCGAACCGCTGGTTTGTGAACCGATGGTTTCCGGTTTAGGTTCTGGTTTTTTCGGATTTTTTTTGAATTTTTAATATTGAATAAATTAACACAATTGATGAAGGAAACGAATTTGAGTAAGGAAAAATTGACTTTATTGCTTTAAAAGTAAAATTACAACTTATAATTTACAACTTTATTAAAAACATTTTAATTTACAAGCTACAAATGAAAATTTCTAAGATATTACAATTCCAAAGTACAATTTAAAAATAAATTTACAAGTTACTACAATTTTGTATAAAATTTAAATTACAAAGTACAAACCACAAAGAAGAAAATGTCACTGCCTCATTAAAAATACCAATATCACTAGTATTTTCAACATCATCACAAGGTGTAAAAGTAGTAGAACTAGATGAGCTTCCAAAACTATCGTCATATTTTATTGAATATTCTCTAAAAATATTATATAAACATTGTTTAACATTAGCTACTACTACGCTTGGAATGGGAGTGCCATGTTCTTTAATAGGAAATAAAACATCATAATAAATTCCCCACAATTCTTCTAAACATCTAATCTTACCCTAGGATCTAATATTTTTGCAACTAAAAATACATTAGGAATATAAGTGAAATATTTTAACTATTTTAATCCCATTTGAGCAATAGTTTGCCCTAAACGTTCACAAGGCATTAGAGATCTAGAAAGTAGTGCAATTTTAACACAATGATCTACAACTAAAATTGATTGTAGGATAATAAATACCGGATAATTCTTCGGTGGCATCTTTAAAAACCATTAAAAGTTGAGATAAATTAGAGCATGCATCCCATTGATTCAGAAATAAAACTATGCCACATTGTTGTTCGGCAAAAAATGAACATAAAGTTTCTCTATATTGGTAACTATCATTTATCATTTTATATGTAGCATTCCAACGAGTTGGGACATCGGGCGAGAATTGTTTTGGGTACAAACCATGATTTTACAATATCTAGCCCCATTTTTTCAACAAAGATGAATATCTTGATAAATATAAAATCGCATTTCTAATAGGTAAAATTTCATCTTTTAAAGTAGTTAAACCATCTTGAACACATAAATTTACAATATGACATATACAACGAACAAGAAAAAATTTACAACCGATAGAAGGTTCACAAATTTTAATAAGTCATTGTAAACTAGCCGTATTAGCACTAGCATTATGAAATGAAATTGAAAAAAAATTTGTAACTAAACCATATTCTTGTAAAATAGTATGAATTTTATAAGAAATATTAATAGCGGTATGTTCAATATTAAAATCTCTATATGCAATTTATCGTTTTTGCAAAGCCATGTATCATCAACCCAATGACATGTAATTCCCATATAAAAACTTTGTTGCCAATGATCACTCCATACATCCGAAAAAATTGAAACTTTTTTTTGTAAAGTAGCAATGAAATTAATTAACTTTAATTTAAATTCACCAACTAATTTTCTAATATCACGAGTAAGTGTAGAACGTGAAATCTTTGTACTTGTGGGGTTAAAAGATAGTCTAGTAAAATTCTCATAAAGTTTATCATAGACAAAGTTAAAAGGAAGTGACTTACCACTAACAAATTTAGTTAACTCTTTTATAGTAGTTGTATCACTAGATTTAAGTAAAGTAGAAGAAGACTCCATACCTGATGAAGAACCCGTGAATCCCGGTGGTAGTTATGTTTGAGCACGATCTAGCCCAATTTTATCCGGATGTTGTTTATTTAGGTGGTTCTTGAACGTCCCATAAACGCCTCCTCCTCTAAACTTATAGGAATTGATGCAATAGTTGCAAGTAACTTTGAAACCTCCGGTTGTAGGATCCAGAAATTTTTTAAAGTGCACCGAAAAAATATCGGATCTAAGTGGTGTAGCTCGACGACATTGAGTTTGAGCTGGATTTTGAGATTGAGTTGGATTTTGTGGTTCCGGTTGAACCCCACCTTCTTGTTGAGCTTCACCAAAACTAGCAAAACATGCCTCAATTTCATCTTCGCTCAAATCAAAAGCTTCTTCAAATCGTGGTGGTGGTTGTTGCTCGGGCGCCAAATATTTGCCCTTGGATTGACGAGAAATCCTCCACGGTTCGATATTTTTTAAAATAGCTAATGAAATTAAAATGAAAGTATTAAACTACTAAAAATTAAATTGAAACTTGAAACTGAAATTTGAAATTGAGAGATTAGAATGTTGATAGTTGAGAGATTAGAATTTAGAGAGTTGGTGTGAGGAAAAATGTGTGAAATATATGAGGTATTTATAGGAAAAATTTGTGAAAACAAATACGTCAAACCGCCAGTTTAACCGAAAACCGGCGGTTTTGACAACGGTCACACAATCTTGACCGTTGATTGATTTTTTCAAAATTTGAAATTTCAAAAACAAAAAATTACAAAAATCGCTGATTTTAATCGAAACTGTCGGTTCGGTTAAAACCGTCTGCCAACGGTCACATTTGTGACCATTGGCGATTTCAAATTCAATTTAAAAATTTGGCTAAATTCGAAAAAAATGAAACCGTAACCTAACTTTATAATTTTGGTTTTCAATTTCAGTTCGAACCGAATTGTGGTCAATGGTTTTTTGAACTGTTGACTCGGTTCAAAGTCGGCAGTTTGTCGGTTCGAACCTAACCTTTGAACACGTCTAATTGCAGTCATGTGGCATCATATGTACAAGGCTATAATTATCTTTACCTCAAATTTTTATGGTCTTCACATTCATGTCACGTGACGGAATATTCATGAATATTCTACTAATGATGGGTTGGAGATGACATGGTAGAAAAATCATGTAATTGAAGGGGTAAACTAGAACAAAAAAAAAATAGATGAATTTGAAAAATGCACTTATTTTGGGGGCAAATTAAAATTTCTCTAATTTAACATAAACGATGTCTTTATATAATTTGAAAATTCCTGATCAGTGATATGATCGAGTAGTGGAAGCTTCAAAGATTTTGGAGGCCATTTTTTCATCAAATGTTCGAACATCACAATGACAAGGCGTTGAACAATACAAGGATTCATCGTTCGGGAGAAGAAGGTGAGTTCTTGGGAGAGACTAGTCTACCATAAAATGGCGACCAACATTGGAGGAGTCACTACAAGAAATCCGGTCAAAGACATCGCTTAAAAGACATCGTTTTAATGAATTTCATGATGTCTTACACTATACAACATCATGTTTTAAGTGAAGCGATGTGTATGAGCGGATTTTTTGGCTATTACACATCGTCTTTAGGAGCTGATGTCTTTGACCACCCCTTTTTTGGTTTATAACATCATGTTTAAGATCGGTTATTCCAACAGATGTCTTTGACCACCTTATATTTGTTTATAACATCACTATTAACATCATTTAGTTAAATTAGATGTTAAAACTCAATTATTATTACTCTAAAATAAAGGGTTAATTACAAAAAGTACTTTGAGGTTTGACCTAATTACAAAATAACTTGACTATTTTTGAAATTACAAAAAACACTCTAAGGTTTTATTTTATTTAACGTTACGTTTAACTCCTTCATAAGCAAAATAATTTCAAAATCCCCATTCATATTTATAAAATCATTGCAAGATACCCGAGAGCCTTCGAAACGGGCCGGCAAAGGTACGCCAAAACCCGCCACTCAGCGGAGACGGGCGGGCCAAGAAAACCACTGCCCAACCCAACCCGCCTGGGCGTGTGGGCGGGAAACCGCCAAAAATTAAAAAAAAATAAAAAAATGAAAAAAATATTTTTCTATTTATATTATTAATTTTAATGAATTAAATATACTAATGGATAACAAATACATATTTTATAAAAATATTATATACACTTTTATAAGAGATAAAAATATAAAATATCGATTATACTATTTTTTTTATCTATTTTTTTTATTTCAAGAGATGTCTTTATCCACCCTTTATTGTTTTATAACATCACTATTAACATCATTTGTTTAAATTAGATGTTATTACTCAATATTTATCACTTTAAAATAAAAAAATTCAAAAAAGAAACTTTAAAACAAAAATAAATTAATTTTTCCAAATTATTTATGAGGAATTCTAAATTTCCAAATTATTTATGAGGAATTCTAAATTTCCTAATTATTTTTCCTAAATTCATATTTTAAAAGAAATAGTTATTAGTACTATGTGTGTTATTCCTTAAGGGAATATTTGTGTTTTAAAAAATAATTATTTTTTGGTAATTAGACCAAACTTTTTCTAATTATCTAACCCAACTGTAGGTCCCAAGGGGTGTAAGTGTAAGGTTTAGAAGGGGGGGTTGAATAAACCTTACCAAATTTTTCGATTTAGTCCTTTTAAATCTACTGAGTTAATTACATGTACCGTGTGTCCGATGGACAATCGAATTAGTCACTCAAGAGAGTTAATCTTTCAATGACTCGGTGAGTGTTGATGGAATAACTCAATTGTTGTTTACAATTTAACTGTTTGTGGTTTTATTTTCAATGGAAGACTTAACACCCTTAAGTTTGATTAAGCAAGATATTAGAGTTTGATTTAGTACTTGTAAATTATCAAATGAATAGCAAATTTATCACAGATATAAGCAATTAAAAGTGCGAGGAATTTAAATCTTTGAAATGTAAATGACACAAGAAAGTTTTTATAGAGGTTCGAAGATGGGGTAATTCTTCTACTCCTCTCTTCTCCAACTCCTGGAGGAATCCACTAAGTAATGATCGGTTTACAAAGTGGTAAGTCCGAGATACAAGTCTTGATCACAACAAAGCCGACTTGATCCTTTGGGACTCGATCTGAGACGCCTTGATCACTCGGTGGCTTCTCGTTCGACAGCCTTTCTTCACAGGCATTTGCCTTGCTACTCTGACTCACTTGCTCAAGCTCTTTGGATTTGATCACGAAGCCCTCCAAATGCTTAAGACTTAGTTCAACTTTGAACTTTTCTACAATCCTTCCCTGGAAAGTAGACCCCTTGTTTTCAAAGGTTTCCTCTTCAATCGGTTGAAGCTCTCTTTCCTTCACGGGTAAGTGTTGGATTGATGTACCGGAATATAGGCTTGAGGATTGAGATTGTTTGAGTTTTTCTAATGTGCTTGTATATCTCACGTATGTATGTGTCATTCATGCATCCTTTTCTCAAACTAACTCCTCGGCCTTTTATAGTGAACTTTCAAAAATTTGCCCGTTGAAGAGATAGGCTTATTTTTGAAAGTCACTTTGCGATCATTGGCTTGAGTTCTTGGAATTGCCGTTTCTCGTATGAATCATTCTTTTCACCTTTTCGAGTTCGACACGGTGTCGTGCTTCCCATTGGTTCATTCCTTTTGCACGCTTCCGGGGACCGAGCACTCCAAGAAGCGTTGTATGGAGATATTACTTGTTTAAGTAAATCTCTTGATTTCTCGGCAACGGTTCTTTTCTGATTATCTCGACTTGACCGCATTTCCTTGCTTTCCCCAGGTGACTTAGAGTCACTTCCAATCATGGATGACTCTTCCGTCACTTCAACTTGAGACTTGGCTTTTCTTAAGTTGACTTGATCGATGCTCCTCCACTGTTGCATCTCACCGCTTCCGATAGTGTTCCCGTCTACTCTTCTTTGCCATACTCATTGTCTCACACAGAGTCTTTCTTCCGTCTTGATTGTCTTCTTGCATGTTTAGGGTAGTCATTTGTCTTGACTCGGCTTGGCCACTCTATTCATTACAATGCATTTTACAACAAAATTGGGGTGCCAACTTTCTATTCTAAGTTTTACATGGCATTCATCAAAATCTAAACAATAAAATTCCTAACAATTTCCCCCTTTTTGATGATGCCAAAACTTAGATCATACAAATATGTAAATAACAAAGATACATACGATACGGTGTATTGACATAGAATGTATGTGAGAATCAATCTTTTTATTGATCATATCATTCTTGTACTTAACACAATTTGTTTACAAGGTGTATCGGAGTATATAATGTCTTCACAAAAAAATTTATAACTCTATTACTGGAAGACTTACATTGTATGTATTTACATAATAAAATACATGAAGGGTTGGACAGAACACTTCATCTCCTTCATTATCTCCTTCTTTCATCTTGATTAGCATCTTCTTTCTTCTTTTTTTTTTTCGTCGTCATTTGCCTTCTTTTTCTTCTCATATGCCTTCCTGGCGCCTTCATCTTTCCTTAGTCTTTCTGTCTCTCCCGCCATAGCCTGAGTTTGTCTTTTGTTTTTTCTTCTATTCTCTTTACATACTCGGCGTTAGTTTTAGCCACTCGCAAATTTGCCACTTGGTCAAAGCCCCACCAAAGAGATCCCTCCTTTCTTTCCGGGATCTACGTGATTCGATATTCTTGGGCGGAGGCCTAGGTCCAAGCTTCTTCCTCCACTCGCCGCTTCTTCCTCTACCTCGGGCGTATCTTGTCGGGGTCTTTTCTTCTTTGGTGATTGACTAGCAGAGTGACCAGCAGAGTGATCGGAAGTCTCATTGTCCGTGCCTTCTTCACACAATGTGAGACCCTTTTCCCAAGAGACAAGTCCCAAGCTTGAGCCATGGACATATTTGCAAAATATCCTTGATTCGAGCGTTCAATTCGTCAAGCGATCTTGGCTCGGTCCCCACATACGAAATGGCATACGTGTCTCTGTCAACTGGAATGCCTCCATGTTCTTTCAAGATGTTCATCACCCTGGCATCCATTCTTCCTTCCACTTCCTTCATCCCTGCTTCAATTTCTTTTCTCTTCTCGGCTATAGATACAAAGCAGAGTCTTGGAGTGGCAGAGTCACGGGGAGTTTTTGCTTATAATGTCATTTGTGTGAGGACCTGTTGGGGGTTTGTGCTATCATCAAGGTCATATTTTTGTTCCTTCCCCCTCGTGATTTTCCTTTCTTTAGTTTCAAAATTTCTTGGTGATTTTCCCTTCCGCTTCTTTCTCATTGCTCCTTTCTTTTTTCGGATTTTCTTTGTTTTAAGGTATTCCTCTTCCCCTTTTTGGCATCATCAAAGGATAGAGGAACCCCAGGGAATTTTATCTTTGGCAAGCATGAAGTCGAAGTCTTGTTGGTTGGTCTCGCTTCAAGTCTGCTGCGTTGTATGCAAAGACGGAATTGATCGAGTAGCGTTGGATTCTCACTGAAATCGCTTCATCTCGGCCATGAGAAGGCTGAATTTTCTCGTCATGTGTTCTTCCAAACGTTCTTTTGTATATCATTTGCATTACGCTCACGCGTGACTTGATCTCGGCGTGTGAGCTTCATGCATATGCTCAATGTGTTCCTCGAACCGTTTTCGCATCAACATTCTCGCTCTCCACACTAAAGCCAGACTTATTGAACAAGGTTCTCAAGTATCTCATTTCCACATGCATGGATTCTTTCTTTGTTGCCACCATTCCCTTATCCGTTGTGATGCCTCTCAAGTCACCGTCAGTTGGCATCTGTTGTCCAGCGCATATCCAAAGAGGCTGATGCCTCTCCATCTTTTCAACTTCAAAAAGAGTGCCTTGAACACTTCTCGAACTTGGTGATTCTTTGCGGTGATGGCCAAACAACGTCGAAATCAAAATCATTTGGAACAATGGTGCCGAGTGAAAAACAGGAGGTGGTCTGTGATATCGTATTTGCTCATTTTTCGACTCTTCGTGGAGTTCGGTATCTCCAGTGAGAAAGGGAAAGATTCTACAAAAGATTCATCACCGCTGATGGGATCTGTTCAATGATGAGCAATGCGCGTGGAGTTCTTTTGGGAATCGATCCATTTGTAGCTTGAGGAGCCGGGAGCAGTGGTTCTTTGGTTCAATTTTGGGTTTGGTTGTGAAATAGACTCGGCTTATTTGAGCCTTTGTCTTAACACTTCGTTGGTCTCACTGATTTTTCCTTTTCGATGAGACTTGTCCTCGGCCTTATCAGAGCGTCATCGGACGATGATGAGATTTCTAGAGGTGGCTCATCATCAAAATTAAAAGTTTGACGAGTAGTCTTGGGATCGACTTACTCGTGCTTGGAACACCCGCAATCGAGTCTTTTGGATTTGTCATGGGGTTGACTAGAACTTCTTCTTCTTCGTCTTGATCCGAGAAAAAGTGACATCGGGGTTGTCTGGGAATCATGAAGTGCGATCTCCTTCTCGGATGGGTCGATGATTGCGGGAGGGATGTTCGTACTTGACCTCTTTACCCCGGGAAGTCTCAACCTCCCGTGGGCCTTCATTTCCTCCGGCGGTCTCTCTGCTGCGAGGCTGGTCCTCCCTTTCGACGATGTGTCGGTTTGTCTTAGGGTCTTCTATGATGGCATCCATTGGAGTCTCAACCCCATGGATTGCACTTTCATCGCCCCAGTGTTAACTCCCGTACATTCCATTCTTCCTCGTGCCTCGTTGCATCGCGGCGTCAGCCGGAGCTTATTGGCACCTCAGAGTGAGGCAGTCTCTCTCAATCGCGAGCTTCGTTGATGGCAACTTGTTGTTCTTCTTGTGATTGTAATTTCTCTTCTTCGCCTCCTTGCTTCTTTGTGGAGTCATCTGCGACATCCTCCGACCTTGCTGCGGTGGGAGGGAGTTTCCCCCTCGGCCAAGGCGCACCGGTGAGTGACTTGGAGTGGGGTCACTCGTCTCCGGACTCTGTTGCAATTGATGGTTCGGCCGTTGGGGCGGTGGTAGCACACCTTCAATAGGGGTTGGCTCGACCGGGGTCCCCACTAGCCCGGTTCATCGCCACTTCCCTTATTGCCTTCTTCAGAGTGAGTGGGGAAGTGGTAGCGAAGCAACATCGGTGGCTATTTTTGAACCACTCCCATTGGATCGATTTCAGTGTGTTACGGAGGACTCTCTGGTCCCTCCATCGGTCTTTGCTCGTGAAGGATTCTTGATTCATGTAATGCTTGCTTTGCATTTGTAACTCTTCGTGGCGCGGCATTCTGCAGTTCCTCGTCACTTTCGGAGAAGACATCAAGAAGAGGATGGAAGTGTTACGTGGTGCCGGAGATAGGCGGATGCTTGCCTTGTCACGTGCTTCGGCTTCTTGGCTTGCTTTGCTCTCTCCCTGTCCTTGTAGATTTGCGGGATGTCTAGCGATTGTCCTCATCAAGTCTTTGGGAGCACGGTAGTTAGTCCAAGGAAATTTAGCGATTCCTCTTCTTCTTCTATGAACTCGGGCCGTTGGAACTGTTCCCTTGACTTGCTCAACTTCCATTTTCTCCACTCACGCGAGACGATTTTGAATGCGGGTAAGGTGGAGATAGGATCATTACATCACTATCTGCTTGCTTGGGGTTTGGTTCTTCTTGTGTTTAATTTGTGTGAGCTACTGTGTGTCTTGAGTTGCCTCTGCTGATCGCCCCGACGAGACTTGGCTATTTCATCAATTACATCCGGAGACTCTACTTCTCCGGTAGTCTCGTATTTGTGCTAGGTGAGTAACCCGACTCATTTGGTTTCTCTGTTCGATTTGCTTGATGATTCTTCTTCGTCTCTGGTTTGTACCAGGGAATTTCTAGTTCGAGAGATGTTGTCTTCTTCGTCTCTGGTTTGTACCGGGGAATTTACAGTTCGAGGCGGTATCCTCTCGAGTCTTGGGCGCGCGGGGGCAGTCTTGGTGTTTGTTTCGAGGGTGGCCGTGCGGGCTTGTCGGTTCTCCTCCTTTTTGACGATCGGAGAAGGTATTTGTGAGTCCTTCTCGACCTCTGCTGCGAGGGCGGGTGACACATTTCTTTGGGGCGAGTGTGACTTTGGCTGCGGGCGGAGTGCATGTTTGGTTTTCTTTCTTTGCGGGCGCGATCTTCTTAGCGGTGCAGGGCGACTTTTTTTTTGGTGGAGAGGAGGCGGTTTGTATCTTTGGTCGGTGATTCCCCCTCAGTGTCGGCTCTCTTGGCATAAGCTCGCCGAGCACCGAGAGAGGTTAGCTCGAACATCCTTTTGTTAACATGGAAGGCCTTCCCATGTCTAAGAGGACTCCTTTCACCTCCGATAGCCGGCCAATCACTAGGCCATATCCCGGGGATCCTCCAAATGTGCCATCTTCTTTGAAGGACTTGTTCCCACGTTAGCGCGAGCTGCTTTGTAGATAAACTCAGCCCGGTTTATCTTCTTTTCTTCCATGATTGCAGACCATCACAACCTTGACTTTGCCTTTGATAGTTGGTCAAATTTGCCAAATTTGATGTCGATACATTTGGCAACTATGTCCAACAATTTATGATAATCCTCCTTGCCAGATCTCTTGTTTCTTTGTGTATATAATTTTATCGGCAAAAGGTCGGACTTGGCTATCTCTTTCCATCGTCGGCCCAAGTTTACATCGACTTCCTTAATTTTGATTTGCTCCTTACTGCGGGTAGTGAGCAATATTGCCAAATCCTTGGCGGTAATAGTCATTGCTTCCGTGAGCAGATGACTTGATTCCTTCGTCGTGAATCTCGGCATTCACGTAGGTATGCGACCTCCTCCACATAGGTCATAGGATATTCGGCGTTAGAAAGCGGTTTGATCTGGCGTTTCCAACTTCTCCGCGATTTTCTTTACCAGGGTGTCGTCGGACCCTCGCTTCACCATTAAAAGTCGAAATCACGGTCGAACGGTGTGGATTTGTTTTCCCAACTTGGTAAAGTCATACGTTGGTGCCATTTCTCGAGAATAATTTCAAGGAAAAGTTGAAATTTGACTTGAAGGTTGATAGGGTTTCGAGAGTATTTGCCTTTGCCTTTTGAGAAAAAAGATGACAGTTTTTGGAAGTGTGAGAGAGAAACGGACGAAAATGGTTTAAATATGGTTTATGAAAGAAGCGTGCGGACGGTTTTGGTGTGATCGAAATCAACGACTTGGATTTTTGCGCACGCCTATTGAGCATTTCACGTCTCGTATTTAATGCGGCAGCATTTATATCCAATCATAAGCTTAGTGTGCGGCTTTATGTACGTACACATCATCATTATCTTTGACGTGTTCCTTAAAACATTCCCGCTAAGTTAAACATTGCGTTTTTGTCACTTCGCTCATAAGTTATTGACTTATCTCTTAGGCGATTTAACTCTACTTTTCACATTTCTCTTAGCGACTCATTTATCGGTGACTCGGTGTATTTGTCTTCCGTCTGGTGATTCTTGGTGATTTTTGTTTTCGACTCTTTTTCACTTCTTTTCTGTTCTAATACTCTTCTTTGATTAAATGCAGTGTCGGCTCACTCAATTAACCCCAACTCATGCTTGAGTTCTTCAAATCTTGACTCACATAATGGTTTTGTGAAGATGTCGACTAGTTGTTTATCGGTTGAGATATATTCCAAGATAATGTCCTTCTTTTCAACATGATCTCTTATGAAATGATATCGACATCAATATGTTTTGTTCTTGAGTGCGGCCACGGGATTTTGAGTGATTGCAATGGCACTTGTGTTATCACACATGATTGGAATTTCTTTTTCTTCAACTTCATAGTCTCTCTTTGTTGTCTCATCCATAGGACTTGGGCAACATTTTGCCCCTAGCCTATGTATTCTGCCTTTGTAGAGGTGGCTATTGAGTTTTGCTTCTTGCTAAACCAAGAAATTAGTCTTTCTAGCATTTGACAGGTGCCTGAAGTGCTTTTCCTGTCCACTCTGCATCCAGCATAGTCAGAATCTGAATAGCCAATTAGCTTGAATCCACCTTCCTTTGGATACCATAGGCCTACTTCTTGGCTTCCTTTCAAGTATCTCAAAATTCTCTTAGCATTTCTTTGTCATATGGCTCTCTTTTGGAGCAGATTGAAATCTTGCACATACACCTACAGCAAAGGTGATGTCTAGCCTCTTTGTGAGATAGAGCAATGATCCAATAAGTGCTCTGTATCTTGTTTGATCTGAGGCTTGCCATCTGCATCCATGTCCATTTTGACTGATGTGTTCATTGGTATTTTTACAGAAGACTTCTCTTCCATACCAAACTTCTTCATTAAATCCCTGGTATATTTTGTTTGACTTATGAAGGTTCCATCCTTCAGCTGTTTCACTTGAAGTCCAAGGAAAAATGTCAGTTCTCCCATCATGCTCATTTCAAATTTGCTTTGCATGAGGTTTGAGAATTTTTCACATAGCTCTTTGTTAGTGGATCCAAAAATGATGTCATCCACATATATTTGAACAAGCAGTATACTCTTCTTGTCTTGAATTCTGAAAAGTGTTCTATCTACTTTTCCTTTTGTGAATCCATTCTCAGTTAGGAATTGTGACAGGGTATCATACCATGCTCTGGGTGCCTGTTTCAATCCATACAGGGCTTTCTTGAGTTTGTATACCTTGTCTCCAAGAGTCTTCTGCTCAAATCCTGGAGGTTGTTCAACATATACTTCTTCTTCCAATAAACCGTTTAGGAATGCACTTTTTACATCCATCTGATATACAATGAAATTCTTGTGAGCTGCATAGGCAAGAAACATCCTTATAGCTTCCAATCTTGCTACAGGGGCAAATGTTTCATCAAAATCTATCCCTTCTTCTTGGCAATATCCTTTGGCTACTAGTCTTGCTTTATTCCTTACCACAGAGCCTTCCTCGTTCATCTTATTTCTGAATACCCATTTGGTTCCAATAACATTTTGATGTATGGGTCTTTGCACTAGTTCCCATACTTTATTTCTCTCAAACTGATTCAGCTCTTCTTGCATAGCTTGAATCCAATGTGTGTCATCCAATGCTTGTGACACATCTTTTGGCTCTATTTGCGAAATGAAGCATGTGAACATAGCTTCTTGTTGAGTTCTGGATCTTGTTTTGACACCTTCTCTCATATCTCCAATGACAAGTTCTGGTGGATGGTCTCTTAGCCATCTTACATCAGGTTGGAGTAAGTTAGCTGGATTCAGTCGACTTGCAGTTGTGTTGCTGTGGTCAGCTCTTTCGTGGTCACTTAGCTGCAAATTTTCCAGCTGCTTTTGAGGTTCAGCTATCTCATCTTCTTCTGAGTTGATAATCCCAGCTTCAGCTTCAGCGTAGGGACTCTTCTGTATGATTGGATGTTTCAACTTATCAGCTGACTCTTCAATGTCTTCTCCATTTACATTTGGCTCATCGAATACTACATGAATGGATTCCTCTGTAACCATAGTTCTTTTATTGAGTATTCTGTAGGCTTTGCTTTCAGCTGAGTATCCTAAGAAGATACCTTCATCAGCCTTAGCATCAAAAGCCTTTAGGTTGTCTTTGCCATTGTTATGGATGAAGCATTTACATCCAAATATTCTGAAATATGCAACATTTGGTTTTCTTCCAGTCCAGATCTCATAGGGAGTCTTTGTCAGCTGTCTATTTATCATACATCTGTTTTGGGTGTAGCAAGCTGTGTTAATTGCTTCAGCCCAAAATCTTTTTGGTAACCCTGCTTCAGCTAACATGGTCCTTGCTGCTTCTTTGAGGGTTCTGTTCCTTCTTTCTGCAACTCCATTCTGTTTGTGGAGTCCTTGCTGCGATAGTTCATGACCAATACCATTCTCAATACAAATCTTTGAGTTATTATTCCATTGACAAACTCAGTTCCTCTATCTCGATCTTATTTTGATAATGGTTTGACTCTTCTCATTTTGAATTCTCTTCATCATTGTGGTAGTTTTTGTAGGGTTTCTTTCTTCTTGCACATGAATATTGTCCATGTATATCTTGAGTAGTCATCTACTACCACCAAGGTGTATTTCTTTCCACTTATCTTTGTTTGGTTCCTGGGCCAAATAGATCCATATGAGTAGATAGATGCAAATATTCTTGTTGAGGATGGGCATGTCTTTTCTTTGAATGACGACTTGATTTGTTTTCCCTTCGACATGCATCACATATACTCTCCTTCTTGTATCTCGAATGAAGTCCTTCTACAGATGACTTCTTGCTAGCTTGTTAATTGTTTTTAAATTCGGTGTGGCTTTTTGTGCCACACCAACTTGATTTTTGTGCTCTTTGCTAGTAGACAGTCTTTGGGTGTTGCGAGTTGACCAATCCACTACATACATATTCTTTGTTTATTTCCTTGCAAAGACAACTTCATTTGATTCAATATCCTTGATTTGGCATACACCCATGTTGAATCCAACATTGTAGCCCTTGTCACAGAGCCGATCGATACTCAGAGGTTGAAGTTGAGTCCTTCAACATATGCAACATCTGTGATTTCTAATCCATTCCTCTTGATGGATCCAATGCCTCTTATTTCACCAGGAGCTTCATTTCCGCAAATATGACTTTGGCTCCTTTGACTTCCTTGAATTTTGATTGATTTCTCTTATTTCTGTCATATATGTCCGGAACAACCACTATCCATGTACCAGGTTCCTTGGCACTCACTGTTCCTTGAACTCGCAATCAAGGAAATTAAGTTTTAGGTACCCATACTTGTGCGGGTCCGAGGGGTTAGAATTGTAAGATGATCCAACCAACCTATAGCCAAATGATTTGACTCAAGGGGTTGCCATCTATCGATTGCCATAATCATAATTAATTTCGCAAATTGCTTGGGGATTCTAGGTTCATAAATTGTCTCTTTTGTTGTATGCCTGCATATGTGTTTTAGCAATTGCCTTCCTTGGGTAATTGTGGTGCTTTTGAGTGTAGTGCCTAGGTGGTGCATGTGTGTCTTTGATGAAAGCTCTTATACTTTTGGAATGGCCTTTGTTGAGTTCTAGGCCTTTGCCACTGGGCTTATATTCCATAAGTCTATGTTGATAGTTCACATTGTTCCAATCATCTTGGCTTGGATATTTTCTACCATTCCCATCATATGTATTTCTTTTATGGATTTTCGGAATTTTTGGTAGCTCTGTTTCTTCTTTACTGAGTATTTTCTATTAGGAGTTTGTCAAGGACTAAATTTGAATCTATTCTCATTTTGTCCTTTCAAAGACACTCAATCGGGTATTTTCCTTTTCCTTTGTAACCAAGGCCGGTTTGCTTAGTATTGTGCTTTGGAGTGAATGTGTGTGCAACATTTAGAGTTTTGGGTTTTTCGGACTCTTCATGACTTGAAGATCCTTTTTCCAAAATTACTCTTGAGGTTTGACATGGCACAAAGGAATTAAATCCTAAGCCCTGTCTTGTCTCCACATTCTCTTTGACTCATAATAAGATCATCCAATGATTTAGATGCCTTAGTGAACGAGGCAATGACATTTTTGAGGTCATTCTCCTCTTTTCTATAGCAGCAATTTCAGCTACTAATTTAGCATTTTCAAGCCTTTAAACTTTCATTTTCAATGACTATTTGACTTAGAGTACTCGGCTCCTTAGTCACTTTGAGTTTTGACTTTTAAGTAGGTTGTTTTCCTCATTCAATAGTGTGTGTGAGGATTTAATGTGCTCAAAATCTTTCATCATTTTGCCTAATGAATCATAAAGATCGGTAGGTGATGAAGTGTGTGTGTCCCCGCGATCACTATCACTAGTGTACGAACTTGTTGAATTAGATTGTACCTCATCTTCTTGATCTTGTTCTTTGGCCATTAAGCGGATCAAGGCTTCTTCTTCGAGTCACTGAGTAGTCACTTCACTTGCTCTCTCTCAATCATCTCTTTTGACTTTGTTTCAGATCTCTGCAGACCATCATTGCCTTTTTCTTTTCTTGTCTTCTTTCTCTCAAGACTTTTCTTTCTTCTTCATTCTGCACTTGTTGACTACGAGGATATGAGCGATCAATGGCATAGTGACCTGGTTGTCTACAATTCCAACATAGATATTGGCCTTTTGATCAGCCTCTTTCTACTTCTTGAGTTGTCACCCTTTGATACTCAACTTGTTGATGATCATTCTCTTGGTTGGCCTATCATCCCTTGATTTGGAGGGAGCCGAGTGTCTTCCGGAAGATTCACCCTTTCCTCTCTTGTAGTTCTTGTTAAAGAACTTGTTAAATCTTTTGACCATCGTGGCTATTTCTTCCGGGTCAATTGCTTCTTTGACCTCGGCTCTCTCTTCCCATCTTTGACAATTAGAGCAAATTGTTTTGGGTACATTGTCTCTTCCTAGTCTTTTCTTCTCGGCTCAAACTCATAGGCTTTGAGGTCCGAGAATAGTTCATGGTTGGATGTCTTTGATAGGTCCATGGAATGTCTCGGTGCCATGACCTTCATTTCCCATTTAGTGGAAGACTTTTAGGATCTTCATACACATTTTTCTCGTGTATATTCCTTTCCAAGTGTAGACGGCTCGTTTGTGATTTCGTGAACTGAAGCGTCTAGTTGATCCAGGTTTTCTCCCGAGATCATTTTGAAATTTTCAAATTTTTGTCTTTCTCATCGACAATTTGTTTTCTTTGATTTGCTCGACCCTTCACAGTTAATGTCACTTGTCCCGATTTCTTTAGCCGTTTTGCATGATTTGACTTTGTTGAACATGGCTTTGTCAAGGTTTTGTAGAGGATGTCCTTGGCTACATTATCCAGGTTGTATCTTTTTCTGTCATCATTTGTCCACTCGGTTCTTGGTTTTTCAACCATGATCGGTCTAGGAGCAACATCTTCTTCTCCTTCACCGCAACTCGCGTGACAATGTTTGTGTTCACCTTTAATATTTGTAGAGGCCCATCTTCTATTACTATCCACATCTCATCATGTAATCTTTGATAGATGAGCCGCATACGAATTTTCCAATCATCAAATTCTTCAATGGTGAACATAGGGATGCGTGTTAGATTTGCTTCCATGATAATGACTTTTAATAAAAAGAGTTTTGAAAGTTTAAGTACTAAAGCGGACTTTGAAAAATTTGGAGATCTAGTTCAAGAACGGTGCGGAGGGTTCAATGAATCAACCGCTCCGATACCACTTGTAGGTCCCAAGGGGGTGTAAGTGTAAGGTTTAGAAGGGGGTTGAATAAACCTTACCAAATTTTCGATTTAGTCCTTTTAAATCTCTGAGTTAATTTACACCGTGTCCTCGATGGGCCGGTCGAATTAGTCACTCAAGTAGAGTTAATCTTTCAATGATTTCAAATTTGTTGATGGAATAACTCATTTGTTGGCTACAATTTAACTTCATTTTGTGGTTTTATTTTTTGGAAGACTTAACACCCTTAAGTTTGATTAAGCAAGATATTAGAGTTTGATTTAGTACTTGTAAATTATCAAATGAATAGCAAATTTATCACAGATATAAGCAATTAAAAGTGCAGAATTTAAATCTTTGAAATGTAAATGACACAGTAAAGTTTTTATAGAGGTTCGAAGATGGGGTAATTCTTCTACTCCTCTCTTCTCCAACTCTGGAGGAATCCACTAAGTAATGATCAGTTTACAAAGTGGTAGCAGTCCAGATACAAGTCTTGATCACAACGGCCGACTTGATCCTTTGGGACTCGGTCTGAGACGCTTGATCACTCGGTGGCTTCTCGTTCGACTAAACTTCTTCACAGGCGGAATTGTTTGCCTTTGCTACTACTGACTCACTTGCTCAAGCTCTTTGGATTTGATCACGAAGCCCTCCAAATGCTTAAGACTTAGTTCAACTTTGAACTTTTCTACAATCCTTCCCGGAAAGTAGACCCCTTGTTTTCAAAGGTTTCCTCTTCAATCTGGTTGAAGCTCTCTTTCCTTCACAGGTAAGTGTTGGATTGATGTACTTGAATATAGGCTTGAGGATTGAGATTGTTTCATTTTTCTAATGTGCTTGTATATCTCACGTATGTGTCATTCATGCATCCTTTTCTCAAACTAACTCCTCGGCCTTTTATAGTGAACTTTCAAAAATTTGCCCGTTGAAGAGATAGTTTATTTTTGAAAGTCACTTTGCGATCGTTGGCTTGCAGTTCTTGGAATTGCCGTTTCCTCGTATGAATCATTCTTTTCACCTTTTCAGAGTTCGACACGGTGTCGTGCTTCCCATTGGTTCATTCCTTTTGCACGCTCGGGGAGCACTCCAAGAAACGTTGTATGGAGATATTACTTATTTAAGTAAATCTCTTGATTTCGCGGCAACGGTTCTTTTCTGATTATCTCGACTTGTTGCATTTCCTTGCTTTCCCCAGGTGACTTAGAGTCGACTTCCAATCATGGATGACTCTTCTCACTTCAACTTGAGACTTGGCTTTTCTTGAGTTGACTTGTCGATGCTCCACTCACCGCATCTCGGTGCTTCTTGATAGTGTTCCGTCTACTCTTCTTTGCCATACTCAAATTTGTCTCACAAAGCAGAGTCTTTCTTCCGATCTTGATTGTCTTCTTGCATGTTTAGGCGTAGTTGTCTTGACTCGGCTTGGCCATTTCTATTCATTACAATGCATTTTACAACAAAAATTGGGGTGCCAACTTTCTATTCTAAGTTTTACATGGCATTCATCAAAATCTAAACAATAAAATTCCTAACAATTTCCCCCTTTTTGATGATGCCAAAACTTAGATCATACAAATATGTAAATAACAAAGATACATACAGACAGTGTATTGACATAGAATGTAATGAGTTAATCAATCTTTTTATTGATCATATCATTCTTGTACTTAACACAATGTTTTACAAGGTGTATCGTAGTATATCTCTTGTCTTCACAAAAAAAAATTTATAACTCTATTACGTAAGACTTACATTGTATGTATTTACATAATAAAATACATGAAGGGTTGGACAAAGAACACTTCATCTCCTTCGTTGTCTCCTTCTTTCATCTTGATTAGCATCTTCTTCTTTCTTCTCTTTTTTCTCTAAAGTCGCTTGCTTTTTTTCTTCTCATATGCCTTCTGGCGACTTCATCTTTCCTTAGTCTTTCCTGTCTCTCCCGCCATATTGAGTTTGTCTTTTGTTTTCTTCTTCTATTCTCTTTACATACTCGGCGTTAGTTTTAGCCACTCGCAAATTTGCCACTTGGTCAAGCCCATTGAAGAGATCCCTCCTTTCTTTCCGGGATCTACGTATTCGATATTCTTGGGCGAGGCCAGGTCCAAGCTTCTTCCTCCACCGCCGCTTCTTCCTCTACCTGGGCGTATCTTGTCTTGGGTCTTCTTCTTCCTGATGATTGACTAGCGAGTGACGGCCAGAGCGATCGGAAGTCTCATTGTCTGTGCCTTCTTCACACAATGTGAGACCTTTTCCCATACAAGTCCCAAGCTTGAGCCATGGACATATTTGCAAAATATCCTTGATTCGAGCGTTCAATTCGTCAACCGATCTTGGCTCGGTCCCACATACGAAATGGCATACGTGTCTCTCGTCAACTGGAATGCCTCCATGTTCTTTCAAGATGTTCATCACCCTGGCATCCATTCTTCCTTCCACTTCCTTCATCCCGCTTCAATTTCTTTTCTCTTCTCGACTATAGATACAAAGCAGTAGTCTTGGAGTGGCGAGTCACGGGGAGTTTGCTTATAATGTCATTTGTGTGGGACCTGTTGGGGGTTTGTGCTATCATCAAGGTCATATTTTTGTTCCTTCCCCCTCAATGATTTTCCTTTCTTTAGTTTCAAAATTTCTTGGTGATTTTCCCTTCTCTTTGCTTTTTCTCATTTTGCTCCTTTCTTTTGACCGGATTTTCTTTGTTTTAAGGTATTCCTCTTCCCCTTTTTGGCATCATCAAAGGATAGAGGAACCCAGGGAACATCTTTGGCAAGCATGAAGTCGAAGTCTTCGTTGGTTGAATTTCGCTTCAAGTCTGTGCGTTGTATGCGACACGAATTGCATCGAGTAGCGTTGGATTCTTGGAAATCGGCTTCATCTCGGCCATGAGAAGGCTGAATTTTCTCGTCATGTGTTCTTCCAAACGTCGTATATCATTTGCATTTCGCTCACGCAGCAGCCTTGATCTCGGCGGTGTGAGCTTCATGCATATGCTCAATGTGTTCCTCGCCGTTTCGCATCAACATTCTCGCTCTCCACACGGACTTATTGAACAAGGTTAAGTATCTCTGTTCCACACGCATGGATTCTTCTTTGTTGCCACCATTCCCTTATCCCGACTGTGATGCCTCTCAAGTCATTTTGTCAGGTTGGCATCTCTGTTGTCCAGCGCATATCCAAAGAGGCGATGCCTCTCCATCTTTTCAACTTCAAAGAAAGAGTGCCTTGAACACTTCTCGAACCGGTGATTCTTCTTCATTGCGGTGATGGCCAAACAACGTCGAAATCAAAATCATTTGGAACAATGGTGCCCGAGTGAAAAGCAGGAGGTGGTCCGTGATATCGTATTTGCTCATTTTCGACTCTTCGTGGAGTTCGTATCTCCAAAGTGAGAAAGGAAAGATTCTACAAAAGATTCATCACCGCCGAGGATCTGTTCAATGATGAGCGGTGCGCGTGGAGTTCTTTTTGGGAATCGATCCATTTGTAGCTTGAGGAGCCGGAGAGAGTGGTTCTTTGGTTCAAATTGGGTTTGGTTGTGAAATAGACTCGGCTTGTCGAGCCTCGGTCTTAACTTCGTTGGTCTCGGTGATTTTTCCTTTTCAAGAGACTTGTCCTCGGCCTTATCGGCGTCATCGGACGATGATGAGATTTCTAGAGGTGGCTCATCATCAAAATTAAAAGTTTGACGAGTAGTCTTGGGATCGACTTACTCGTGCTTGGAACACCCGCGGTGAGTCTTTTGGATTTGTCATGGGGTTGACTCGAACTTCTTCTTCGCCTTGATCCCAGAAAAGTGACATCGGGGTTGTCCGGGAATCATGAAGTGCGCGATCTCCTTCTCGGATGGGTCGATGATTGCGGGAGGGATGTTCGTACTTGACCTCTTTACCCCGGAAGTCTCAACCTCCCGTGGGCCTTCATTTCCTCCTCCAGTCTCTCTTGCTGCGAGGCTTGGTCCTCCCTTTCGACAGTGTCGGTGTCTTAGGGTCTTCTACGATGGCATCCATTTGAGTCTCAACCCCATGGATTGCACTTTCATCGCCTGCAGTGTTAACTCCGGCATTCCTTCTCGTGCCTCGTTGCATCGCAGCGTCATTAGCCTTCGTGAGCGTTGGCACCTCGGTTGAGACAGTCTCAATCGCCTCGAGCTTCGTTGATGGCAACTTGCTGTTCTTCTTGTGATTGTAATTTCTCTTCTTCGCCTCCTTGCTTCTTTGTGGAGTCATCTGCGGCATCCTCCGACCTTGCCGCTGCGGTGGAGGGAGTTTCCCACCCGGCGCGCACCAGTGAGTGACTTGGAGTGGGGTCACTCGTCTCGGACTCGGCTGTTGCAATTGATGGTTCACCCGTTGGGCGGTGGTAGCACACCTTCAATAGGGGTTGGCTCGATTGGGGTCCCCACTAGCCCAGTTTCATCGCCACTTCCTTATTGCCTTTCTTCAGAGTGAGTGGGAAGTGGTAGCAAAGAACATCGGTGGCTATTTGTGAACCACTCCCATTGGATCGATTTCGGTGTGTTCGAGGACTCTCCTGGTCCCTCCATCGTCTTTGCTCGTGAAGGATTCTTGATTCATGTAATGCTTGTTTGCATTTGTAACTCTTTTCAGCGGCATTCTCAGTTCCTCGTCACTTTCGAGAGAATTAAAAGTGCGAGAATTTAAATCTTTGAAATGTAAATGACACAAGTAAAGTTTTTATAGAGGTTCGAAGATGGGGTAATTCTTCTACTCCTCTCTTCTCCAACTCCCGGAGGAATCCACTAAGTAATGATCAGTTTACAAAGTGGTAGCAGTCCGAGATACAAGTCTTGATCACAACAGCCGACTTGATCCTTTGGGACTCATGCCTGAGACGCCTTGATCACTCGGTGGCTTCTCGTTCGACTCGGCTTCTTCACAGGGCAGTTTTGCTTGCTACTCTGACTCACTTGCTCAAGCTCTTTGGATTTGATCACGAAGCCCTCCAAATGCTTAAGACTTAGTTCAACTTTGAACTTTTCTACAATCCTTCCTGGAAAGTAGACCCTTGTTTTCAAAGGTTTCCTCTTCAATCAAGTTGAAGCTCTCTTTCCTTCACAGGTAAGTGTTGGATTGATGTACTTGAATATAGGCTTGAGGATTGAGATTGTTTGATTTTTCTAATGTGCTTGTATATCTCACGTATGTGTCATTCATGCATCCTTTTCTCAAACTAACTCCTCGGCCTTTTATAGTGAACTTTCAAAAATTTGCCCGTTGAAGAGATAGGCTTATTTTTGAAAGTCACTTTGCGTCGTTGGCTTGCGAGTTCTTGGAATTGCCGTTTCCTCGTATGAATCATTCTTTTCACCTTTTCGAGTTCGACACGGTGTCGTGCTTCCCATTGGTTCATTCCTTTTGCACGCTTCTCGGGGTGAGCACTCCAAGAAACGTTGTATGGAGATATTACTTGTTTAAGTAAATCTCTTGATTTAGGCAACGGTTCTTTTCTGATTATCTCGACTTGTTCGCATTTCCTTGCTTTCCCCAGGTGACTTAGAGTCGACTTCCAATCGTGGATGACTCTTTCACTTCAACTTGAGACTTGGCTTTTCTTGAGTTGACTTGGTGATGCTCCACTCAGTGCATCTCAAATTTCTTCCGATAGTGTTCCGTCTACTCTTCTTCTTTGCCATACTCATTTGTCTCACGCAGAGTCTTTCTTCAGTCTTGATTTTGTCTTCTTGCATGTTTAGGGCGTAGTTTGTCTTGACTCGGCTTGGCACTCTATTCATTACAATGCATTTTACAACAAAAATTGGGGTGCCAACTTTCTATTCTAAGTTTTACATGGCATTCATCAAAATCTAAACAATAAAATTCCTAACACCAACCCTCCAGCCCCAACCCGTCTTCTTCTCTGTTTCTAACACCAAAGAACCAAACCCAACCCTCCAAACCCTCCAACTCTGTTTCAGTAGAATCTCCAACCAAACCCTCTCCCTCGCCAATGTCCTCCGCCCCCGCCCCCACTCCGACGCAAGGCTGAAGCTCGAGACTAAGTCATCACCTTCTCCCGTCTGCCCGCCTCCCAAGGGACCAAACCAAGTCCGACGTCTGCAGCTCCAGCCAATTCCCTCCGGCCGTCCGTCCGTCCGTTCGTCATCAATCCGCCGCCGACCGCCTCCTTTGTCCGGTAATGTCTCTTTTTCTGTTTTTTATTTCACTCCCCCAAATATGAAAACCCTAGAATCTTAATATTGGAATTGGGAGAAAATATTTTGCATAATTTAATTCTAAATTATAGAAATTCTGAATTTAATCAATAACAGAATAGCTTGTATTGAAAAACTCCAATTTCTAAAAGGAATCTTCCAACTGTGAAAAGTCATCTCTTGGCATTCAAAGCAGAAATCGATTGAGGGGATTCAAAGGCATAAATCGACCAAAAGGCATAAGAATACCAATTGTAGAGCAACACAAATATGAACAGGAGAAGATTCGAAAGCAGAATCTAATATTGTATCCTTTTTTCTCATCTTTTTCAATAACAGTATAGAGTGAAAGGAGAAATTGGAGTTTTTCAATTTGGAATTAGAGTTGGAATTTTATTTTCTTTCTACTTGGTACTGCAACATTGGGGAAAACATTAGTTTGAATTTTGATCTCAGAATATCTGAGTTATTGGCTTGAATATCTGAGTTCTACTTGGTAGGAATTAGGGGCACGCTTCGATTAGCATCCGTTTGGTTTGAATTTTTAACATTTGAGCTCTTCATATAGCGGTATTCTCCCCAAGAACGAGTGAATATGCTCATTAATTCTTTAACCATTTTAATATGTTAAATATTTATGCATACAAAAAGGGTTGATGCATCCCATGTTTGTTCAGTTTAATTAAACTGAACCCTTTTAGCATCGATTGAATGACAACACCTCATTTTCGTCATTTGCATTTTAGTGTTTTAAGTTTGATCCAAATCGATATGGAAATTGCCCATTTTAGTTTTGCGTAATTTAATTCTAAATTATAGAAATTCTGAATTTAATTCTACTGTTGTGGTTTATGTATTCATTAATAATATTCTTTCCTTGTTTCTGCAGTAATACTCTTACTAAAAACAATAAGCCTTAGCCACCTACTTATATCTAATAAATAATCCTATAAAAAGTAGAATTTGTGTATGAGTCTATTTTGGTTTGCTGAGAGTGGTGATAGTAATTTCTTTTGCTCATGAGTTGCTTTGAATTCTTTTATGTACTTGAACTCTCTAGGGATAGGAATATAGGATTTTGATGTCGGCCTTTTAAATAGGTTTTATTTATTTATTTTCTTAATTACTATGTTTTATGTTGGTGAAATGAATATAAAGAGACGACTTTGAAGTTTGAGTCACCTATTTTATTTTAATATTTTCTTACTTTTTATTTTTTTTACCACTATTATGTTTTTAAACACATTTTGTCGGTTTATCCGGGGTGGTTCGTATGAATTTGTAGTGGAGTTAGTGGCCATGCTAATTCTTACTCATTAGTATTTAGTAAAATAAATCAAAACTAGTTTATGTTTGTTTAATCACCTGGAACTATGTCACAAGTAATTGGTAAGCAATAAGGAGCATTTTCTTGAATGCTTGAAACAATTTATTTCCTCTATAATTGCGACAAAGTGTAAAAATTAAGGTCAATTGGGGAACTCACGACATTTATCGTTTTGTGCTGCTTCTTTTTGTTGCATATTTGTCAGCCTTTGTCATTTGAATAAATTGCAGATAAGGAGTGAAGGAATATGTTGTCAAGGTCAGTGGGCTAGAGATAAACCCTTATCCAATTTCAAGAGGCAAACTTACCACGTTTGAAATTGTTGCATCTACAAGTAAGTGTTCTGCTCATCTTTTACTATATCATGATGCTCTTTATATTCTGATTCACATTGTTAGTTACTTCTGGTGCTGAACCTTTTGCTAGCATTGGCTTTTTGCTGTTAATTAATATGCTTGTGCATCAAACTGCATTAAAATTTGAATTACTTTCTGCTTTTGAGTATTTTGAGTATTTTATTATGCATGTCTTTAAAATTTGAATTACTTTCTGCTTTTGAGTTATAATCTTTTAATTGTATTGTGCAGGCGATCAGAAGTAATAGTTGTTAGTTGTACATTTTGTACTCCTGGATGATTCAGCTCATCTAGTTTTTGCATGAAGGCGGAGAAGTTAGCGAATTTGGAGTCTTTTGATGCCTTCTTTAAAATATTGGGAAACTGGATATTATTATACCATTTTGAAATTGTTATATTTATGTGTGTAGTGTATGTACCGATCATGTGCTTATTAGGACTTGATGTTAATTGGTATATTGACACTTTTGAAGTTGTGTAGTTTAGTATGCGTTGTTTGGACTTGTTGATACTAGTGTTATCCTTTTGGAAATTATTTTGATGTGATTGGATGAATTGCTTTCATGTTTGATGGTTGTTGTATATTTGCTCTGGTGGTGTGATGGTGGTTGTATATTTGCTCTGGTGGTGTGATGGTTGTTGTATATTTGCTCTGGTGGTGTGATGGTTGTTTCTCCCGTTGTGAGGGAGATGATTGTTGATGCAAAACCATTTCAATAAAATGGTGGGCAATTGTTTTTAAATTAAAAAATAATTCTTGTTTAGCTATTCAACATCGGTTTATGGCCGATTTCCAAAAGATTTAACACATCGGTTTATGACCGATTTCTAAAAGATTTAACACATCGGTTTATAGCCGATTTCTAAAAGATTTAACACATCGGTCTGTAACCGATATTGTTCTACCAAAATTGATGTTGAACCCAATAAAATAACATCATTTCAGAAGAACAAAATCGATTTACGGACGATGTTAAATAATTTATAACATCGGTTCTCCACCGATCTCAAAGAAGTCAACAACATCGGTCAAAACCGATGACACTTCATAAAAAGTTAGCAAATCGCAAGTTAACAACATCGGTTAAAAAACGATGTCTTTATTACATACCAACATCGCTTTTTGTATCCTTAAAACCGATGTGGAAGAGGTATACTTTTAACATCATCGATTACGACATCGGTTGATTTTTACATAGACATCAGCTAAAAACCGATGTCTTTGACCGGATTTCTTGTAGTGAGTTCAACAATGTAAATTTTCTGGAAGAGCGAGTTTGCTATGGTGGATCAACACAAGAATGAAATCAGTGGAAAGAGAGAGCCTTTATTTATTTATAAATCTATTTATATTGTGTGAAATCTTGACTAATAGAGGATTGTTTCTTCTCTTGATTAATAGATGATTTATTTCCTTATTTGCATATTCCTCTTTCTAATTTAGTATGACTTGGTTTTTATTCCCATATATATATATATATATATATATATATATATATATATATATATAGAGGGAGGGTTATATGAGACCCATGCCTTATGTAAGTATGTAGGACCAAATCTGAACCATAGATTAATAAATTTCAATGGCTAATATGAAAGATGCATAAAATATATAAAAAGCCTAATTAAATAGATATAGAGGTATATTAGTCCAAAGCAAACAATCAAATCCCATGAAAATAGGAGCAGTTACCCACAATATCTTACTATCCAAAATAAAATCAAAATTACGAATAAATTGCCTCAATTAATGTCTTCTTCTTCACCAAGATGTCTGCTACCTCTGTAAATTATTCCATTAAAATCTGGAAAAAAACCGCTTGCTACCTCGATAAATCGTCCATTTGCTTAAGGGTATATAAAGTGTTGCTTAATTGTTATAATACATATGCTTATGAACATGAACAATATTGCATATTTATTGCTTCTAATTTGCTTTCTTACAGTAAAATTGTCTGCTGAAGAAACTGTCCTTTTATGCAAAAAAAAAAATTGCTTACATAACAGACTCATATTGTTTGTCCATCGAGTATATGTTGCATATGCATGACAAAATATCAAATGGTGTCTCTTAGCATTTACGAAGAAATAATTTTCTAACTATCTACATTTTTTTTGTTTATCTATTGAATATTAATTGATTTTTATTTTAGTTTATATTTAATTTATTGTTGTTAAGGATAAGTAGGAAATTTTGTTTCAATATCAGTAAAAAAGAGAGTTATTTTTGGTAGTGCCCACATTCCAGATTTTTTGGGATTTGTTTGAAACCGTGTCTCTGACCTTATCCGTTGTGAGAAATATGTTGCTTATTGAAGACAAATATGTTGCTTATTGAAGACAAATATGTTGCTTTTTTGGATATGTTTGAAATCGTATCTCTGAAATTCTCTCTTTCATTTCACAGTCAAACTTGCAATTAATATTGGCGATCCTCCAATTTTTAAGACCAATCATTTGCTTATGTATATATAAAGTGTTGCTTAATTGTTCTTATAAAGTTGCTTATGAACATGAACATTGTAGCTTATTTATTGACTCTATGTTCCATGCTTGACTACACAATAGATGTTTAAAATACCCTAATACATTTTAGTAATAATACATTGGAAATGGATGATTAATAATATGCCTGAGCAATGGACGGAGTGTACAAACAATTTCTGAGGCCCAACAGGAATTTAAATTTCGGACACCAAAAATTCATCATAAATTGTGTCAAAGCAAACATTGCGCCATCAAAAATATATCGCTTGTATAAATAACATTGCATATGTTATACCATAATATTGCTTATATAGCATTTGCATCCTGCTTAACTACTTTAAAAATTAAACCAAACTCAACCACAAATTTAAAAATCCAAAACAACATATAATATTCAACCATTTGGTCAAAATAAAAAAAAAACATCAGCATCGTTTTTCTATAATCCTACATTGTTCCAGCAAACTTCTTTGTCTCTCCCAGATTCAATTCCCTCTGCTCATTCATGTCATCCAAACAAATTACAACGGTATATTTCCTACACATCATCAATATTTGGTCTTAATAAGCAATATATTTGTACCAAGTATTTTTTGTCATTATAAGCAATATTTACTACACACATAAGCAAGTTGTACTAGCAGCATAAGCAACTCATATACATCTACCCATACGACCATCTAACAAAAAATCACAGTTACAACAAAATAAGCAACATTTTCTGCCTACGTAAGCAAGATCTTTCTGCTTAATAAGCAAACATGTAACAGTAAAAAATAAATGAATATCTGCAATGTACAAGCAATATTTTCTGTCTATGACAGCAGTGCATATATCCTTAATAAGCGACATTTAACATTAAAAAAGTATACATATCTCAAAAACTATTCTTCTCATAAACCCCCAAACACAGGCACTAAGAAACAAACTCATCTTATTCAAGAAGAACAACTATTAAACAATAATTGAAAAAAAAATCAACCTTCTACAGAGCAACAATGATTAAACAAAAAATATCTTTCTCAGAAAACTAGCATAAAAAAGAAAATTAAGCAAAAATCTCTACAGTAACTAAGGGATTTGTTTCCCCATAATTTGTTTTAAAGAACTAACAGATTTTTCTCCCCAGAAAAAAAAAACCTTCCAAAAAACGAGCACAAAAATCCCAAAAATGAAAAAAACCATAAACCCAACCAAGCATAAGCAGGATATAAAGCATGTAAAAGCAGAAAACAAACCATACATAAGCATAATTAACAACAACAATAAATAGTGGAAAATATCAGTAAGCAAACCAACAGACTTAAAGAAAACATAATAATAACATAATTTAACCCCTGTTACATCGAAAATAATTTACCCAAACCCCAACCTAAATCAAGAACATAACAAGAAAAATTTATTATAAAATCAGAAATATTATACATGATCATATACTTGTGCAAATGACTTAACACAAAATTCAGAAAATGAAGAGAAAAAAAACCTTGTTCCACAGACGATTTGACCGTCGACTTGAATATGTTGTGCCACCTCGAATAATTGCCATTGAGTTGGTGCCGCCTCGAAGAAAAGTTGTAGGGGAGATGATTATAGGATTCTTTTGCGAGAGATAGATGATTATAGTTGGGAGACGCTTTGCGGGGGAGTATAACCCTTGAAGAACTAACAATGGAGTAATATTTTCTCACAAACGGTTTATTTTTTGCAGAGAAGAATTTTGTGTCAGGAAAGGAGAATAACTCTTTTATGAGACTTCGTTTACCAAGTTGACGGGATATGAAAATATTTTGGATAAAATACATCTCCAAAAACGGCTCCTAAATTATAGTCCACTCCCCAAAATTAACTTCCCTCCCAAAACTGATTTTAATTAAAATTACCAAACAACCCTTTTTTATATTAAATTATATATTAAAAAATGGTAAAATTTGTTTAATCTCAACCGTTAAAAAATTAAATCAAGGCCTCAGATTTGGTATCTGTACTCACATAGGATATGTGGACTCACCTGATCCAAATCATATATATATATATATATATATTTGGTAACCTAGTTTCTATGCTTACATCTGACTATTCCAGTGGACAGCACCTTCGCCACCCCCCTCCCCTAGCTGATGTAGAGGGTGTTGGTTTGCTTGAGCTTATGAGATGTTTGAGAGTTGTTCTTTCAAAGTGTTTGGTGATTTTTTTTTAAATTATATTATTGAAAACAAATAGTTTCATTATACCATTATTTTTTGAGGAAATTACACTAAACCCTCCGTACTATCCACGTTTTTATATTTTACCATATAAACTATTTTTTGTTACACCTTATCATATGAACTATGTAAATTTTTGCACTTTGCACTATATAGACAACTTTACCCCTAACTTTTTTTTTAGAATAACGAAAATAGTTTGATGAAATGAGGGAAGAAGTAAATGCAAAATTGGAAGCTTGGAGAGAAGCACTCGAATCAAAAGGTTTTACTATAAGTAGGGCTAAAGCAGATACATGGAATGCCACTTTAGTTAAAACAACAGTAACAATGAGACAAAGGTTAAAATTGATGGACATGAAAGGAGTATAACAAAGAGTTTTAAACATTTAGGATCTATAATTGAAGAGAACGAAGAAATTAATAAAAATATCACACATAGGATCTAGATGGGTTGAAATAAATGGAGGAGCGCATCTTCTATTTTTTGTGATGGTAAAATACCATTAAAATTGAAAGAAAAGTTTTATAAAATGGTCATAAGGCCCACAATGCTTTATGGAGCAGAATGTTGGGCGACTAAATATAAACACGAAAAAAATTAGGGTAACAGAAATGAGAATGTCAAGATGGGTGTGCAAACACACTAGATTAGATAGAATAAGAAATGAACACATTAGAAACAAAGTGGGCGTAGCACTAATAGATGAGAAAATTAGAGAAACACGATTAAGATGGTTTAGACATGATTATATGAGACGTTTAGATGTACCTGTGCGACATGTAGACGGTAGGAAATCACTCACATTAATCAAAAGAGGCAGAGGAAGACCTAAAAAGACTTGGAAAGATACTATTAAACAAGACATGTGTAACACAGATTCTTATTGTCTGCGAAATAACAAACAAGAAAAATTGTACAAATTGAATTTATATAAATAAAAATATCAAAAGGTTACAATCTCTAGAAAATCCTTTGATTCTTTTTTTCAAGATCCAATAACTTCGGAATTTGATATTTTGGAGGTGGAATCGCCTATTTGATCTCCTCCAATTTTGAATTTGATTATCAATAACGTTAACCAAGGGCTTGGTAGCTTATTCCCAAATCAATGATGTGGTTTGTGCAGATTACACGATTAACACCTTGAATGCCATGGACTTCTTGAATTTGATCTTCTTGACTTGAGAGAATTTTCTCCAACACCTTTGTTGCTTGGATTTCTTCTCTTTTCATTTGTGTGTCCATGAATTATGAAGAGAACCTCTATTTATAGGTGTATGATACGGATTCTTGCCTAATTGTTGGATGAAACAGGGCGATTTGATTGGCCGATCATGATTTATCTTGCATATCTTGCCATAATCAAAAGATTGTGATTTGATTTATTTACCAAAACATTGGCAAATCACTTTCTTATTTGCATGATCTTATCTTGATGGCCAAGATTGAAGATTTCGATATTTCACAATATTTGGTAATAAATTTTGGTGTCTACAAATGCCTCCTCGCAATTTGTTCACGGACAACATGTCATGGAGTGAATGAATCGCAAAATCATTTCATTGGGATAAATATGAAGCACATAGATAGTTTATACTCATATCAGAGAGTTCTTGAATTTGTAGACAGTTTATTCTCATATCAAGGAGTCTTCATTTGAGTTTGAGACATGTTGATAGTTTACACTCGTATCAAAGAGTCTTCATTTGAGTTTGAGACATGTTGATAGTTTACACTCGTATCAAGGAGTATTCACTTGAGTTTGAGACATGTTGATAGTGTTTACACTTGTATCAAGGAGTCTTGATTTGGATTTGATATATGCAGATAGTTTATACTCGTATCAAGGAGTTGTTATTTAAATTTGAGATTTGTTGAAAATTTATACTCGTATCAAGGAGTATACATTTGAATATGAGATATATTGATAGTTTATACTTGTATCAAGGAGTATGCATTTGAATATGAGACATGATAATAGTTTATACTCTTATCAATGAGTAATACTGAAGACTTTGCTTTGAAAATTTTAGATAGTTTATGCTCATATCTGGGAGCCTTATTGATAGTTTATGCTCGTATCGGGAGCCATATTGATAGTTTATGCTCATATCAGGAGCCATATAAACAGTTTTATCTCTTGTCAAAGAGTTTTATTTGCCGAATATTTTAAGAGTCAACTTTCATTGCCCCCATGCTCAACTTCTTCACCTTCATCGTCATCGATATTACTTGGATATTCTTGTTGGTCAAAGTTCAAACTTATCTCAATAACATGTGCTCGAGTTGCTAATTCTTCAAAAGTTTTTGGCCTTATTCCTTGAAGTATGTAGCATAGACCCCAATGCATTCCTTGGATACACATCTCAATTGCTTAAGCTCTTGACAATTGATCTTTAGAAGTTGAGGCTTAAGTCCCTCCAATGATTGATGTAGTCAATGATAGACTCTTCCTTCCATTGACGTGAATTTGTGAGCTTAATCATGTTGATCATCCGCTATGTGCTATAGAAATGATTGAGAAACTCCCATTCCAATTGATCCCAACTGTCAATTAAATTCTCCTCAAAGTCAGCATACCAATCGAATGCACTTCCTTTCAAAGATCGAACAAATTGCTTCACTAAGTGATCTCCATATGTACCAGTGTCATTACATGTCTCGATAAAGTGAGCCACGTGTTGTCTTGGATTGTCTATACCATCGAATTGTTGGAACTTCGGGGGTTGATAGATAATGAGCATCTTCAAATTATCAATTCTCAAAGTATATGGCTTGGCGTAAGTTAGGGATGACTTGGAGCTTCCATCAAACTTGTCTTTAATAGTCCCCCTAATGAACTCTTTGAGTTGGTCAACTGGAATCAGCCCGTCAGATGAGATTTGCAACTCCTCAGTTCGAGACTTCTCACTTTCACATGTTTGGTGCTTTGTGGACATTTCAACATTATCTTGAGCTTCGACTTGTTTGTCCATTACACGACTTGAATCAACTCGGTCTACTTTGTCTATCAACTTCATGATTTGGGATTCTCGCTCTTGAACGTGTTTTGTAAGTCATTCAATAGTTGCTCTTCCAATGAAGTAGTTTGGATCACCATGATTGCTACAGTTTCAAAATTTGAGCTTGTAGAAAGTTCGTGTATGTCGAATGGGTCCAATGATTTTTTATTTGCAACTCCATACTTTCCATCTTGTTTCCACCCTCGTTTGTTGGAAAAGTAACTTCGTGTTTTGATTATTCGTCATCTTTTCTTGCCCCCTTATGCTTGTATTTGGGAGCAGTGGCTTCGTAGTTCAGCATTTATATGTCAACATGTGTGGACTTAGAATAGTTGGTCATCTTCGTTTATATTTGAACTTGATTTGAAGAGAAGAGATGAGAGGTAGAGATTGTCCAAATCTTGCCAAAAATTTGTAAACTGATTCTTATTGTCTGCGAAATAACAAACAAGAAAAATCGTACAAATTGAATTTATATAAATAAAAATATCAAAAGGTTACAATCTCTAGAAAATCCTCTGATTCTTCTTTTCAAGACCCAATAAATTCAAAATTTGATATTTTGTAGGTGGAATCGCTTATTTGATCTCCTCCAATTTTGAATTTGATTATCAATAATGTTGGTAGGGATTGGTAGCTTATTCCGAATCAATGTTATGATTTGAAGCGGTATGCGATGAACACCTTGAATGCCATGGACTTCTTGAATTTGATCTTCTTGACTTGAGAGAATTTTCTCATCACCTTTCTTGCTTGGCTTTCTTCTCTTTTTATTTGTGTGTCCATGAATTATAAAGAGAACCTCTATTTATAGGTGTATGATGGGGATTCTTGCCATAATTGTTGGATGGAACGGGATGATTTGATTGGCCGATCATGAATTAGAAAGAGGACTTCTGTTTATAGGTGTACATTGCATATCTTGTGATATTCAAAAGATTGCGATTTGATTTGATTTGACTTGATTTACTTACCAAAATATTGGTAAATCACTTCCTTATTTGCATGATCTTATCTTGATGGCCAAGATTGAAGATTTTGATATTTCACAATATTTGGTAATAAATTTTGGTGTCTACAAAATGTTATATCTAGAAATAAACTAAAATATGACTTATAACCATAAACGATGGCGTGATATGATCCGTATAGCCGATCCCATATAGTGAGATTAAATTTTAGTTTGTTGTTGTTGTTGTAGAATAATGAAATAGTTCATTATGGTCATTAGACTTATCATATTATCGTATATAAAATTAATATATTTTTAAATTCATACCTTGTTTCAAAGAAATATAGCTAGGTATTCTTAGTCGATTTTTAGGTTGCCTTTCGCACGTATAATTTTACTACTGCTCTTTACACTCAACCTTAATAGGCATCACAATGGTTCGTACCAACACGATAAAAAAAAGCAAAAAAATCACAGTAAAAAAATCCCCACTAACTTTGGACAATAGGGTCCAATCTTAATATTCGGCACTGACCAATTAAAAATAAAAAAATAATATAGGTTTAGTCAATTAGCAATGAAATATTCATCACTAACCAGAAATACCCTACTATATTCTATTAAAACAATGTATGAATTTAAGAGATATTAACTTTTTATATGGAAGCATGATGGGTTGGATATGATCATAATGAACAATTTTTATTATTTTAAGAAAAATAAAATTTTAGGGGTAAAACTGTCCATATAGGGCAAAGTGCACAAATTTATATTTCATATGGTAAAATATAAAAACACGAATAGCATAGGGGGTTTTGAGTAATTTTCTCTTAATTTTTTAACTATGTCGAGTGTGTTTGCTTGATCTTATAAGATATTTGAGAGTTGATAAAATCTTTCAAAGTGTTTCATAATTTTTTTTTTAAAAACAATTGTAAGTTATCAAAAGAATATGCACACTATTATGATCTTGTAAACTGCTTTATAAAAAATTCAAAATAAAATCTTATTACCTCATTCAATAGTATCTCATTCAATTTTCTCAAATTATCACTTTGTCCTTGCATCAGATTCAGAGTTCGCCTGACTGATAACAAGAAAGAAAGGTAAGAAAGTCATACTTTCTTGTACGCGAAAGACTTCAAATGGTTAACCAATTAAATGGTTAAGAGAATATATATATATATATATATATATATAGGGATTTGATCAAATGAGACCACATAATTAGAGTGAGACAGTGTGGACTAATCATGTCCACAAATCTGTAATTTTAGATGGTTGAGAGTTACCCAATTTAATAAATATTTTTGATTTATTTCAAATCTGAAAAGGGCAACAATGTAATTGTGTAATTACACATTTTTCATTCAATTTTGCTCTTTCTCCTTCATTCTCTCGAACTGAGTTTTCAATTAGCCATAAGTGCGCAAAAATACCACTGATTTCAACCGCGCCAATCGATCTACTCCGATCCACGCGCCCCCACCACCGACCGCGTAGTCCTCGCTTCCATAACCTTCACCAACGAATATTTAACCTCCTCCGACGAAGCTTACAGGTCACAGACATCTTTAGAAGCCGCCATACCAGGTCCCATTGTTGAAGAAAATGAAGCCCGGGCGAAGTTTGGGATGAACCGAGTGGTGGATGGCGTGAAAGAAGATGAGGAGCATGATGATGATGTTGATGTTCCGATGATGAAGATGATATCGAGAGATATTTTTGGAGTTTCAGAATAAAGGGCGGGGATTGGAGGATTGGTGAAGAAGACGATGCTGACGTGGAGAAAACGAGGGCCTACGAGGAGGCAGTGAGGATTACTGTATACTTAAATATTTTCGATGTATACTTATATGTGTTTTGTTGTATAAGTAGTTAATTTTTGATGTATGTATTTATGTTGTTGTATACATATGTTTTTTGATGTACACTTATATGTGTCTTGTTGTATACTTATATGTGTTTTGTTGTATATTTATTTTTTTGTTTGACAATTGTAATATGCAGTACAAATATGTTAAATATACAGCATAATAGTATTAAGTATACAGTAAATATATGTTAAATATACAGTACATTAATGAGCGTGATTTTCTCTCTCTTTATAACTGATTTATTTAATCCACGGTCCCCATATATTTTTGTTTGACCATTTTAATATGCAGTAAAATTATGTTAAACATACATTAAAATAGTGTTAAGCATACATCAAATATATGATAAATGTACAACATACTGCATGCCAGAGCCCAAACGTGATTTTCTCTCTCCAGCGCAATTTTCTCGCGATTTTCTCTCTCCTCACGTGATTCTCGCTATCCCAATAACTGATTCCATATATTTGAACGGTTCCCACATATTTGTTTTGACAATTATACCCTTATTTTGCCTTAATTAAATGTTTAATGTAATTTTAACCCCTATTTATCTTAGCCATTGATATAGATAAGGGAGGGTTGAGATGAGTCAACATTGTCGCACTATAATATGTGGTCTCATTGGATTCTCCCCCTATATATATATATATACATTATGCGTGTTTACATTCTTCTACTTTTCTCCCAAACTTTATTCTCGAGTATATTGACAGTGATGCATTACCCCCACGAAAACAACAGAGACAATAGACCGAAAATGGAAAGCTTCATTTAAAGCATTTCAGCTCCAGGCGAAAAAGATTGGTTATCTCTACTAATTTAAGTGTTTCCAAGTAATGCGAAATAGATTATCCGAACCAATAAAATGGATCAGTTCATTGGCAGAGATGAAATCGAGTCGTTCAGAAATGAGCTATCGGAGATTGGAAGAAGCTTGAGGTCGTCATTCCAGCTAGAGGTGTCCAACGGTTCGAACCGAACCGGCAAACCGGCGATTTCGAATCGTGGTCAATGGTTCGAAAACTGTTGACTCCGGTTTCGATTCGAACCGGATCCGTAAACCTTATTTTTAAGGTTAGGTTACGGTTCTAGATTTTCAAAACCGTAAACCGCCGGTTAAACCGGCGGTTTAACTTTTTATTTTATTTTTAAAAAAAACTAATTTTATTTGAAATTTGAATTTTCAAAATTCAAATTTCAAACGGTCACAAAAGTGACCGTTTGTGGTGATTTTTAACCGTGAATGGTGGTGGTTTCGGTTAAAACCGGCCGATTTTTCTTTTTTTTAAAAAAAAATTCAAAATTTGAAAAAGTCAACGGTCAAGATCATTTAACCGTTGATGATCAACGGTCAAGATCATTTGACCATTGAAAACCGCCGGTTTCGGTTAAAACCGGCGGTTTTTCGAATTTTTTTTTTTTGAATTTCAGATTTTTTTTCCTATAAATACCCCTTACAATTCATCCATTTTTCCTCACACCAAATTTCTAATCTCTCAATTATCTACATTCTCTACATTCTAATCTCCCAATTCAAGCTAAAGTGTTTGATTTTCAAGTTTAAATTTCAAGTTTCAATTTAATTTTTAGTAGTTTCATACTTTTAATTTCATTAGCTATTTTAAAAAAATGTTGAGCTGTGGAGGATCTTCCCGTCAATCTAAGGGCAAAGGTTTGGCGTTCGGCTCCGAGCAACAACCATCACCACCACCACGTTTTGAAGAAGCTTTCGATTTGAGCGAAGATAAAATCGAAGCTTGTTTTGCTAGTTTGCAACAAGAATGTGAGGCTCAACCGGAATCGCAACCGCCAACTCAAACTCAAAGTCGCCGAGCTCCGCCACTTAGATCCGATATTTTTTCAGTTTATTTTAAAAAAATTCCGGATCCTGCAACCGGCGGTTTCAAAGTTACTTGCAATTATTGCACTAATTCTTACAAGTTTAGAGGAGGGGGCGGTTATGGGACATTCACGAACCACCTCAACAAAAAACATCCGAATAAAGTTGGGCTAGATCGTGCTCAAACACAACTACCGACGGGATTCACGGGTTCTTCAACGGGTATGGAGTCTTCTTCGTTATTTAAATATACCGATATAAATGCTAGAAAAGAGACAACTTTATTTGTTAGTGGTATGTCACTCCCTTTTAACTTTGCCGATAATAAACATTTTGAAAGGTATACTAGACATGCTTTTAACCCTGCTGCTAATAAAATTTCACGTTCTACATTGACTCGCGATATTAAAAAACCAGTTTGTGAATAAGTTACAATTAATTAACTCATTTGCTAGTTTACAAACAAAAGTTTCGATTTGTTCGGATGTATGGAGTGACCATTGGCAAATAAGTTTTTATATGGGAATTACTTGTCATTAGGTTGATGATTCATGGACTTTGCAAAAACGTTTAATTGCATATAGAGATTTTAATGTTGAACATACCGCTATTAATATTTCTCATGAAATTCATACTATTTTACAAGAATATGGCTTAGTTACAAAAAAAATTTCAATTTCATTTGATAATGTTAGTGCTAATACGGCTAGTTTACCATCACTTATTAATATTTGTGAACCTTCTATTGGTGGTAAATTTTTTCATGTTCGTTGTATATGCCATATTATTAATTTATGTGTTCAAAATGGTTTAGCTACTTTAAAAGAAGAAATTGCACCTATTAGAAATGCGCTTTTATATTTATCAAGATTTTCTTTTTTTTTGAAAAAATGGGCGAGATATTGTAAAAATAATGGTTTGTACCCAAGAAAATTCTCGCCCGATGTGCCAACTCGTTGGAATTCTACATATAAAATGATAAATGATAGTTATGCATATAGAGAAGCTTTATGTTCATTTTTTGCCGATCAACAATGTGGCATAGTTTTATTTCCCAATCAATGGGATGCATGCTCTAATTTATGTCAACTTTTAAAGGTTTTTAAAGATGCCACCGAAGAATTATCCTGTGTTTATTATCCTACATCAATTTTAGTTGTAGATCGTTGTGTTAAAATTGCACTACTTTTTAGATCTCTCATGCCTTGTGCTACTTTAGGACCAACTATTGCTCAAATGGGATTAAAATGGTTAAAATATTTCACTTATATTCCTAATGTATTTTTAGTTGCAAAAATATTAGATCCTAGAGTAAGATTAGATGGTTTAGAAGAATTGTTAGGAATTTATTATGATGCTTTGTTTCCTATTAAAGAACATGACACTCTCATTCCAAGCGTTGTAGTAGAGAATGCTAAAAAATGTTTATATGATATTTTTAAATAATATTCAATAAAATTTGGTGATAGTTTTAGAGGCTCATCTAGTTCTGCTGTTTCTACACCCAATGTTGAACATACTAGTGATATTGGTACGTTTAATGAGGCGTCGGTATTTGCACCATTAGAGAATTTTTATGACGCGAGGATACCAAAACGTTCGAGAGTAGGTGTGACCCCTTATCTTGAACTTGATACATATTTAACATCTCCTTTTAATTATACTGAATTTGTAGTAGGGAAGTCAAAGTTCGATTTGTTAAAGTGGTGGTCAAAGAGGTCTTCCTATTTTCCTATAGTAACTTTAATTGCGAGGGAAATATTAGCAGTTCCTGCCTCAACCGTCTCCGTAGAGCAAGCATTCAGTGAGGGAGGTTATATTCTGGATCCTAGACGATCTAGATTAACAGTAGAAAATCTAGAGGCTCAAGCATTGCTCCACGATTGGACAAATGCCGAGTTGCGTGAGAAACACGTCAATTTTGATGATTCCGAAGAAAGCGATAATCTTGATAGCGGATCAAGTAACGAGTCACAAAATGATTGAAGAATCACGTTGCCACTTGCCACCTTCCCTAAGGTAAGTAAAAGGTAAGAGAACTACGTAGGGTTTTGATTCCTCTATGAGGATACGTAGGCAATTTTATTTCAATATTCAAAGTTAAATTTCAAATGTTTAACTTAGAATATTAAAATAAAACTCAAACCCATTTCTTTTTTTCTTTTTTTCTTTCTTTGTGGTTTGTACTTTGTAATTTAAATTTTATACGAAATTGTATTAACTTGTAATTTTATTTTTAAATTGTACTTTGGAATTGTAATATCTTAGAATATTTTATTTTGTAAATTGTAAGTTGTAATTTTACTTTTAAATCAATAAAATTATTTTTTGTGTTACTCAATTTCATTTCCTTCATCAATTGTGTTAATTTATTAATATTAAAAACTCAAAAATTCAAAAAAAGAAAAAAAGAAAAACCGGCCAAACCGAACCGGAACCACTGGAACTGAAACCGTCTATAAGACGGTTAGGTTCCGGTTCCACCCTTTGGGCAAATCGGAACCGGCGGTTCGGAACCGTTGGACATGTCTAATTCGGTAGTGGCAGCGAGTAGTTTTCGAATTATTGATTACCAAATTAAAATAATATTATGTAATTGTGTAATGACAATCCTGTCCTTTTCAGCTTTAGAATAAAACGAAAATAATTATTAAATTGGAAAAATCCCAACCATCTAATATTTGAGATTTGTGGCTAGGATTAGTCCACACTTGATGACGCCCGAGTCGAGCTGGAAGAAATTAATCCACGCAATTAGTCCAGCACACATCCGAGTAGGGGGGCCCTACAGGTGACGTCAGTAACGGTATCCGGTGACACGTCATGGATTAGGCTCGCCCGCTACCGAGCCCAACCACAGCATGGTTGCCGAGCCCCAAGCCCAAATTTCAGCGGGAAACGCATGCGCGACAGATTCATAAAAATAACCATTTGCCCATGCTTAGTGCTTTATTGGTATCAGAAACCGCCACGTGTCAGAAAGTTATTAAGAGGAGTCACCAAGTGGCAAGACTTGGCTGACATGCACGATTAGAAGGGGACATGTGTCCTTTTCAAATTATTTTACTGATTAGTACAAAGATGACTGTTGAAAAATCACTTATGAAAGGGGTATAAAAGGCCTCAATTAAGGAAAAAGAGAGGAAGGAAAAAACATAGAAAAAGCACCAGAAAACGTGTTATTATAAACAAGACCGACCCCGATAGTCCGGCTCGGCATTGTATCATAAAAGGCAGGATTAGCCATAAATAAACACACATTACGCACGCTTGTATTTCCACGTGTTAAATTTATTACATATTTTGCTTGTTGACCAAAACGCACGTCAACAACACTGTCTCACTCTAATTATGTGGTCTCATTTAATCCTAATCCTATATATATATATATATATATATGAGAATAATGGAGGAAATCATTTCAACGAATATAACATCATAACCTTCATTTTGAAAATAATAGTATCTTTTATCAATAATGTAAAGAAAATGCATCACTTTCCGCCTAAAATCCACTGAAAGCAAAGATAAGAAGTAAAATTGTCACGCTCCAAAACGGAAGTCGTGACACAGACAATCAAGCTTATGCCAGTTTACAAGCCAGCTCATTATTATGATCCAAACATAATTAGCAATTCCCAAAATATGCATAAATATCAAAATGGACTAAGTCTGGTACACTCGCAGCAGAATCAGAAAAATAACAATACAATCCACGTCATTACCATTCTTAAGGGTCTTACGCCCGACTATTATATAAGGAATTACTAGGGAATTTGTCCATTACAAAACGAGATTCAAACCGTCTTAAACAATTGCCAAATACATCAGAAAGCTAATCCATAGCTTCAAAATTGTCATTGTTGTCCTCCTTGTGTGGGTCCTTGCCTTCTGGTTGGGAAAACATGTGGGAGTGAGACGAAAATTCTCAGTGGGTGTGGTGCGTGTGTGCAAATATGGCGTACACTTATGCATGAAAATTATTTCATGGAGTTTTATGCATGAAACGTGCATATATTTTTATCATATTCTTAATAATTAATATTATCAATTTACAAGTCAAATCGGTCAGATATCAGTTAACAGAAGTGGTTGTACATGGAAGTGTGACGCCAACCCATAAATCAATCAGTAATGTTGCGCACAAATGTGACACAACTAGACCGTCCTTATTCGAAAGAGAAGTGTTGATCAAACATCGACTCCCCACGATTCACCTTATCCCTCCGATGGATAGGGTGAATCGCTTCCCGATGAAACACGACTAGGGGTGGTCACGATTCCGGAATCGCCAGATTTCGGTTCTCATTTTGGAAGAACCGCATCGGACCCGAGCGATTGCATCACAATTACGGTTTCAAAATCGAACCGGCAAGCGAGTTTGATCTCGGTTTTGGAACCCGATTCCTTCATGATTTCGGTTCTTGTTTTAATCGAACCGTTTGTTTATCTTTTAATAATTTTTTTATTTTTAAATGGTTTATCAATTTTGAGTTATAAAAAAGGGAAAAAAAAAAAAAAAGACTTTGATTTAATATTTAATTAAGTTTTGTACTTAATATTTAATAATAATATTAAATTTGTATGTATATATATATATATATATTGGAGTATAAAGGGATCAAAGTTCATGCAATTCACTTACAATATATGGTTTAAAATGTGTATCATTTAGTTACGAATATAAAACATCATAATAAATATTTAACATATCTTCTAAAGCATATTTTTATCCAAAAAAATAAATATTGTCGGTTTTAACCGCGGTTCCATCGACGGTTCTAACGACAAACGTTAAAGTTAAAGCTTTTGGTTCCACGGTTTTGGGACAAGAAACCAACCGAAATCAGATTACGATTCTGTTGCTCGGTTTTAGAACCGTTGATCACGGTTTTGATTCGGTTTGGAACCCGATTTGATTCCATTTGGCCACCCCAGGCATAGCGTCTCACGGTGGGGCGGCTAAACCCAGGATATCATCATAATCATGATTATACCCCGATCTACGACCAATCGCCCCGTCGGACTCTCCTATCCGACTCGAGGTTGAGGTTTGGACGATGGAGGCCGATACGGGATTGCAACCGAGCTACAACTACAAGAAAATTATGAATAGACATCACCAAAAAGATTATTTTTAGGTACACCAATCTCATACACGACTTATCCATTCCACGAGTTCGATAAGGACTTAGCTCATTCGAGCAATTAGCCAGTCAGTTAGAAAACCTGGAGTGTTCATAGACACACAAAATTTGGTATTAAGTTAACTAGGTTCAATTTCACGGTCTAGTTACTAGGTGAATAATCTAGCTAGATACGTTATTGGATTATGTATATTATGTAGAAGTCCGACTAATAAATCGGATAATAATAATAATAAAAATATAATTTTCATTGAATAATATAAAACATATTTAAAATTAATATAAATAAAATGACTTTGAAATTATAATTTTTTTTAGGTCCTTAGTGATTTTATTTTAAAATAAATCCTTTTTACTAATGAAGATATTTTCATATCGGGATTTAAAATTAAATAAGTTTTGATCCCGGACTCGGATCGAGGCAAAGTCAGTTCCTAAATTTTCTAAAATTTTTAAAGTATTATATTTCAGGGTGTCGGGGTCAAATATTTGAAATTTACAGATTAGCCCTTAATTTTTCATAAAGCAATATTTTCGACCCGATATTTTAAAAATAAATATTTCCTAAACCGGGAAGGTTTTTAATATGATTCCAAGCTTAAAAGTTCTTTAGGACAGTATTATTTTGAGGTAAAAATATTTTAAAATTTTCGCAGGTTAAGTACCTTATTTTTCGAAAGTTACATTTTTATCCCAAAAGTGATTTTGATGCTATCCGATTTTTTGTGAAATTTGGACTAGGGGTCCAGAATATTATTAAAAATAAGCTTGTATTATTTTTGGGGCAGTGACTGACCGAAATTTCAAAAATTTCAGTTAGGTCCCTTAAGAGTTTAAAAATTACCATTTTAGTGTCTAACTAGTCCTTTATTGCATTTGCTTGACCCGGAGGGTCCCCATTATTTTTCATCACTTATTATACAATATTTACAGTGTTTAGGGTCCAAAATTTGGATTTTCCAGAGTGGTCCTTCATAGTTTCGAAATTTATGCGTTTGGCCCTATATTTTATAATAATTACAAAATGGCCCAAACTCAATTTTTCTTCTTCTAAATCATAATTCCAGAATATATAAGCATGTACAAATATATATCTATACATTTCTAAGCTATTTTAGGGCATGCATAGTAATAAGCACATAAAAGCATAATAAAGAGCAATTTTGACTATTTATTATTATTGCAAGAAAACTCATAATAAGTATTATTTTTTTTGAAAATTCCAGAATATATAATACTGAAAATTTTATAATAAAAAAATTATGCATAATATAACACACACATAATCATGCTTTTTATGCATAAAAATGATGAGGAATTTGTGTAAAGTTTTCACCCACCTCTTGATTTTTGGTAGTAGGATGTCTAGGTGATTTCTCCCTCAGTATACTTCCTCAAACGTTCCAAGCTTCTTAGGGCAGCCCCTAGGTTGGAAGTTTGGTGTCAAAAAAATGGAAAAGGAGAAAGGAATAAGGAAGAGTATAGTTAAAGATCTTTACCTTATGTCTTTGCTTCTTGAAAGCCTTCTAAAGTCACAATCTTCAAGCCTAGTGCTCTTAAATTCTGACCCTTCTCTTTCAAGCTACATGGTATGAGTCTTCAAGTTAAGGGCGAAGAGGATAAGACTTGAGTTTTAGAAAGAAAATGTTGAAGAAAGAAATGGAGAATTCTTACCTTATTATCTTCAAATTTTCTACTTATGGAGTAGGAAGAAGATGTTTTTTTTTTGGTGAAATGACTAAGTGTGGGATGAAAGTGGTGTAAAACAGAGTCCTCCTCCTCTAACCTTCAAGTCCCCCCCAAGACTTAGCTTTCATTGTTTTTTTTTTTTTTTTTTTTTTTAAATTGGCATTTTGGTGGCTCATGCTTGGAAGTAGGGGTGTCAATTTGGGTTGGAGTCGGGTTCGTGGGTCGGGTTCGCGAGGTTCGCGTGTCGAAAAAATGATCGACCGGACGATTGCTATTTAATTATTCGTGTCGATTATTGAACCCGGACCCGACCGCTTATTTCACAGGTAACCGGACCGACCCACTTAACCCGTTTAATGAAATTATTTTAATATACATTTATTAGTTTTAACTGAATAAATTAATTTTTTTCAAAATCAATCACTATTATACACTATTCGATCAATAAACAATATTAAAATTCACAACATACAAAAAGAAATAACATAATTGCATAAATAACATAACATACTAATCATATTTTGAAGACAATATTAAAAAATACATGCATGATAATAATAAATACATAATTAAGGAGGTTTTATCATTTGAGTTTTAAAGATATGTCTTGTTTGTTGTTTTTTCTTACAATTAGTTATTTACGTAAAAAAATTAAATTCACAAACGGGTTAGGCGGGTTAAGCGGGTCATAGTAGGTGACCAGAACCCGACTGTTTAATTGGCGGAGTTAGTGGTCCGACCCATTTTTCGGACCGGACCACCCGGACCCATACCCATTAATTTCGTGTTAGGTTCGTGTCGGGTTTGCGTGTCGGGTCCTAAATTGACACCCCTACTTGGAAGTGTAAGAGTTGTGTCTTGGTTTGTGGAAAGGCTTGCATGCTAGAACAAGAAAAGGAAAATGACAAAAGCTTGCTTCTCCTCCCTATCCACTTGGCCACCCCTCATCATCCATCCTTCCAATTTTCTTATTTTTTTTTTTATATTTTGTGATAATTAAACCCCAATATCACATCTCCAATTCCCCTTATCACTTCTCTTATAGTTTAATCTTCTTATATTAGTCAAGAATCCTATCTCTACTCTTATGATAAGTCATTTTAAGTCTCTGTAGTTGCGTTTAATAAAATGCTAGTGTATGAGTTAATGAAATTATAAACTTAGGGATAATTAGCAATTATCAATTAGCAAGTTAAAGAAGATAAAATAAAATAAAATTAGTAGTTAAATAATAAGAATTCGAAATTAAGATCACATTTTATTAATAACAATATTGTGGCATTAGTCACGTAGTACATTATCAGGAATATTACAAATTCGAGCTAAATAAAAATCGAGGCCACACAAAAATAAGAAATGGAAAATCGTTAGTTATGACAAAATGTAGTGACATAAAATAATACAAATTTGCCTACTTCAAAAGAGGCATATCAGTCGAATGAATCATCTTTCAACGGCTGCTATCAAGTTTGAAGGGCTCAAAAGTACTAAGCAAGAACAATTATGTCTGGTTAAGGCAAAGCAGTCATGTGAAGTCTTACTAGAGAGGAGTATAAACCATCTTTAATATTGATCAGAGTATTATGGTTCCCTTTCTCCACAATGCTTCCATTTTTAAACACAGCAATCACGTCTGCTCCCCTGATTGTCGATAACCTATGTGCAACTACAACTGTTGTTCTACTCAGCATTACTTTGTCGAGCGCCTCTTGAACTATTTTCTCAGACTCACCATCTAACGCACTTGTAGCCTCGTCTAATAGTAGTATTTGTGGCCTCTTGACAATGGCTCGTGCAATGGCCACTCGTTGCTTTTGACCGCCTGATAGCTGAACTCCTCGCTCCCCAACTATCGCATCATATCCCTGCCATGGTCGACACAAGTTTTGAACATTATGAATCAAGACATATGGAGTGTTTGCAAAAACTTCTGTTTTTAAAAAAACAAAGTGATTTATTGTAGTAGAAGTGAAAAATAGTTGAAAATCAGAAGTTGAAAATTGTTTAAGTTAGAGAGTATTTGGTGAGTAAGTTGTAAAAGACCTTTTACATATTTCAATATGAAACCAGAAGCCGCTACTTTTTAGATTCTGCTTTAAATTATACAGAATTATAAACAGAAGTTTAACATTTGAAAGCACTAAAAACTGCTTATTTTCAGCCAAAAATTGACAATGTGTTTGCAAACACTTCCATAATATATGTTGGTTGAAGTAACTGCTGGATTCCAAAAATATCGACCTGTTGCAATCCACTAATGAATTCATGTGCATTTGCAGACTTTGCTGCAGCTATAATTTCTGCCTCGGTTGCACTTCCTTCCTTTCCACAGGCAATGTTGGCTCGGATTGTATCGTTAAACAAGACTGGCTCTTGGCTGACAAGCCCCATCTGCTGCCTTAGCCATTTCACCTGGAACTTGTGTATCTCAATTCCATCAAGAGTGATATGACCAGAATCAGGGTCATAAAATCTTTGAAGTAATGAGATCACTGTTGATTTCCCACTACCACTTTCCCCAACAAGAGCAACTATCTGAAATCATTAGGTCAACATTGATGAATTTACAAGGAAGTGTTTTTTTTTTTTTTGGACAAGTAATACGTAGGACATAATATTGTCACCTTGCCACTATTAATTGTCAAGGAAAGATCCCTCAAAATCTGAATGCCTGGCCTAGTCGGATAGCTGAAGTTGACATGCCTGAGTTCAATTTCTCCGTTGACATTTTCTAGAGTCAGGCCTGACTCGTCACCAGGATCAATCTCCGATTTCCTTTCAAGAATGGCAAATACTGAGGCAGCTGCACTTTTTGCTTTGCTTGAATCTGGAGCTAACGAGCTCGATGCTGATATTGCGATTGCCACCATGGTAAGAGCATAAAAAACCTGCATTTTATTTGTATAGTTTTATATATCCTCTACACCACAAGAAAATGAAAGCATGCAAGATGGAGCATATATATATATATATATATATATACACACACACACTTACACGAAAGACATCTGAGATGGTGATTTTTCCATCCTGAACAAGTCGGGCTCCTGCGTAAAAGCTGGTAGCGTAGACCGAATACAAAAAGCAAATAGACAAACCAAATCCTATTCCACTAATCAATCCTTGTTTAGTACCATTTGTGGCCGGTCCTTCACATTTCTTCTTGTACGTCTCTACAATCCTCTCTTGGGCACAAAATGAAGCAACCGTTCTGATATTACCAACAGCGTCATTAGCAACTTGACTTGCTTCCTCAAACATCAACTGCAGCCATTAGATGAAATAAAATGGACGTACCAAAAGGTCCAAGAAACCAAGATACCAAATCGAACTTCTGTTGCCATTTAGATATTTTCGTTATGGATCATTTTAGGGCCGATTAAAAAAACTTCATCCGATTAAAGCTAAAAAATTTCGAATCCAGGGTTTAGAAGATGTACCTTTGTATCTCTGTTGAACCCTTTGATGGACTTCATTTGTACATAATTGTTGAATCCTATCAGAGGTATCATTGCAAGGACAATAAGTGCCAACTGCCAACTTGCTTCAAAAGCTATGACCAACCCAACTACTACTGAAGCTGCTTGTTGAACGAGCTGCGCTAGAGCATCCCCAACTAAAGCACGAATAAGAGCTGCATCAGTAGAGAGCCTTGCACCTATAACACCGCTCGAGTTCTCAGGCTTATCAAACCAGCCTATCTCCATGTTAACCACCTTCTCAAAGCACATCAACCTAATTCTTTGTATCAACTTAGTCCCAGCCACACTAAATAGATATGCCCTTGATGGATAACCAATTAATGAGACCACTCCAAGAATGACAAACATCAAAGCCCAAAATTCTGAATCCTTCTTTAATTTATGTGGCAACTCATAGAAAGTTTTAATTACAAGAGAAAATAACAAGCCAAAAATGGGCAGGATTGCCCCAGTGATAATGGCAAATATAGCTCCTGCTACTAACACTGGTGCCTCGGGCTTGTTAAGATGAGCAAGGTGATAGATTGAGACTTCTGGAAGGTCTCTTGATCTTTCAGGAGAAATAGCATTTTCACCTGCAAGTAAGTTTTCCGAAAAACGAAGCATTGTAGGTGTGGCATTCGAGAATGACATTGAGTGACTACTGGTACCTCCTACTCCAGACGATCCTGAACTCAGAGAACGTATAAATGATATTCTTTTGCTAGAATCTGCATCAGATTCTTTTTTAATATCTTTGCCAACACTCTGATCCACGTCTTCATTTACTTCTTGAGAGCGTATGAGTTTAGAATACACCCCTTGAGGATCCTTCAGTAGGTCAAAGTGTGTGCCTGAAAGTTGAAGCACATAGCAAGTAATAAGTTTCCTTCAGGTTTGAAACCCGCCACAAGAAAGTTTTTAATCTTCTTGCTACGGTTAGGATATTCATCTAGATGACGTTAGTGTTATAGTTTCCCAATGTCCTGAAAGCACTTGTGCATGATTTTATTAACTGCATTTCCACAAACGAAGAATCAACAAGCATCAAACACAGGTCGTGTTTTGGAAAAAGCTCAAACATGTTTAATTTTTATAAATTAACAATATACTTGCAATAACTTTCCTACTTAAGCCTTAAAATCGGAATGCGACACTTTTATATATTTTGGTTTTTTATTCCTTTAAAGATAATAAATAATTTTTCTATTTCCCTTTAGCTCATAGAGGAAGTTTTGAGAATTTAGGCCTTGATCAATCCAAGATCTCCGTGGTATGCCTCTAACAAAATCAATTGGATTAAGTTACATATTAATTAAAGTGATTGAGGACTACTGAGATCCTGGATGATGGCAGCATTGATTAAAGATGTAATTCAATCTCTCCATATCTTTTTGGCTTGAAAATGTTGAATGATCCACATGAATGGTGGTGTTCGCTGTAGCTGATCAAGTTAAAATTATCTGAGGTGGAATGCAAATAAAAAAACTAGATAAACATATATTTCTGTTTTTTCACTGTTTTGGGCTTTTCTGAATCCACTTGGTACGTACAATAGAAACCCAATTCATTTGCACTCTAACCAATGACATCAATGAAGCTTAAAGGCAAAAACAAAAAGATAATTAAACATGATTGTACCTTTTTCAATCAGTTTTCCTTGGTGAAGTACTGCAATCATATTAGCATTTATAATGGTGCTCAGCCGATGCGCAACTATGACTGTTGTTCTGCTTATCATTACCTTCTCCAAAGCCCCTTGTACTATTCTTTCAGAGTCTGCATCTAGTGCACTTGTTGCCTCATCTAGAAGTAGAATTCTAGGGTCTTTGAGGATTGCTCTGGCTATTGCAACCCTTTGTTTCTGACCACCTGAAAGTTGAATGCCATGTTCCCCGACCGTGGTATCTAGCCCCTGCATAAATAGATAATTTCAATGCAGATAAAACTGGTTCCTTTTATTTTAGGGGGGACCGGTTATTAAAGGTAAAACATGTTAGAAATCAAACCTGGGGGAGTTTATCAATAAAATCAATTGCATTCGCTAACTCTGCCGCTTCTCTGATCTCTTCAAGAGTTGCTCCGTCTTTGCTATATGCAATATTATCCTTGATGCTGCCTGTGAAAAGCACAGGTTCTTGGCTAACTAAACCAATTTTTGATCGAATCCACTTAAGCTGGAATTCTCTGAGATCAATCCCATCAATCAAAACTTCACCAGCCAATGGATCATAAAATCTCTCTATCAAACTAATCACAGTAGACTTCCCACTTCCACTCTGTCCAACCAAAGCTGCAGTCGTGCCACTGGGAATAAATAGAGAAAATCCATTGAAGATTTGCTCCTTCGGTCTTGTTGGATAGCTGAAACAAACATCTCTCAACTCTATGTCTCCACGAATGTCATTTAATATCTTCCCTTTGGTATCATATGCATCTATGGTTGGTTTCCTATTAATTGTATCAAACATCTTGAATGCTGCTGCTTGGCCAGCGGCAAATGCAACCATGGGAGGAGCTGCTTGGCCCAGAGAACTGTAATTGAAAATTGCAAAATTATCAAGCTCAACAAGTGCAATAAAGTTTTTTTTATAGTGGAATACAAGAAATTTCTTCGCAAAACTTACATGGAACCTACTATCACTGCAAGGATTACCGTAAACACTTCACCTCCTGTATAACCTTTCTGCAAGATCATTTTTGCACCGAACCAAACCGCCAAACCATAACTGCAGAACATGATGAACATGAGGGATCCAGTACCTAGTCCATTACTCAACCCTACATATACATCGGATTTATAAGAGGTAGCAAGGAACTTCTTGTAGTTAACCACAGCCTGCTTCTCCCCGGTAAATGATGCCACCTGAACATAATCAAGACCATGTTGTGTTAATATTAGGGAGTGTTTGCAAAAACGAAGAAAAAGTGATTATCAGCTTTTGGCTGAAAAAAATAGTTTTTAGTGTGTTCAAATGCCAACTTCTCGCTTCTAATTCCGCATAATCTAATCGAATCTAAAAGCAAGGGGAGAGGGTGCTTTTGATTTTTGACTTTGCTCCTAGTTTGACTTTTACACACAATTAAAGCACTTATACAATTTGTTCATCAAATACTCTAACTTACTTTTAGCTTCTATTTGCAAACAAAACCAACTTTTGATCTGATTCTGCTATAATAAGCCACTTCTTCTAAAAACAAAAGTTTTTGCTAAATGTGATGAAATCTGGTGTGCAGAACCCGTGGTTAAACATTGGATTAGTGACTCACAGTTCTGATGGAGCCAATTGTTTGTTGGACTACATTGGCAGCATCGGCATATGCTTTTTGTGCTCGGGAAGCTATTTTGGACCTGAGAAAGTGCATGGTACCACCGGATATGACAATCAAAGGAATTGACGACAACATGACTAGCGTAAGAAGCCACCCTTTTACAAAGGCAATCACAAAGCCCCCTAAAAATGACGCAACCACCTGGACAAAGTTTCCCACCTACACATCATACAGACGGTGAGAAAGAAAATGCAATTCGTATGAACGATACACATCAAGATAGAGTCAAAGAGAAGCACCTTCTCCCCAATGGCATCTTGAATGAGAATTGTGTCACTAGACATCCTTCCAATTACTTCTCCAGTACTTACTTCCTGGTCAAAGTAAGCAATCTCTTGTCGCAGTATAGTTGTAAGATAAAGATTTCTCACTCTTGCAGACTGCCTCTCACCAGTAATCGTCCAACAAGCCACCTCTACAATCAAAAGAAAAAAAAAATCTTTAATTTTTATATTTTAGGGACAGGGCATAAAACTTTTGACAAAAATGATCATTACTCAAAACAAAAACTTTTTCAGCACTTACGCAGAAATGCTGCTGCCCCACACCCCAAAGCCAAGTAAACAAATTTGAGCGATACCTATAGTTTTTGATGGAGCTAAGTTAATTCAACAGCAGTTTCAATTTTCATGCATTAATTTAATTTGTATACGACAATTGATAGATACAATAAAGTTTTGCACCTTAATTAGATGGATTCTAGTCTTCGTCACATACCTTAGATACCTGCGATACGATGTCGTTGCTATTGGCTTCACCAAAAACATCTACTAGGTCCCCAAAAATGAAGGTCATTAGGGGCTGTGACAATCCATTGCCAATGGCGGCAATTGTACCTACTGTCATCAAAATTCTGTCCCAAGAATCAGAAAAGGAGAATAGCTTATAAAACGGGACGGTCTTCGTGGTCTCCGTTTCCTCAGCTTGTTCTGTTTCCAAGGTATCACTTCTTAATGTAGAATCCTGATTTATGTCAGTGACACCCATATTTACAGTTCTAATTCCTTGGTCAACTACCGGGCAGTGTAACAGTTATATATCTGTTCAGAAAAGTTCCATCAATATTAATTCAGCCTATGTAATCTTACAATCATTAAAGCTAAAACAGTTATCAAATGACTTCATAAGTATTGCTAATATTGGTTAACTGAATCTACTGGAGGCTAAAAGAAGAAAGCAAAAAAATATTCCAAAAGTCTCGAAAATAAAAATCATATCTAAACTTCTCATCCAACATAGACAGCTAAATTGGACTAAAAAAGTGCTATTTTTAGGCTTAAAATTAGTATCTGAGCCCAGCAATATCTAAAAATGCCACAAAAGTCCCTGAAAATTACCAAGATAAAGACAATGCTTCAAGCAGACCAGAAAATCTTAACAGATTTAATTTTATGTTATACCAAACATCACATCTATGTATCGTAAATTCCATCGAACAGTTAGAGGACATCATAATCTGCTTCGCGCAAAACAATCATATAAAAGAGATACTTAATAATGCAAGTGGAATGAATGTTGGAAAACACTGTCACCTTCACAATCAACTACCACCAATGCCAAACATAAATATTCTCAAGCAACAATACATTCAGCAAGCAAAAACAACAAAACGACTAAAACAAACATATGGAAGAAACGATTCAAGTTTCACAAATTTCTTATCTCAGAGACTGTTCAACACAGGAAAAGGCTATAACCTGCAGAAAGGAACCGCATTCTGCAGTTCTATTTCATGAAAACTCTCTGAAATATTTTCTTCCAAACGGAGATTTTCGACAGCTTCCCTGTCAATGAGGTTTGCAGGGGAAATTGAATATAGAGCCATAGGAATAATCTTTAACTAAGATATTACAAAACAGTTGACTACAGATCAACTCTCTATTTTTTTAAAGGTGTATGAAGTAAAGTCTAAGGTTCTTGACAGAGAAAGAATGCCACCTGATAGTAGCATTTCTTCTTGTGCACGATGTATGCATTGTTTATATGTTTATCTATGTATAATAAACCAGCTTGAACTCGCGTTCAACTTTAAAAATATTTTTTCACGCTAAAGTATAAGGGTTGATTACAAAAAATATCCCTAGGTATGAGGGACTGCCCCTCTGCCCCACATGAAATTTGTGTAAACTTGATAATCGTCAAATTCCAACGAAAAAAAATGGAAAAATGAAGATTAAAAAAAGTGGACAGATAAAATTACCCCAATCTAGTTTAGAACTATTTTTTAACCATTGATATTACTCACAATAACGGTCGTCCAGTTAAGACTGCAATGATGGGGCATAAGTTTTTTTAAGAAAAAAGTTTAGAACCTTTTTTGTGTTGTTTATGAAAAATAAGAAGGGTGAGAATTTTGGTCTGAAACTATGGATAAATGAGTTTTGGTAGTGTTATTATATTTAATTGAATTTGAGTTTGTATTTTATTTGAAAATGATAAATATGCCAAGTTTTTAGGATTTTTAGAATGGGTATAATTTGACATTGTTAGTAGCAAAGAGAATGAGTATATAGTTGTAATTATTCTTGAAATGTGCAAGAAAATTTAATTCGATTTTTCTTGAAGAATTTTGTGGGCACTAAGGTAGGCAGTTAGGTGGACGATTGGACGGTGAGGTGGTCGGCAGTATGGTGTAGCGACATAAATCCAATTTTAATATTTGGGGGCATTTTCCATGGGGAAATTGTGGAAATGAGGTAACAATAAAAGTAAATAATCAAATTAGGGTGGAAATTAGGAGTATTGTTTATACAAGTGGAGGCGCAATCATCAATTGCGCCTAAAAAAATAGGCTGAATGGGAGGCGCAACTGGTGATTGGCCAACCACAAAAAATATTATTTATTTATTTTTTATTCCAAACGCAATAGCCAATTTGTGCCGAGTCGGGATTGAACAAAAAAAAGGCTGAAAAATGAAGATGGGGTCGGATGGGGGTGGGGAGGGTGGCGCAACATAACATTGCGCCTAGTTATCTTATATATTCCAAAGGGGAGGGTGTGGCATGGGGATGGCACAACACTGGTGGAAAATAGAGGGTGGGTAGTTTTTTTATTATCTTATATAATAATAAATTAATAACCATCTCATTTAATTAATGTGTATGAGAAATTCATAAATAATCTTTTTGTTATTTTATCTGTTCTTAACGTATAAAATATCGAATTAATTAGTTTTTTACGATATTCAGTTTGACATCCATATTGCATATTTTTGTAAGAAGATAAACACATAGTCATAAATTGGGTCTCGATTTGAGAAGGTTGAAAATTTAAGCCTTAAATTGATGGATTTTCTTAAACTATTAGGAAAATGCACATGACACAATACGAAACGGATGTCTCACAAATATACAGCTCGTGTATTACACGGCAGTCTCATCTAGTTTAATATAATAATAAAGAATTGGGGTAAACCCAAATAACCAACTATACATATATTATAAATATCCAGAATAATTTTAAAACTCAATACAAAATAAAATTTTGAATAAATATATCTTGTATTTTTTATTTATTATGTTTATATTTTATTTTATGTATGCAATATGAATATCAAACTGAAGATCGTAAAAAAAATAATTAATTTGATATATTATACGTTAAAAACAGATAAAAATAAAAAAAAATTATGGATTGCTCATACACATTAATTAAATGAGATAGTTATTAATTTATATTATTTAAGATAATAAAAAAACTAATCATCCCCTCCCCACCCGGCCACCCCCATCCCACCCCCTATTTTCCACCAACGTTGTGCCACCCCCACGCCCCACCCCTTCCCTTTGGAATTATATAAGATAACTAGCCATCCCCCACCCCACCCCACTCCACCTCACCTCACCCCCACCTCCACTTTTCAATATTTTTATTGTTCAATCTATTGTCTATTGCGCCTGTAATTAAAAACAAATAAAAAAAATATTTCTTGGGGCTGGCGCGATCACCAATTGTGTTAGGCATCACAGAATCATTATGAAACTAAATGAATGAACTTGAGAGAAAAATACAAATTTTATTTCTCACACGAATAGATTTACATGGAGATTTACATACTCACAAAAAAACTCTCAAAAACTCACTCAATCTCTCAAGGATTGAATTTGACCACTCTCAATGATCTCTTTACTCTCTCTGTGATATTTTACTTACAAGGGATGATTTACAACTGATGAAATGTGTCCTATTTATAGAGGTGGGAGAAGGTGTGAATGGTTGAAAACTTCGACCATGAAAAGCTGTTGTATCTTCTTTGTCAAAATTGAGTTGCTATAGGACGGTAGGTGGTGGCTGTTTGCTTCTAGATATTGGCTGAACAAGTTTGAATTGTATTCTTCAATTCTCCCCCTTCGGCCATATCTGGAACAAGCACCCATGCTATGTCTCTGGATAAATCAAGCTTTTCTCGTGTAACCACATTCGTCAATATTTCTAATGGATTCTCCTTTATGTGGATCTTACGAGTTTCAACTATTGTCGTTCTATTGTATCGTGTATCCAATGATATCTAATGTCAATATGTTTTGTTCGGGAATGGTACATGGACTTCTTGCTGAAATCCAGAGCACTCTGGCTGTCACAATGTACCTTGTAATCCTTTTGCTTGATTCCAAGTTCTTGAAGATAACACTTTAGCCACAACATTTCTTTACCAGCTTCAGCAATATACTCTGCTTCTGTTGTGGATAAAGTAACACACTTATACAGTCTTGACTGCCATGAAACAGCTCCCCCTGCGAACGTGTAGATAAATCCTGAAGTAGATTTTCTACTATCAAGATCTCTTGCCATATATGCATTTGTATAGCCATCCAAGACTGGATCAACTCCCCCATAGCAAAGACATGTTTTTGACGTACCCTTCAAGTACCTGAGAATCCATTTCACTGTCTCACAATGCTCCTTTACGGGGTTAGAGAGAAAACGACTCACTGTTCCCACTGCATGAGCAATATCTGGTCTTGTACACACCATTGCATACATTAGACTTCCAACTGCTGAAGAATATGGTACCGATGACATTTCCTCATCTTCCTTGGATAAGGGGCATGCACTCTTGCTCAACTTGAAGTTCTTTGGCTAGTGGAATCTTTGGTAGTTTGACGTTGTTCATATTGAACCTCTCGAGCACCCATTCAATATACTTCTCCTGAGATAACCATAACCTCCAGTCCTTTCTGTCTCGAACTATCTACATTCCAAAAATCTGTTGAGCCGATCCTAAGTCTTTCATGTCAAAGGACTTCGAAAGTTCTTTCTTCAGCTGAGTAATCTTCGTTACATCTTTTCCCACGATCAGAATATCGTCTACATATAGTAGAAGATCAATGAAATTTCCGTCTAAAAACTTTTGAATGTAAACACATTCATGCATTAGTCTTCTTATAGACTTGACTCACCATACACGATTCAAATTTTGTTTACCACTGCCTTGGTGCCTGCTTTAGACCTTACAAGCTTTTATTGAGCTTGCAAACGAGATTATCACCTGAAATCTCAAAACCTTCTGGTTGCTCCATGTAGATCTCTTCTTTTAGATCTCTGTGAAGAAATGTTGTCTTCACATTCATTTGTTCAAGCTCCAAGTTCATACTTGCTACTAAACCAAGAATAACTCTAATTGATGTCATCTTGACTACTGGTGAAAAAATCTCATCAAAGTCGATTCTCTTTTTCTGCTGAAATCCCTTGACTACCAGCTGAGCTTTGTGTTTCACCACTTTTCCACTGTCATGTTTCTTCAGCTTGAACACCCATTTGTTTCTCAATGCCTTCTTCCCTTTTGGAAGTTCTACGATCTTATAAGTATGATTCTTCTGCAGAGATTCCATTTCATCATGCATTGCTTGACCATTTTTATTTGTCCTTATGAGATCTTCTTCTTGGAAACTCTCACGGTTCTCTATCTTGATGCGAAGGTAATCGATTCGAATATCTTCTAGATGGAATCCGTCCTCGTTTGACCTACGAACTTCTAGAATAGTCGAGGAGATTCACCATCATCCTGGCTTTTTGATGGTACATGAGCATTTGGTAGAGCGGGTTGTGGCCCTCCCTGCTCAACACCTTCTTCTACCTCCTCATATTCGGCTTCTGGTATATCTTCAGGCACTACGTCACTGTTTCTCACGAACGGTTCTGGTGTTGCATTTGAGATTTGAGCACCAATATTTGACTTGTGAGACATTGTGGGTTTTTCAGTGTCTTCTATTGTCTTACTTTCATGGAACACTACGTCCCTACTTCTAATCACCTTCTTCCTCTTTGGATCCCATAACCTGTATCCAAATTCTTCATCTCCATAGCCAATGAAAATGCATGAAGTGGTCCTTGTATCAAGCTTCTGTCTAAGCTCTTTGGATACATGTGCATATGCTAAACATCCAAATACTCTCAAGTGGGAGTATGGTGGATCCTTCCCGCACCGCTCCCGATTTCTCAGGAACTTCAAAATTGATGTCGATGGCGATATATTGATCAGGTAACAAGCAACTCTGACTGCTTCTCCCCAGAATGGCTTTGGAATCTTAACCATACTGAGCATGCTCCGAACACGTTCCATGATTGTCCGGTTCATTCTTTCGGCTACACCGTTATGTTGAGAGGTGCGTGGGACCGTCTTCTCATGTCGAATGCCATATGTTTTGCAGAGGCATCGAACACTTTAAAAGTGTATTCGCCTCCATTATCTGATCGAAGATACTTTAGCATTTTTCTTGTTTCACGTTCTACCATGACATGAAATAATTTGAAATATTCAAACACCTAGTCTTTTATCTTCAAGAATACACCCACAACTTTCGGGAAGCATCGTCAATAAATGTCAGAAAATATTTGTTACCGCCTAGTGATTCAACCTCCAGGGGACCGCAAACATCATAGTGCACCAAACTGAGCAACTCCGATCTTCACGTTAAAGAGGTACTAAACGAGACTCTTTGTTGCTTACTAAATAGACAATGATTGCAAGGATCCAGTGCAGCGTCCTTGTCAACATTGATAAGCTCCTTCTTTATCAAGGTAGATAACCCTTTCTCACTCATGTGACCGAGTCTTCCTTACATACCTTAGATACCTGCGACACAACGTCATTGCTATTGGCTTTACCAAAAAAATCTATTAGGTCCCCAAAAATGAAGGTCACGAAGGGCTGTGACAATCCATTGCCAATGGCAGCAATTGCACCTAATGTCATCAAAACTTTGTCCCACGAATCGGAGAAGGAAAATAGCTTATAACATTATGGTCTTCGTGGTATTCGTTTCCTCAGCTTGTTCTGTTTCCAGTGTATCCCTTCTTAATGTGGAATCCTGATCATTTATGTCAGTGACACCCATATCTGCAGTCTAATTCCTTGTTCAACTACCGGGCAGTACAACAATTATACATATGTTCAAAAACGTTTCATCTATATTAATTCAGCTATGATATCAAAATAATCTTACAATCATAAAAGTTGAAACAGTGATCAAATGACTTCACAGTCACAAGTATTACTAAAATTGGTTAACAGAATCTACTGGAGTCTAAAAGAAGAAAGCAAAATAATCATGCAAAAGTCTTGAAAACCAAATAATATCTAAACTTCTCATCGCACGTAGGCAGCGAAATAGGACGAATAAGTGCAATTTTTAGGCTTAAACTAGTTTCTTAGACTAGCAATATCTAAAAATACCACAAAAGTCCCTGAGAATTACAAAGAAAACACAGTGCTTCTAGCAGACCAGAATATCTTAATAATTTTAATTTTCTGTAACAACACATCTATGTATCGTACATATTGTCGAACAGTTAGAGGACATCATAGCCTGCTTCTAACAAAACAATCATCTAAGAGAGATACTTATAATGCAAGTGAATAAATGTTGGAAAACATCGTCACCTTCAACCATCAACTACCACCAACGCTTCTATATTCTCAAGCACCAACACTCTCAAACAAACATATGGAAGAAAAGATTCAAATTTCACCAATTTCTTATCTCAGAGATTGTTCAATAGAAAACCGTAACAAAGGAAAAGGTTATAACCTGCAGAAAGGAGTCGCATTATGCATTTCTATTTCATGAAAACTCTGTGAAATATTTTCTTCCAATCTGAGATTTTCGATGACTTCATCACAATGAGATTTGCGGGGAAATCGAATATAGAGCCATAGGAATAATTTTTAACTAAGATATTGCAATACCGTTGACTACAGATCAGTTCTATATATTTTTAAGGTTGTGGAGTAAAGTCTCAGGTTCTTGACAGAGAAAGAATGCCACCTGATAGTAGTATTTCATTTTGTGCACGATGTATGCATTATTTATGTTTAGGGTGGCGCTAATGGCACCCTTTTTTTTATGAGTACACTCACCTTCTAATTACACTACCTCCCACTTTTTCAAATATGGCACAATTGTTAAATACACCCCCCCTTTTTTTTCCAATTTTACCCTTTCATGAAAAACCCTATGTGACACAATGGCAAGATGACACGATGGGCACATGGCACGATGGGTTTTCTGCCATATGCCACATGGCACGATGACATGATGGCACGATGGCATTTTCACCATCATGCCACATGGCACGATGGCATGATGGCACGATGGCAAAAACATGGCACGATGGCCCGTGTGGCACGATGGGTGTGTACGGTGGCACAATGAATTTTTTTCATAGCCCGTGATCGTCTTAAGTATCGCACTTTCTCTTTCGCAGGCGACAATATTTTTCAACCTGAAAATTTAAGAAATAACATATTTTATGCTATAAACTAATAATATACATTCATTATTTGGGTTTATTGTTCGAATCTTCAACAATTTGGGCGTTGGAAAAATCTAGGGTTTGTATAAAAAAAAAATTAACTTTCTTCGAGAAGAAGAAGAATGTGGGTGAATGATGTTAATGTATTGAGAACTTATTTAAGTAAGGGTAATATAGTCATTTAAGCGAATGACATTTTTGCAATTTTATAGAGGTGGGTGTACTCATCAATTTTGGGGGTGTTAATAGCGCAACCCTTATGTTTATCCGTATATAGTAAATCGGACGGGATCTTTTATTGTAAAATGTTATTTATTTTACCGTACGGATGATTGACATGTTTATAAATATATACATTTTTTTTGAAAGCTGACATGTGTATAAATGTTACCATATGAAAAATCCACAATTTAGGCATGATTTATGCTTTAAAATTAATATGGTAACTTTTATAGCGGATGGGATCTTCTATTCCATGGTGTTTCATCTCCTACAAATGATTGACACGTGTATAGAAGTTATCATATTAAAATTCCACAATTTAGGCATGATTTATGCTCCCACCCCACAATTTAGACATGATTTATGCTCCAAAATTAATATGGTAACTTTTATACACGTGATAATCATTCGTGCGGTGGAATAGGAGATGAATATATCATCCTGGAATAGATGATCACATCCGCTTTTATATAGACGTGTCAATTATCCATGTGGTGAAATAGGAGATGAAACACCATTTTGCAATAAAAGATCCCATCTGGTAATAAACCAACTTGAACTCACGTTCAACTCGGATGGGATCTTCTACTCAGGATGGTGTTTCATCTTAATGGCAACTTGTATACACGTGGGAATCATCCGTATGGTGGAATATGAGATGAAATAATATCTTGGAATAAAAGATCTCATTCGCGTTCAAACTTAAAAATATTTTTCACGCCAAAGTATATGGGTTAGTTACAAAAAATGCTCGTGGGTTAAAGGTAATTACAAAGAGGAAAAAAAACAGCTAAGTTTTAAAATTACAAAACGAACCGAATCCAGTTTGAAACTTTTTTTGTTGTTTACAGGGAAATCATAGAGGTGATAATTGATTCTTTTAGAGATTTTGAGGACTAATTTTTATTTATGTAATTTGTTGCACCTGCACCTCTGAGGACTCAATATGAAAGAGAAAGGTGTTCCTTTTACCCCGAAAGTCGTCCGGTTTCTCACCTGTCGCAGAAACTCTTTTAAGAAAAAAAGACTAAAAAAACGATTTAAGGTGGCATTGTCCACAGAGAACCCACCCCAAAGGAAAATAAAAAAAATTCAATTATTCTTGTTGTTTATTTATTTATTCAAATGTCAATTTTCCTTTTTTACTAATAACATTATAATTTATGTTAAACTGGATGATGTTTTTGAAGTTATAATAGCTTGCATGAGGCCTTTTGTAATATTTTGTGAATAGTCAAATGACATTTTTGTCTACTTATAAATCGGGAACATTACTACATGGAAATTTTTGGATTTTCAAGTTAATTTTTTTAAATACGTCATCAAATTTCGTTAGGTTAACTAATGTTGGGGTAAAAGCGTGCCATTAGGCGCTTGGTTGTTCTCGTCATTAGGCCGTAATCTTTAGATGAGATAAACCTCATGTATACTTTTGTAAGTTTGAAACTTAGTGGGTTTTTTTTGTTTTTGAATTACCAAACTTCATGTGTACTTTTGTAATTAGCCCTGTTATAAATGTTATTTACTATTATCGGGTTGAAAAGTATTGATTGAGAAAATATTTTCAACGAAATATTTGCAATAATTTTGTGTTATTAAAATTATAGGAGATCAAAGAAAGGGATCAACCATCTCTTTTTTTTTTTTTGAAAGGAAATATTATTAAGAAACATGAACATTACAAACATTGTCAAGGTGAGCAACCACAAAACCCGGAGGCTCCACCCAAGTAGTAGGATCAACCATCTCTTATTAATTACTACTATGCTAAATAAATACATCATGAATTTGTTCATTTAGAAATCTATCATATATACTAAAAGAAAAATCAAAGTTAAACACATGTCTCCACCTCATTAATTTTGGACATTTGTCAACTTCTCATTCTTCCAATTACACATGGCGGGTTCACATTTATCCACGTAGCAACCCTATGTACAAATTTAAAAGATAACAAATAATCCAAACAACAAATTTAAAAGATAACAAATAGCCCAAAAATTAAGGATTATATCTACACCATAATTTAAATTTGTTATATTTTGATTTAGTATATCCTTTAAATTTATTATATTTTAAGTTATTATATTATATCATACGTATCAAACAATAATTTTAATAAATAAAAAATTTAAAAGATAAAAATAACCCAAAATCAATAATTCTATCTACACTATATTCTAAATTTCTTATCTTTTAATTTATCATCTTTTAAGTTATTATATTATACATATCAAATAAAATACAAAAAATAGGAATAAACACCTTCGTAATAAATAATGTAGTTTCTGAGAAGTTTTTCATAATTTGAAGTCAACTATTTGTATTATACTCTTATAAATTTTGAATTTATTTTTCTAATATTTCTAGCTAATTAATATTTTGAATCTCATACAACTATTACAAATAAATTTGTGACATTAAAATTTTATCTTTGACAAATCTCGTCATTTCACGGGTGTTATTCTAGTTGTAAAAAAATTTGAATCGAGGAGTTTGCATTGGGCCCTTTAAGAGCGGTTCCTAGTAGACCTCACTAGTGTGGGTTGGGCTTCATGCAGTGAAACCAGAAACAGCCCGCTTAGAGTGGGCTTTTCTTCTGAAAAAAGCGCGGGGCACGTATGTAATTCTAAAGCAAACGGCGGACATTTCTCGTAAAAGCAGCAAAGCTTTATAAATCTCGCTCAGGGGAATTAGGGTTTCTCCTCAGCGCCCCAAAGCTCAGGGAAGTTAAACGCGGTGCATTTTAGCAGCAGCGGCAGCAAACAACAACAACAATGGTGGAGAAGGGTAGTAAGGGAAGGAAGGAGGAGGTCGTTACCAGGGAGTACACGATCAATCTCCACAAACGCCTCCACGGATGGTATTCACTCTCTCTCTCTCTCTCTCTCTCTCCGCACACACACATACGCACGTTTGTATGCTGTATTGATGTGTGTTTTTGAGTGCATTTTTATTTAAATTCGGTTTTGGATCTTTAGTAGCCTCCTTTTACTTTCCTCGTTGAAATATTGAGCTCAAGTTTGATGTATAACACTGCTTTGTATTTGCATTCTCCGTTCAATACTGTGCTGCATATGCTAGTATTGTGCCTATAATCTTCTTACTGTTTTGTTGCGAGATGGTATTTAATCCTTAAATCACGTTAGCAAAATGGTTTCTGGAATTTTGCTCTGTAACATGGAACTTGATTGCATTACCTCCAAGTCTGCCAAAATATTTGAACTTGAACGGAAGTTTAAGTAAATATGTAATGCTATGATCATAATCAATCTGAGTAAAGTTTTTGACTGAAAATAGACCGTCTGTAGAAATCCAGGGAAGATAATTGGCAATAGTTGATAATATGTTGCCCATGTTATAAGCAAGTGTTATTCCAGTTGAATTGCTATTTGGTTGTTATGAATCCCCTGTTAGATCACCATAACACTTGGTAGAGGGCCGGAGGTGATATCTAGTTTCTAAGGTGTTAGCGAAGGGCCTAGACAATTGTCGCAGAGTCTTCTTTTATTTTTATTCATATCAAAAAACTCAGGACTTCAGACTAGCTTTGCTTTTTTGAGTTTAATATGGTTCAGCTCCTACTCTCTTATTGGTATATCCGGTGGCTGATTATTTGTCATGTATTATTTATGCTCCTATTTTATCACATGTTCTTCATTATGTCCAACAAATCTTTGCATTGTAAAAGTTGTATGCTTTGCCTTCTTTTCTCGACATAGCTGCAAACATGTGATGCTTGCTTGCGTTGGATTGTTTAAATAATTATAAGTGGTGAGATCCTACTCTAAAATGAGAAGTTAAAGTGAGTAAAATGTAGTTTCAGAAGAAATTCATTATGATTGACTAGATTCGCCTTTGCGTACGTAATTCTCAGATAAGCATACAAATGCGATCCTGGTTATAAGGCTGGTAATTCCAAGTGAAGTCTGTTTATGTGGTAGCCTAAAAAAAGTTCAAGTTTTTACTTATTTTGCATCAATTATAAATGTTCTGCTGAATTTAAGTTGCAATGTTGTATTATTTGATTATACCACATGATGCTTCAGTATATCATTTGACCTGATTACATATTTGAGTGTAGTACCTTCAAGAAGAAGGCTCCAAATGCTATCAAGGAAATCAGAAAGTTTGCCCAGAAGGCCATGGGGACTACAGATGTCAGAGTTGATGTCAAGTTGAACAAACATATATGGAGCCGTGGAATTCGTAGTGTGCCAAGAAGAATCCGTGTTCGCATTGCCCGAAAGAGGAACGATGACGAAGACGCGAAAGAGGAGCTTTACTCTTTGGTGACTGTTGCAGAAATTCCAGATGGAGGGTTGAAGGGATTGGGCACCCAAGTCATTGATGAGGAAGAATGATTTATTTCTGTTTTAAGCGCTTGCTAGATTCAATTTTGCTGAACCTCAGGGTCCTATTATGTTTAGGAAAGTTCATTTGAAGGATTATTATGTGACTTTATGCAATTCTACCTGTTTGAGACATGTATCTTCATTTAGTGTCAGCTTGATATTGTTTCTGTTACATTGAAAAGTACGACATTTAATTTGCTTGTGCTCATGGAGATGTGGTCTTTTATAATGGTTGGTTCTTAATTGGTCATGTTTACCTTTGTCACTGCGAGTGGATGTTTGTTTTGGCAGGAAAATTATATAAAATCTTGGTACATTTTATGTAGAGATATTTGGTTTTTGGCCCGGAGCCTGTTACTGATCATCATTCTGTGTTTCGTGCAAATTATGTTGCAGAATGGAGGTAATTCTTGCTATCCTAATTGCCCATGAATTATGTCAATGATAATTTGAGGATGTTAGTAAAAGGGGTCAGAATGAGCTATAAGTCTAGGTTCATTTACATGTTGAAATACAATCAACGTAAAAAGATTTACCGGATAAAACCCAAAAGAAAATGCATCTAAGTTGCCTATTTATCTAATTTCATGTTTATTTAATTAATTATGAACTATCAACTCATATTTTCATTTGTGTAAAAGATACTTATGCTGGAGGATGCATTATGAGTTTTGAACGAATCAATATTCGAATGTCTTATTGCACTTTACTTTATTTGTTTTATATTATTCTTAGTGATGAAGTTTGTTAATTTGAAAAAACTAGTGGTAGAAACTTGTATTGTCGTGACGATTAATTTGTGTTCGATCTCACCAGGAGTGAGTGTGTGTGTCACCTCCTACTATCTCCGATCGTACTCAACCAAAAAAAAGTATTACGTTTAGCTAGTTACGAAACACAAGCATCCTAAATATATCATCTATTTACTATTAAGCCATCAAAAACTTTACGGTGGCGCTATTCACACCCACAAAATTAATGAATACACCCACCTTCATATAATTGTAAAAATGTCATTCACTTAGAAGACCATATTACCCTTACTTAAAGAAGTTCTAAATACACAAACGCCATTCACCCACATTCTTATTCGTCTTGAACAAAGTTGAATTTTTTTCTATAAATCATAGATTTTTCCAACACCCAAATTGTTGCAGATATGGATAATATAGTGATATAGTATTCATATCCCAATATTCTTAGTTTCTAGCATAAAATATGTTATTTCTCAAATTTTCAGGTTAAAAATATCTTTTGTCGAATAATAGCGGTCGACAACTTGCACAATCACACACTATGACAAAAAATCCATCGTGCCATCGTGTCGCATCCATCGTGCCATGTGGCACGATGGCAAAAACTCATCGTGCCATCGTGCCATGATGGCGCAAAAACTCATCGTGTCTTCGTGCCACCTAGGTTTTGTGCACGAGGTAAAATTGTAAATTATTCGTGCCACTCAGGGTTTCGTGCCATCGTGCCACTTGACACCCAATTTTCCTCTAAACACACTCACCCTTCTAAATACACAACATCCACTTTTTTAAAATATGACCCAATTGTTAAATACATTCCATTTTTTCCAATTTTACCCTTTCATAAAAATCTGGTAGCGCGATGACACGATGGGTTTTCGCCATCATGTCATGGCACGATGATATTTTCGCCATCATGCCATATGGCATGATGACACGATGGATGATGGCATTTTTGCCATCATGCCATGGCACGATAAGGTTTTTCGCCATCGTGCCATGTGACACGATGACACAATGGATTTTTTATCATAATGCGTGATCGTCTTCAAGTGTCGACTACTACTATGCGACAATATTTTTTAACTGAAAATTTGAGAAATAACATATTTTATGCTATAAACTAAGAATGGGCATTCATTATTTGGGGATATGAACACTTTATTGTCCATATCTTCAACAATTTCATAGGCGTTGGAAAAATCTAGGGTTTATACAAAAAAAAAATCCAACTTTTCTTCAAGAATAAAAAGAATGTGGGTGAATAACGTGGTGTATTTAGAACTTCATTAATTAAGGGTAATATAGTCTTTTAAGTGAATGTCGTTTTTGCGATTATATGAAGGTGGATGATCGTGATTTTGGGCGTATGAATGAAGGGCCACCCATTTAGTAATTATGTTATATTTTAAAAAAGGGTGAATGTGTATTTAGTAAGTGGACGTATTGTTAATTTTGGGGGGGGTGTGGCCACCACAACTTTATTATTCATTTAAGTTCGTACTTTCCGATGTTCAATATAAAATCGTTATTAAAGTGACATTTCTGATTATTTTCCCCTTTTTTTCCTTTTTTATAGTTTGCGGAGAAGAAACATGATAAAACAAATTCGAAATGCGTGAGAAAAAAATATTTCCCGCGTTGACGGAAGAAGCTTATCGGACACACTGCCATTCTTCCTCAGCTTCTGAAGCGGATTAGGGTTCTCTCTCTCTCTCTCTCTCTCTCCAATCTTTGCTAAGCACAACCAACTCTACACCCGCCCGCCCAACCCACAAGCATTTGGATTTTAAACAACTGTCAATTCCTCTCAGCATTGGCGGATTCAGGTGTGTGAATTACATCGCGTTGTAGAATGTAATTTGGCTTTTTGAAATTAATTCACATTGTTTTTTTTCACTTGGGTAACTTGATTATCACTGTGTATTAATTTTGCAATGTGCCTAATTTTATTTTGTCGGTGCATAGCATTTTGCTTCTGTTAAATTGAGCTTAATTTTTGACCAACTTATTTGAATGATTATTTTGACATCAATATTGGAGGTTTTTGGATCAAGGAATCATTTGCCATGTTCCTATACATGTTTTGGTAGTAACTGGCTAATACATGGATGCGATAACAATGACTGAATCTTTCAGTTCATAGAAGTTTATAGGAGATTTTTTGGGGGGTTGAACAGGCAGGCTGCAGCATTACTTGTCAGTAGAGCATTAAAATATATGCAGCGGAAAAAGAGATTAGAGCGTGAAAATATATTTGTGGTTCCTTATATCAGTTGCTATAACACATTATAGAAGAAATGCTTAGGAAGCTGATGAAAATTGGTGGAAGGCTTGCATAAAAGTAAGGCATTTGTGTTTTGAGGCCTTCTAGACATGGTTTTTATTTGAATTGTTCTAGAAGAGTCTCGGGCGAGTCAATTGAAATGTCTTCCAAGTAATCTTGTTTGTACCGGTTCAACGTCATCTGAAAGCTATCTGAAAACCCATTTTCAGATGCCATTAAAAGTTGATTTTCTAAAACTTTTGTGGATTTGATGGCTCTGCTTGTCTGAGTTGTTTGAGAAGAAAAGTGGTCAAGTATTATCATTTTTTTGAAACCCTTTTGCAGGTCTCTCTCAATGAAATCACTTTATTTCAAATTTTTCTAATGAAGTGAGCGAGACATTGGCTTCTTTGGATAGAAGTTTAAATTTTTGTTTTCTGAAATCACCTGTAGAAACTCCCATTGCTTGAGAACACATCCATTTTTGCTCGTCAGTCTATTGTTCCAAATCTCAAAATACTAACCACATGTTTTTCCTGATTCTAAGTTGTCTCCCCGTGTTTCTATTCCTTAATGATCAAGAGAACAACATATCCAGTGATTGTGTAACTCATCTTTTGTAGTTTACTATGTAGGTACCCAACTTTCAATCATATGCAATTTGTAATAGATGGAAAGCAATCTGCAAAAGTCTCCTAAACTAGGGCATCCTGCTGACAGTTCTGATGCAAAATATGTTTCTGGACTCAGTACCATTCTAGTTGCGGCTGACGATACAGGAAGCCAAAGACAGGATTTCTCAGATAGAATATATATTTTGCAGTCAACTTTTCCAAATTTTCAATTGAATTCTCAAAGCACTTGCAGAAAATATATTCTGAAGCAAGGAAGCTGCAGAAGATGCATATAAAGAAAGGAAAAGAACTGCTACTCGAGGATTAAGAAGCTTCAAGAGTCAGAAGCAGCAGGTTATTGAAGAAAACCAATTGCTGAAGTTAGAGAAGGCAAAAGTTGTTGACATGGAAAGCCAGTCATGTAACCGTTTCAAGGAGCTTGAAAAGAGTTGAAACAGAAAACTGTATGGCGAATGAGGGGGGGGAAGCACATCAAAATCTGCAGAAGCTCTTGAATCAAAATCATCCCTTTTACATAGTTACAAAAAAACAGTAGTAGAGCTGGAAGAAAAAAATGCCATGCTTCTGAAATGCAAAAGAAGCTGGAGGTTGGAACTGAGGAATTGCGACTAGAGGTAATGAAGAAATCTAAAGAAGTGGATGAGGTAATGGAGTTGCAGAATAAACTGCTCCAAGTAAATCAATCAAAGGCCTCTTTGATAGTACAGAAAAAAGAAATCCAAATGAAGAAGTATGAGGAGAAATCAAGGGACTCATTTCAAACTCGAAAAGATGGAGAATAAAGTTAATGAGCTTCTGTCAGGACTCAGAGACAAGCCGGAAGAAGTAGATAAAGGGAAGGAATTGCAAGGAAATTTGCTAAGAAAAAATTGAATTTCAAGCCTCAGGATAATGAATAATGAACAACTATTGGATAAGTATGAGAGAGAGAATAGGCATCTTATGGCAGAAGTAAAGAGTTTGGTGAATCGTGCGGATGAGCTCCGGAAGATTAGGGAAGAAAAATCTTGAACTGGAGGAGGTAAGAAAACTACAAAATGCAGCTACTCCAACAAAATGATTCATTAAATTTTGAAAGGATTAAGGGGAAGGCATTGGAAGAGTTTGAGGAGGAGAGAAACTGCTTTTGGATAAACAGAAGGCTTAGAAAATAAGTTATAAGCTTCAGCAAAGTGTCTCTGAGAGAAGCAAAGAGTCTTACTGAAGGGATGGAGTTGCATGGGAAGTTGTTGCAGCAGATCCAGGTTAAAGATTCTGAAATAGCGGCTGAAAGGAGGAAAGAAAGGATGTTATTGCTGTATAAGAAGCTGAAATCTCATACAACTATCTCCTCAAAAAACATTCTCTTACTCAAAGTCTATGCTGCCTCTTGACAAAATGGGCGATGAAAGTGAAATAATCAGGCACAATCAGATTCAAGTAACATCGTGGTAAACTCCATGGTTTACATTCTGTTCTGCAAGTTTCACCACATGGTTACCTTATCAGTTTTCTCTCTTTTTGCTTTTGGGGATGTGGTGGACTTGCACTGTAGCGTCTTGGTTTACATACACATTATTGGCATCACTTGATCAAAAACTGGGAAAAACATCTTGCTTCTATCCTACCAATATAGGGCATGCAGGATTGGGATTGGATATCCTATATTTTTGATCAATATTTTCGTGGAAATTGTTGGCGCTTTAGTTTTCTACTGTTCAATAGGGCCATGTCTTAATTTTTTTTTCTATTTTAAAATATCTCTAATTGCAGTTCTGGAGAATAATAAAGTTTCTGGCATTGCCAATGATGTAACAAAACCAGCGGATGAGCAGGAAGTATTAGAGGACAATAAAGGAGTTGTATCCATTCAAAGAGCTAGTCCTGTCTCACCATCTACTTCAAATATTAACATTGCTCCAAAGTGGCCAAGTAGTACAAAGATCATGTCCACCAGTCGATTGCAAAAACGTCCTATGCTTGTGGAGGATACCAGGTCCCACCAGAGCAGTGGGGACCCGACCCCATGATGATTTCCTTGATACTCTGGAGAACGTCAGAAGCAGGGAAGGCTGTGAAGGAAGATATTCCTGATTTCCTAAAACAGGTCAATAAATATGGGCATTGATAACTCTGATGATTCGACACAAGACATGAATGCTGATGATGGACCACAAAAGCTGCACATGTCACCTCAAAGGTTGGACCATCAGGTTTTTAAATATGTGGAACCGGTGAAAGAAATCTGAGAGGAAAGTCTGAAGGTGTTGAATGCAAGCAATGTAAGAAGTTCTATGATGCTGTTCTCCTGGTGCGGGCAAAAACTCAACGGTGATAAGCAGAACATCACTGTGAGCATCATGATGGAGTGTCAGGCTATAATATACCTCCTTTGACTCCCGATGGATTTTGGAATATTGGTTGAATCTGAAATGTAGGTTCAGCAATACGTAACTTC